>NW_024121788.1:3347635-3758252 GCF_016745375.1 Pimephales promelas | reverse complement strand
AAAGACTGAAAGACTAAACTACAAGATCTCGCAAATAACTTGGAAACACAAAGTAAACATAATTAGCCTCAGTCTTTGTGCAGCTAATTCTGCTGATACAAATACACTTTATTTTTGGCCATCTGTTATTTACCCCATGTTGTTTTCGGTTTTAATCACTTCAAAGCCATGATATTTACTTTCCTTGTCTCTTCACCCAAAAAACACATTAAATACTGATTTATTTATTTTTGTCAAACAATGTGTTTTTTTTCCTCCTGCTCCTCAAATACATATATGGTTTATGGCAGTGTTTGAGAAGCTTTGTAGTTTCCCAAGCTTATTATAAGTAAAGCAACACTTTTGAAAATCTAATTAGCTACACTATAATTACATTGAAGCTTTTAGATATCAGAGATGTTTCCCCACTAAATGCAGTCTCATCTACTGTAGTGTGACAACATTAAACGTTTAAATCGTGATAAAACTGAAGTCACGATAGATGTTTTACTTTTGCACTGTGATGTATATTATCGAAAAAAAGAGAAAAAAATGGGCGGGGCTTATTTCCATCAATTGGTGTTGATTGGATGGTGTCAGTTCTGAACATGAGCTCTGCTGTCAATCATGAGAAAGGGGCGGGTTTAAGCGGACTAAATGATTGGAGAAGTCATTTCACCAGATAATCGAGTTTAAAAAAATAAAACCTCCGAGGTGAAATCCAAACGAAACATGCATGATGGATAGATCGTTCACGGTAAAATCTATAATGCTAACAGAAAAAAAATTAATGAAATTAATATTCACAACTTTAAAAGAGGGATGTTCAGTCCGATAAAGGTCTGAGCAACAAAGACTGTACATCCTTCATTTTCAATAATAGCTGGCAATTTCATACAATATGAGTGACAGCAACCATTAACTTTTTTGACTTTTTTGGACTTTAGCTTATTCACTGTATCCCCCAGAGTTAGATAAGTCCATATATACCTGTTTCATCTCTGTGCGTCCTGTATTAGCCTAGCTTAGCATAAAGACTGCATGTAAATGGCTACAGCTAGCATACTAATCCTAATAAGAGACAAAATAATGCAAACATTTTCCTATTTACATGTTGTGATTTGTATAGTCACAGAGTGTTCAAATCACAATGTCATATGCAATCTTTTAACCATATAAATATTAGAAACTATATTCTCAGAAGGCAGCACTGCTACTTAGGCGGAGTGATAACCGCAGCACCTGAGACGCGCCGTAGCAGTGCTTCACCTTCTGAGAAATAGTTCCCCAATATTTATACGGTTAAAGGATATCTGTCTCATATGACCTTGTTATGTGTACACTCTGTGACTATAAAAATCACAACATGTAAATAGGAAAATTGCGTTATTTTGTCTCTTATTGGGATTATGCTAGCTGTAGCCATTTACATCCAGTCTTTATGCTAAGCTAGGCTAGCGGTGGGTGCGTCAGATAGAGTTACAGCACGCACGGAGATGAAAAAGGTATGTATGGGCTTATCTAACTCTGGGGGATACCGTCGGTAAAAAAAAGTCGGAGTGCGCCTTTAATGAACATTACGTGACCAGCCACAGTTAATTATTTACTGCAGTCGAGTAGGACCGCCTGCTTTATTCGTCAATCTACAACAATTCAATCACAGTTTAGAAGTTCAATAAAAAAGCTTAAAGAGGCCATAATCTACCCTCACAAAGTCTTGATGTGTTTCAGGCTCTCCTAGAGCAGGTTTTCCTGCTTGAATGTTGATTATTCTCCTCATATTCTCCATTGTTGCGGCTCCTCTCTTCCCACTCTGTCAGTAACGCTCTGTTTACTTCCTGTCTCTATGAAGCCCCTCCTTCTGAAAAGCACACTGCTCTTATTGGTCGGATGGATCAGTGTGTTGTGATTGGTCGAGCGCTTCGAGTGTGTTTGGGAAATGTCCCGCCTCTTACCAGAACCGCCAGTTTAACACACTACTGACTAACTCAACCAGGCCCCGCCCCTTTATTCTGCGCATTAATTATTATAATGAGGAATATTGTGACGTGTTTCCGGAAGAAACTCAAGACGTTTCAGAAACACTGATATAGAGAAGAACTGGAGCTTTTTCATGCTCAAACAGTCAACATTACACACTAACACTAACTAGATCAAAACCATAGTGCTTCACAGCAACTACGTAGCAAAATAATTTGATATTTACAATAAAGGGTTCATTCACATGAACAGATTCACTAAAACAAATGCTACAAATGAGGGAAACATTTGATTTAAAACCGTAGTCAAGTTAGTAGAATAATCACTTAAGTTAGTTGCTAAATAAAGAGCCCAACATGACAGGAGTGGACGGCAACGACGCCTGAAGACCATGAAGTCTAAACACGGTCAGTTATCTAATTACAAAGACCTGTCTATCCGCCACAATGTTAATTCGCTTTTTAGGCATTACAAGGTTGAGCTTTCCTCCCATCAACCCTCAGTGGAGAGGAGGGCCGGCCCTAATTGGTTCCAGAGCTCACCCTAACAACACAACGCCTCTTCAACACACACGCAGCGTGGTGATTTTCATCTTGATTGTAAATACTGTTTCACGGAAACAATGAACACATGCTAACACGAAGCTGGGTCGGCAATTAACATGATTACAAAGTACCTCATTACCATTTTGACACGAGGAGAGAAAAAAGTGAGGCTACTGGCTAATGCTCTTAAATGGGAAGAACTGTTTAAGTTATTCTGCTGGACATTAGAGAGGCCTTGATCTGAATACAATCCCTCCCGGGGCTCTATTAAACATCCCTCCCGAGGCCATGAATCAAAGATCAGCAGAATTTTATAGACAATCAAGAAAATTAAGCATGGACTCCACTCAGAAGGACAACATAGCCAAGTACTCTATACACTCACCTAAAGGATTATTATGACACCATACTAATATTGTGTTTGACCCCCTTTCAAAATTTAGAAATGTTGGCCCATATTGATCGGATAGCATCTTGCAGTTGATGGAGATTTGTGGGATGCACATCCGTTCCAGCACATCCCAAAGATGCTCTATTGGGTTGAGATCTGGTGACTGTGGCGGCCATTTAAGTACAGTCAACTCATTGACATGTTCAAGAAACCAATTTGAAATGATTCCAGCTTTGTGACATGGTGCATTATCCTGCTGGAAGTATCAATCAGAGGATGGGGACATGGTGGCCATAAAGGGATGGACATGGAGTAGGTTGTGGCATTTAAACGATGCCCAATTGGCACTAAGGAGCCTAAAGTGTGCCAAAAAAACATCCCCCACACCATTACACCACCACCACCAGCCTGCACTGTGGGAACATCATTACGGCAATCTGCACTGTATAAAGACAGCTTTTCAGGTGTTGAGTGGACCAGCAATTCTGCAGCAAGAATTATTTTTTTTCTTCTTCTTCAAGATGCTTTTAAGCCTCCTATTATCCTTGGGGTCAATTTTAACCCATTCAATGTTTAACGTCTGTAAAAACATCATTTTATTTTTTTGCTTCAGATTTAATGACTTTTCTTAATTTAATGGGGACAACTCTGTAAGCATAAAATTAACCTGCTAATATTTTTTCAAAGTCCTGCACAAATTTTGTAGCATCGGTGTTCCTTGGGGTCAATTTGACCCCAGACTCTTTTAGATATATAATAAAACAGAAGAAATATTAAAATTTCACACACATTTGTTTTGGTTGTTATATTGAGGTCATTATAACATGTAATAATTTGAATTTATAATGTTCATTGTATTTTTACATATTCAATATCATTTTCAAAAAACGTCCCTCTGTTTTCGGGCTCTAACCAAACATAACCATATCTGTAGTATTGCGAGAACTACAAGTAGTTCACATGACATGTGACATAATTCTCAAGATAACTAATAATTCTTTCTTGTGTATTGGGGAGGGGAAAACAACATTTTTGTGAGAACTTTGATGTTTCCCGTGCCATGGGGGAGGAGAATTTTTTTTTTTTTTGTGAGATTGACCCCAAACATAACTCGTGTTACTATCCTTGATAAAATAAATCTATACTTAGAAATATTATAAAACAAATAAAACACCAGATGTATTTATACTTTTCCAATTTTAGTAAGATTTTATGTTGATTTGTACATTTTTCCATAGTTGTGCAATGGGTATTCTGGATGTATAAGGAGTTAGGTGGGGCGGTGAGGGGGGTGGTGGGTGGATGTCAACTTAAAACGTAAAAGTAGTCAACAAAGACATAAATTAACTGAGAAACTTTTGTAAAAAAAAAAAAAAATCATATTGTGGAGGTTTAAATTACTGGGGTCAATTGGGTAAAAAGTGTTATCAGATTTGAGGGTAACAGGAGGGTTAATAAAATATCAGACAAAATCTTGAAGATAAATTCAAAGAAGTTTGTAACAATGTTCAAAAGGCATTTTGTACATTGCAAAGGGAAAAAAGTGATGCGTACAAGTACCATGCAAGTCTATGATATTTCTTAAACAAGAACCACTCATTATTTTAGACTTGGGTGACTGTCTAAATTTCCACGTAAACTAAAGTCCGCTTCAGAAGAGAGCGCCTGATGAATGGATGAAGTGTCCAGGACTGTACGGCTGCTGTGTTTACTGTGGCCCAGTAAAGTGAGTTACTGTAAAACACACTCATAATATAAACACTAAACTCACACTGGCTGACGAACAAACACAAGCGTGTCATTCCAGAGAGATTGCGAAGTGAAAGCAGGCGGACTTGCGTTTATGAGCCGGTGACCCTGAGAACAGTGGCCCTCGCTGCGACCTTCAAACCACGCTCGCTGACCCTCGGCATCAGCCCGGGGATCTGGGAAGCGGAGATGGATGGGTTCCCGGCCGCGGGGTTAAAGCAGACGAGTGTGTGAGTGTGTGTGCTGATTCAGCGTGACTCCACGCTTTGGCTGCTGTGATTACTGAGAATGGAAAGATGAAGGCATTTACGGTGTGATTAGTAAGCTTGTTCACACGAACGGAGAGATCTGCAGAGCAACCCTCTATAAATAAACCATTGTTTCTCTCAGGACAATCAGCAATGTTTCAGCACAGGAAATGACATCAGCAGACAGAGCTGCGCTTCACAAGGGGACGATGTCACGACACTTGCTGAAACAGTACATAGAAGAGCAAAAAGACTACTGTAAATTAATAGTGATAAATCGCAGTTTAGATTTGCAAACATTTATATAAATGTTATATTTAATGCATGGATGTCTATTTATTTAAATGGTGTACTGAGTTACAGCAAGAGATTAAAAACTAAATTAAATCCCTATGTTATTTTGGCCGGAAGCTAGATATTTTACTTTATAAAGTTTTAAATATGGATATTCTTTTTACACAAAAGCATTTCTTCCCTTCAGAAGGGCTTTATTAACCCTCAGAGCATGTGGAGCACTTTATCATGGATAGATGCACTTTTATGATGGAGAGATGCACTTTTATCATGTATAGATGCACTTTTATCATGTATAGATGCACTTTTATGATGGATAGATGCACTTTTATGATGGATAGATGCACTTTTATCATGGACAGATGCACTTTTATCATGTATAGATGCACTTTTATCATGTATAGATGCACTTTTATGATGGATAGATGCACTTTTATCATGTATAGATGCACTTTTATGATGGATAGATGCACTTTTATCATGTATAGATGCACTTTTATCATGTATAGATGAACTTTTATCATGTATAGATGCACTTTTATCATGCATAGATGCACTTTTATGATGGATAGATGCACTTTTATCATGGACAGATGCACTTTTATCATGTATAGATGCACTTTTATCATGTATAGATGCACTTTTAACATGGATAGATGCACTTTTATCATGGACAGATGCACTTTATCATGTATAGATGCACTTTTATGATGGACAAATGCACTTTTATCATGTATAGATGCACTTTTATCATGTATAGATGCACTTTTATCATGGATAGATGCACTTTTATCATGTATAGATGAACTTATCATGTATAGATGCACTTTTATGATGGACAGATGCACTTTTAACATGGATAGATGCACTTTTATCATGTATAGATGCACTTTTATGATGGACAGATGCACTTTTAACATGGATAGATGCACTTTTAACATGGATAGATGCACTTTTATCATGGATAGATGCACTTTTATGATGGACAGATGCACTTTTATCATGGATATATGCACTTTTATGATGGAGAGATGCACTTTTATGATGGACAGATGCACTTTTATCATGTATAGATGAACTTTTATCATGTATAGATGCACTTTTATCATGTATAGATGCACTTTTATGATGGATAGATGCACTTTTATGATGGATAGATGCACTTTTATCATGGACAGATGCACTTTTATCATGTATAGATGCACTTTTATCATGTATAGATGCACTTTATGATGGATAGATGCACTTTTATCATGTATAGATGCACTTTTATGATGGATAGATGCACTTTTATGATGGATAGATGCACTTTTATCATGTATAGATGCACTTTTATCATGTATAGATGAACTTTTATCATGTATAGATGCACTTTTATCATGCATAGATGCACTTTTATGATGGATAGATGCACTTTTATCATGGACAGATGCACTTTTATCATGTATAGATGCACTTTTAACATGGATAGATGCACTTTTATCATGTATAGATGCACTTTTATGATGGACAAATGCACTTTTATCATGTATAGATGCACTTTTATCATGTATAGATGCACTTTTATCATGGATAGATGCACTTTTATCATGTATAGATGAACTTATCATGTATAGATGCACTTTTATGATGGACAGATGCACTTTTAACATGGATAGATGCACTTTTATCATGTATAGATGCACTTTTATGATGGACAGATGCACTTTTAACATGGATAGATGCACTTTTAACATGTATAGATGCACTTTTATGATGATAGATGCACTTTTATCATGGATAGATGCACTTTTATCATGGATATATGCACTTTTATGATGGATAGATGCACTTTTATCATGGATATATGCACTTTTATGATGGATAGATGCACTTTTATCATGGATAGATGCACTTTTATCATGGATAGATGCACTTTTATCATGTATAGATGCACTTTTATGATGGACAGATGCACTTTTATCATGGATATATGCACTTTTATGATGGATAGATGCACTTTTATCATGGATAGATGCACTTTTATCATGGATAGATGCACTTTTATCATGTATAGATGCACTTTTATCATGTATAGATGAACTTATCATGTATAGATGAACTTATCATGTATAGATGCACTTTTATCATGTATAGATGCACTTTTATGATGGACAGATGCACTTTTATCATGTATAGATGCACTTTTATCATGTATAGATGCACTTTTATCATGGATAGATGCACTTTTATCATGGATATATGCACTTTTATGATGGATAGATGCACTTTTATCATGGATAGATGCACTTTTAACATGGATAGATGCACTTTTATCATGGATAGATGCACTTTTATGATGGACAGATGCACTTTTATGATGGACAGATGCACTTTTATCATGGATAGATGCACTTTTATCATGGACAGATGCACTTTTATGATGGATAGATGCACTTTTATGATGGATAGATGCACTTTTATGATGGACAGATGCACTTTTATCATGGATAGATGCACTTTTAACATGTATAGATGCACTTTTATCATGGAAAGATGCACTTTTATCATGGAAAGTTGCACTTTTATCATGGATAGATGCACTTTTATGATGGACAGATGCACTTTTATGATGTATAGATGCACTTTTATCATGGAAAGATGCACTTTTACCATGGATAGATGCACTTTTATCATGTATAGATGCACTTTTAACATGGATGGATGCACTTTTATGCTGGATAGATGAACTTCTATCATGTATGGCTGCTCTTTTATGATGGATAGATGCACTTTTATGATGTATAGATCCACTCTTTTTAATATAACTCTGATAGTATCCGTCTGAAAGAAGAATGTCGTATACACTTGGATGACTTGAGGGAGAGTAAATCATGGGCTAATTTTCATTTTTGGTTGAACTGTCCCTTTAAAATGTTTACAGATTTATCTAAAATTGTGAACCTTTAGCGCTGTAGCTTTTGACCCGCGCCTCAAGACTCACTCGTGGGTGTTTTGACAGGCTAATTGTGCCGCATGTGATGTACGGCAGGATTTGACTCTGGATTTTCAACAGTAGTTTTCTCGGAGCTGTACGGCGTTCCAGGTGACCTGGGAAGTAGATGTCATGACCCTTCTTTCTGTTGATCCCAAAACGAACATCTTTATCAAAATAACCCCGCCGTAAGAGCGTGGGAAGACACAGCGAGTACATTCATCACTTTAACGATTAATTTCCTTGTCCTGTCCTTCCCCGGATCTATTAATATCATTCCTGAGGTGTAAGTATGCGTTTCCCGTCGATGAGATTTATTCCGATATCATGCCTTCCATTACTCATCCCGCAGCACCTGCGATTTAGGAGTCAAATCAAATCCAATATTTTTTTAATCAGAATATGAAAATCTTAACTTGATCAAGCCATCTTCTAGTATTACTTTCCTCGTTTCTCACAGGGAAGAGTCGTGAGGGCTCGTACGTGGAGAATTAATTTCAGATGTTTTTGCGGTAATTGTTAGAGAATGAAAAATTAAAACTGCCAGCAAGGTGTCGGTAAACATTAATCAGATCGTCTGGCTTTTTGTGCCAGGTAATTTGCCTTAATATTTAAATGTTCTTTAATAACTCTGATTATTAAAGGATTGTGTCGGTTTCTCCGCTGGCGGATTGTGGAGTGCTTGTAAAATGCCTCTACTTTTATTAAAACACACCGACGACAGATTTGAAGCTGTCGGGCCTGAGGACTTATCTGCCGTCGAGAGGAGGGCTTTGTTCAATCACATATCGCCACTGCTTTAAAACACTTTAGATTCCCCTGTAATCCATTGGCATCCTGTAATTAATCAACTAATTCCAAGTCTCAGGATGGCTGTAATTACGGCACCTCGTAATAGCTTATTCTTTCTGCTCCAGCACCTACATTTCATTTGTTTATTTTCTCACACTCATAAATCTGGGGGAGTGTCAAGAGTGCCACAATATTAGTGCAATAATCAAAGTTAATTATCAGAGGCGCTCGCACCGCCCCCCCTCCTGCTAATAATGGAGACTATCAGAGAGATCGGCTGCGAGCGCAGAGCCACGGGCTAAACCCTGCCACGCCACATCAAGACCAGAGGAATATTCATTAGGAATTACACCGTACGAGAGAGAGAGAGAGGGTTGAAAGCTAGAGGATCTTTACGTTTGCTTTTAGATGTCTTCGATAAGAATAGCAATTTTTTAACTGAAATAAAAGAAGTTTTAGATATAAAGCCCAAAGTAACGCATTCAATTAATTCGTTATAAAGGGAAAATAATGTGTTAAAATTAATAATGCATTCAAGACCTCCGTAGTTCATCTTACATCATATATAATTGACTGGTGAGGAACATGAAGCAGAGCAAAAGCTCACTGTGTAATGAAGCCTGTATAATGCAGTTATAATGCCCCTAAAATTAAAGATATCAGAGCAGAAATGCCCTGTATGGGGTTTTGCCTCGTATTTAAATCGTATGATGTAGTTAAGCAATATCACACGACTGCTGTTTTTGTTCCGAGTGCAAGTGTGATATTGAGTTACAACAGTTCGATGAAAAAGAGTCCACGTTTTGAGCGAATCAATCGGGTGAAACAACGATTCAATGACTCATCATAAAGAGTGCCATTTACTTCATTCCTAAATGAATCAGCCGTTTGAACAAATCAATTGAATGAATCAGTGAATCAATGAATGAATGACTCAATGACTTACTCATTAAAGGAGTAGTTCACTTTAAAAAAAAACCTTTTCCTGATAATTTACTCATCCCCATGTCATCCAAGATATCCATGTCTTTCTTTCTTCAGTCGAAAAGGTTTTTCTTTCTTCAGCCGAGTCAATTTATGCATTATTCATTTTGTTCGTTGAATGAATAAAATGACTCGAAAAAAAGATTTGTTCATTTGGATGAACGAGTTCGAGCACAGAACAGAAGAGAGCAAGGCGAGCATTTGAGCTTATAAAACTTAAACTTTGTTATTTATTTATTAAATGAGTGATCGTTTCGCTTGATAAGACTGTTATTCATCGTCTGGAATCGTTTAAAGCCCTTTGAACAGTTTGCACTGAAACTCTCATTTGAACCTTGAACCGTTTGGTTCCCATTGAAGTCCATTATATGGAGAAAATCCTGGAATGTTTTCATCAAAAACCTTAATTTCTTTTTCGGCTGAAGAAAGAAAGACATGGACATCTTGGATGACATGGGGGCGAGTAAATTATCAGCAAAAGTTTTTTTTTTTTAAAGTGAACTACTCCCTAAGACATTAAACGCCACTTGCTTTCAGTTTTATTTCTTATTTGAGTATAATTTTTTTTTTTTTATTCTTACATTTCCATATTTATAAAAAAATCGCGTTGGCGAAAGTACAGAACTAGTGTTTACAAAGCGAACGTGCAAATATTTAGCTATTTACAAAAAATAAGTTAAATACAAGGTAAAACAACAATGCCGATTTTGAAGTTGGAGGAGAAACTGAGGAGTTTATCGCCCTATCCTACTTTATAAACCGGAACATGCGTGACCTTTCAGCGTGATTACGTAATGTGTGTCGCATCAGCATTAGTGGTTATAAAGTATATAAATGTGTATTTTGTTCTTAATGTCGGCTGGTTTGTCTAGATCAGACTCGTGTCGAGACTTTGAAGCTGCGCTGAAACTCACATCTGGACCTTCGACCCGTTGGACCATTAAAGTCACTATATGGAGAAACCCTGGAGTGTGTTCCTTAAAAAACATTCATTTCTCTTCGACTGAAGAAAGAAAGACTTGGATGACGTGCAGGAGAGTAAATTATCAGGAAATTTTAATTTCGAAGTGAACTACTCGTTCAACAAAAGGCGACATTAGTTGGCGCCAGTGTTGTAGTACTCGAGACTCGGACTCGTCTCGGACTCGGTCTCGAGACCATATTTTAATGGTCTTGGTCTTGTCATGGACTCGTGTGCATTTGGACTCGGAATTGACTCGTACTCGAACATTTTTTTTTAGGACTCAGACTTATTCCCGAGTCCACTCGAGTTCAATTCAAAATATTTTTCATGATTATTAATGTATGTTAATAAAATATTTCTTTAAATTGATTGACACGCCCAGTGATTGGTGATTTTCTAGTGCGAAACTGCGCATGACAAATTGTAATAAAATTACTTTTAACACCACCTAATATGCGGCCTTTTTACCCTAAACTGATCATATTTTTTAAACTCTAAGTAAATTCGGTAAAAAAAAAAAAAAAAAAAGATTTCTCTAAGTAAATAAAAGTAAATTAGGTAATCAACCCTCACTGGTCTCGGTCTCGACTCGGACTCGACTCTGACTCGACCATCTCTGGTCTTGGACTCGACTCTCTATGGACTCGGACTCGACTCTGACTCGAGTGAGGTGGTCTCGACTACAACACTGGTTGGCGCTAATGTCTGCAATAGCATCAAACTGGGTGGAAAATAACATTTTCCACAATAACAATACTCTGTTAAAAAGTACAGATCCTCGAAAAATTGACTTGGGTATAGTAACAAAGTAAAAAATACTTGGTAAGTGTCCACCACCGACAAGCAGCACTATTTGAAAGACTTAATGCCAATGAACAACAATTCAGATTTCATTTCTTTAGTACCACTGTATTAGAGTTTGGATGCATTAGAAGGCCGATGACTATGTAGAAACAGCACTAATGAATCAAATCTCCACCTAATCATGTGACTCAGGAGAAGCCAGCTACACAAAACGTGATTTATGAAATCTAAAGGTCACACAGAATGACGTAGCACTGCAGTAGTCAAGAGTGTGTGTGCGGTGTTCTTACTCACCCATTCCTCCGTGATCAGTCTTGCTGCTTTAATGGCACGACTTTGGTTTCGGCAAGCTAAGATCACATGGGCGCCGTGAAGAGCGAAGGATCGGGCGGTCTCGAAACCTGCAGATAGGGCGTGGGTGGGTGGAAAGGGGATTGTGGGAGAAGAGAAATGACACGATTGAGATAAGTCACTTGACTGATAACTTGCTGTTATTTGCGGCGGATGAACCCGAGCAGAGGGTGGACGGGATCCCATATCTCGGATTCGTTCTCCATCAGACAGAAAGCCAAAGGCTCTTTTTTTAAGATACTCAATCAAGACCCTTTTAAGTGATGAAAACGATTAAGTCAAAGCAGAGAAACTCCAATAGCTTTGGTAATGATAATGAAATGAAACCGGACCCAGGACAAGACCTTGAGGCACCTCAATGACAGAACGTCTATCGCAAGCACATTTACACGGCAAAAAATAATCTGTGTTTTCCCACTATCTAAATATCTTTAAAAAGATACATTACTTGCAAATAAAATCGTGAAACAATGACTTTTTATCAGAAAATTTCTTTCTGAATTAAGTTTAGTTTTCTTACTTTATTAGCAAGTCATTCTTTTGTTTCTATGCATAAGCCTCACCAATTTGTTTTACGTTTTAAACGAGAAACAATAGGGTTAAGAAAACAAAACTTTACCAAAAGACAAGTATAATAATGGATCACTAATTAAGAAAGCAGATTTTTTGCGAGACTAAATAAAATCCATAATGTGGATTTCTTCGTACCCCTGATCCTAAAGCACTTCAAAGCCAGAGTGATAAGAGGCTCTATCATACTTTAGAAATGACTCCTCATATCAGTTTCTCGAATTAATTTTCAAAAATCGCCACTCTAAATGGGTCAGTCAAACCCAAAAGGTGGAAACAATGATCTAAATATACTCCGTATGGGAAGGCAGAAACACAAAACATTTGCTTGACTGAAAAGGGTTATATTTAGGGGGGACTTGGGGTATTGTTTTGGCTGGTTTTGCTGACCTGCCGTTTTGCATTGTGCGTTTGATTACACCAAGTGTGTTTAAAGTTGCTCTTAAGCTGGCATCAGCACTTTATTACCCGGAGTGGGCACCAGTCATAAAGGTACATGTGTCTCAGAATAGATACAGCGAGAAAAAGCCTCAAGTTCATAACAATGGCTCAGGTTTGCAAGTCCGACATTAATAATCGAGTTACAGAAGGAATATCGGATGGTTTTGCCATCATACGAAGGACACAAAGGTCAAACCTCTAAAATCTGAGCTCAGTGGCTTATTTTACCCCGTAATTCTCAGGCGCATGTGCATCGTTCTGTTGGCTCATTAAATCCTGGGTTTAATTACAGCGAAGGCATGCAGATCTGCTCTCTTCTGTTGTAATCTCCTATTACTGAAAGACAGAGCTAATTTGGCCTTTGTGGTTTTCCCTGGTGTGTGTGAGTGTGTTATCGGCCGGCAGGTGGACTGAACGCGCTGCCTCTCTCTGACTGTGAAATAACCCTTGGCCATTGGGCTTGTAAAACATATTACACTGTCATGGCTCAGAAAAGACCTGACAGGCCGACACGGCTCCGACAGAGAGGCATGACTCGTGAACCACTCCGGCGCAGGGAATCATGGGTATCAGTGGACATGATGAGCGCTGGCAGCTGTCACTGACTGTGAGTGGCACTCGCACGCATGTCCGACTTTTTCACCTTCACTTTTCCCACTGCCCCGTTCCTTACACAGGACTCATCTCACTATGGAAACCAAACCAATTTCTGTTACCTTAAATCATATGTTTATCTCTGTAAAGCTACTTTTTGAAACTTTTTTTATTAAAAGCGCTATATAAATGAGAATGACTTGAGTTGATTTTAACAGTTTTTTTATTTTTATAGACAGGAAAGGAGGGTGAACCTCCCAAAACCTGCATTTTTTTGCTTCTATTTTGCGCCAAAAGGAACTTAAGAAACAATAATTCTGCATAAAGACAACAAAGCATATTTTAGGACCATTGATGCACTGTAAAAAAAAAAAATGCTTTCTTTACATTTTTGCGTACAATCAACTTGAATGCTGAAAGTCATTTCAACTTAAAAAGAGTTGAATCTTGTACTTGAGTTGAAAATGTAAAATATATGTCTTTTTTTTTTTACGGTGATTTTTCCATCGTGACATTATTTATGACATTAACAAATAAACAAAACATATTGATGTAATAAAGGAACATTTTACATGAACGTGATATAATTATTATACGTCCCATGTTTTTTCAATAAATATTACTACAGGTATGATGCATTATTTATTTAGAGTGACTTCAGCATATTGTTTTGAGTTGCCTTGTCTTGTTAAATTTGATGTGCATGCTTTAAAATAAATAAATGTAAACATTTAATGTAATAAAGGAAAATTATTACGTTATTGTAACTAATAAATAATCATTTGAAAGGCAAGTACTGTAAAGTAATAACAGCAATGCCTTTAATTTATGCTTTTAATTATGCATTTGTGTAAAATCATACAAATCAAAAATGTTACTCTGTGTAAATCATAAAACTCTAGTAATATTCACTGTAATACAGAAAAAAATGAAATGACAACATAATAATTATCCCTGAAAAATATATATTTAAAAGTAGAAAAATAAGGAAGCTTTACAGTAATTTGGGGGTGGAAATGTGTTCAAACTTTTCATTGCAAAATATCTTAAATATCTAAAAATAGGCTTTATTTTCTTCACAGAAAATGTAATATATATATATATATATATATATTATTTGAAGCAGAATATGACCTGGAATGAGAGTGGGATCAGAAATCCACTCATACGAGTTTCCCAACACACACACACACACACACACGTAAAACCCTTGCCTGATAGCCTGGCCTTCCTCTATGCAAACGAAGCGGGTTTGACAGTGTGCCGGCGTGTTTCTGAGCCACAGACAGTCTGGGCGATAGCGCAGATTAAAATGAACTTTAATTAGATTATGTTTTAATCTGATTTTCATTAAAAGGTAACTAGGAGGCCTAATTGTGAGGAGAGAGCTAAGGAGTATTACCCATTAAAACTCAAAATTGGAGTAGGATAAGACCTCCTCTCTGACAAACCAAGCATGGAATTCAATTTTATGACACCTTATTAGGAGTAATGGAGAACGCGCGTGTGTGTGTGTGTGTGTGTGTGTCTGCACAAGGCTGTCCTTCCCGGGAAAAAGACACCAAAATAAAAACAAGAAACACTTTGCCTGCCAGTAGACCAACAAAACACACATTCACCAGCAAATCCATAACATGACACTTCTGCGGTGTGCTCTCGTCGCCTTATTAATGAAACAGTCTCGCATTAGCGTTGATCACAAGAGCAACTCACAGTCACCTTGTGGAAATCGTGGCGGTTGTTCGGCTTGAAGTGTGAATTAATCAACGCTGTTGTTTTTTGTAATGGAGAACAAATTAGAACATGTTTAACGACAACAGCGACCCGCCATGTATTATTTATGGAAAATAAGAGGGGCTTGACATTAATTTGGACATAATGACTCCGCTTGTTCGTCAAAGAGGCGGAGATGCGCACGAGTCCAGCTGAATTAGCAGGACATTTCAGTGAAAGAAAGAAAGATGGCCATTTTGAAATCATGTCTTAAACACAAGGTTAGTTAAATGACCACTGCGTTTCTTGATTTGATTTGATTTATTCAACAATGTTTACAAACAACATATATAATCATGCCAGAGGCGATTTATATACATTTAAATACAATTGTTGAGGATAAAATACACAATAATGCCTCTTGTTTCTATTGTGGTCCTCTACATGCATAAAATGAACAGTTCCAGTGGGAATAAAATCAAAACAAACAACTCACACCCTACAAATTCCTAAGGGATCTTAATTGGAAAGCCATTTTTTTTACTTCTCTTCTAAAGGGCCGTGCCGTTCGTAATTGCTTTAAATGATCTGGCAATCCATTCCAAGCAACTGCACTCGAGTACAAAAACTAATTCTTCCCAAATTTTAAATCGGTACAAATATATATTATTTATCCTTGCCCTTGTAGAAATACAGTGAACATCTTTCACACAACATAGTAGTCATGCAATTATTTAGGAAAAGTCCTCTGAATTATTTTATACACCATCTTAATTTTAATAAAAATTACTCTTTTATCCACTTTTAAAATTCCCAATTCCTTGAAATGGTTATCATTTAGTTGCATACGAGGATGTAATCCCAAAATAATTCTACACAACCTGTTCTGAGCAGTCTGTAATTTATTTTTGACATGTTTTTTAGAGCCACTATACCAAAAAGTTACTGCATAGTTCTGTGCTGTTTGCTCAGGCATCTGAACAATCACCCCTCACCTCATCGCTGTGTAAAGCGATGTGAGGACGCTGTGCCGACGGGACGTCCCAGAGATGGCCTGCGGGTCACTGGATGGGTTTACGCTTCGGTGTGTAACGCGCTGTGAGGACTAGGGTTGGGAATCGTGAGAAATTTTCCGGTTCCGGTTCCGATTCCGGTTCCGCCAAACGATTCCGGTTCCGGTTCCGGTTCCCATTCAATTAAAAATATTAGTAAGAGAAAAATCCACAATCCTTTTTGTGTTTATTTCTTATAGTACTTGACAAATTAGTTTAACAGACTGGTAATGTAAACAAACTCAAAATATTATTAAGCAATCTTTGCAAAAAAAATTTGTATATATATAAAGGAAATAAAAAAATTCTGCATTCTCTATAATAATTTAGACCACTCCTTTATTGTATCTCCAACAGTGAAGAATACCCTCTCAGAAGGGGTAGAATATGCTTTAACACACATATGTGTGTAGAACAGATTATTTTTTAAAACGGTTTGAATGATTGATTCATTAAGACTTTACTTATTTCATTACTGGATAAATCGGCGCTCTAGCAGTTAATAAACAGAACTGCATGCGTCTTGCGGAAGAACATTGTTGCCGGAGCTACTTCTCTCTGTTTATGTCCATGACGAGTCACGCAGGCATTGGGCTACTCCGCAGCAGCTGCGATCCGCCGGCCAGTCTAACGCAGTATTAACGCTTATTACAGGCTTTACGTAGTGATTCAAGATAAGACAAAAACACGGTTTGAAAAAAAACAACATTATGATGCACTCGCTCATTGTATATATTTTGTAAATTCTGAACACAAAAAATATACGGACTGCATCTGTTTTGACCACTACCGTCAATGTTTACTCAAACTATAATCTCACTAATTCTGTAACGGAAATCATTTGAATATGTGAAACAAATAAATATTGAGACTGTGATTGTAAAGCAGTTTCATATCGACAACTGCTCTCTCTCTCTCAGCGCAAACAGATTTGAATGTAGGCTAGAGAATGACTCGGCGGTCGGCGCGCGCAGCGTGCGTGTGTCTGTGTGTGACAAATGCGCGCGTGTGTGAGAGCAAATCGCAACTTCAGTGGTGAAGTTCTTGTCATTTAGGAATAAGACGGCGTCTTCTACTCCCAGCACTTCGCCCACATGATGATATCGCATCGGCATCAGAACCGTTTTCGGAACCGAAACTTAGGAATTTTGCACGGTTCCGGTATTTTTTCAAAAACACAACCGGTTCTGGAAAAGAACCGGTTCTCGGTTCCCAACCCTAGTGAGGAAGCTGTGACGACGGGACGTCCCAGAGATGGCCTGCGGGTCACTGGATGGGTTTACGCTTGGGTGTGTAACGCGCTGTGAGGACGCTGTGCCGACGGGACGTCCCATAGATGGCCTGCGGGTCACTGGATGGGTTTACGCTTCGGTGTGTAACCCACTATGAGGACGCTGTGCCGACGGGACGTCCCATAGATGGCCTGCGGGTCACTGGATGGGTTTACGCTTCGGTGTGTAACCCACTATGAGGACGCTGTGACGACGGGACGTCCCATAGATGGCCTGCGGGTCACTGGATGGCTTTACGCTTCGGTGTGTAACCCACTATGAGGACGCTGTGCCGACGGGACGTCCCATAGATGGCCTGCGGGTCACTGGATGGCTTTACGCTTCGGTGTGTAACCCACTATGAGGACGCTGTGCCGACGGGACGTCCCAGAGATGGCCTGCGGGTCACTGGATGGGTTTACGCTTCGGTGTGTAACGCACTGTGAGGACGTTGTGACGACGGGACGTCCCATAGATGGCCTGCGGGTCACTGGATGGGTTTACGCTTCGGTGTGTAACGCACTGTGAGGACGCTGTGCCGACGGGACGTCCCAGAGATGGCCTGCGGGTCACTGGATGGGTTTACGCTTGGGTGTGTAACGCGCTGTGAGGACGCTGTGCCGACGGGACGTCCCATAGATGGCCTGCGGGTCACTGGATGGGTTTACGCTTCGGTGTGTAACCCACTATGAGGACGCTGTGCCGACGGGACGTCCCATAGATGGCCTGCGGGTCACTGGATGGGTTTACGCTTCGGTGTGTAACGCACTGTGAGGACGCTGTGACGACGGGACGTCCCATAGATGGCCTGCGGGTCACTGGATGGCTTTACGCTTCGGTGTGTAACCCACTATGAGGACGCTGTGCCGACGGGACGTCCCAGAGATGGCCTGCGGGTCACTGGATGGCTTTACGCTTCGGTGTGTAACCCACTATGAGGACGCTGTGCCGACGGGACGTCCCAGAGATGGCCTGCGGGTCACTGGATGGCTTTACGCTTCGGTGTGTAACGCACTGTGAGGACGCTGTGACGACGGGACGTCCCATAGATGGCCTGCGGGTCACTGGATGGCTTTACGCTTCGGTGTGTAACCCACTATGAGGACGCTGTGACGACGGGACGTCCCAGAGATGGCCTGCGGGTCACTGGATGGCTTTACGCTTCGGTGTGTAACCCACTATGAGGACGCTGTGCCGACGGGACGTCCCAGAGATGGCCTGCGGGTCACTGGATGGCTTTACGCTTCGGTGTGTAACCCACTATGAGGACGCTGTGCCGACGGGACGTCCCATAGATGGCCTGCGGGTCACTGGATGGCTTTACGCTTCGGTGTGTAACCCACTATGAGGACGCTGTGCCGACGGGACGTCCCAGAGATGGCCTGCGGGTCACTGGATGGGTTTACGCTTCGGTGTGTAACGCACTGTGAGGACGCTGTGACGACGGGACGTCCCATAGATGGCCTGCGGGTCACTGGATGGCTTTACGCTTCGGTGTGTAACCCACTATGAGGACGCTGTGCCGACGGGACGTCCCATAGATGGCCTGCGGGTCACTGGATGGGTTTACGCTTCGGTGTGTAACGCACTGTGAGGACGCTGTGACGACGGGACGTCCCATAGATGGCCTGCGGGTCACTGGATGGCTTTACGCTTCGGTGTGTAACCCACTATGAGGACGCTGTGCCGACGGGACGTCCCAGAGATGGCCTGCGGGTCACTGGATGGGTTTACGCTTCGGTGTGTAACGCACTGTGAGGACGCTGTGACGACGGGACGTCCCATAGATGGCCTGCGGGTCACTGGATGGCTTTACGCTTCGGTGTGTAACCCACTATGAGGACGCTGTGCCGACGGGACGTCCCAGAGATGGCCTGCGGGTCACTGGATGGCTTTACGCTTCGGTGTGTAACGCACTGTGAGGACGCTGTGACGACGGGACGTCCCATAGATGGCCTGCGGGTCACTGGATGGCTTTACGCTTCGGTGTGTAACCCACTATGAGGACGCTGTGCCGACGGGACGTCCCATAGATGGCCTGCGGGTCACTGGATGGCTTTACGCTTCGGTGTGTAACCCACTATGAGGACGCTGTGCCGACGGGACGTCCCAGAGATGGCCTGCGGGTCACTGGATGGGTTTACGCTTCGGTGTGTAACGCACTGTGAGGACGCTGTGACGACGGGACGTCCCATAGATGGCCTGCGGGTCACTGGATGGCTTTACGCTTCGGTGTGTAACCCACTATGAGGACGCTGTGCCGACGGGACGTCCCATAGATGGCCTGCGGGTCACTGGATGGGTTTACGCTTCGGTGTGTAACGCACTGTGAGGACGCTGTGACGACGGGACGTCCCATAGATGGCCTGCGGGTCACTGGATGGCTTTACGCTTCGGTGTGTAACCCACTATGAGGACGCTGTGCCGACGGGACGTCCCAGAGATGGCCTGCGGGTCACTGGATGGGTTTACGCTTCGGTGTGTAACGCACTGTGAGGACGCTGTGACGACGGGACGTCCCATAGATGGCCTGCGGGTCACTGGATGGCTTTACGCTTCGGTGTGTAACCCACTATGAGGACGCTGTGCCGACGGGACGTCCCATAGATGGCCTGCGGGTCACTGGATGGGTTTACGCTTCGGTGTGTAACCCACTATGAGGACGCTGTGCCGACGGGACGTCCCAGAGATGGCCTGCGGGTCACTGGATGGGTTTACGCTTCGGTGTGTAACGCACTGTGAGGACGCTGTGACGACGGGACGTCCCATAGATGGCCTGCGGGTCACTGGATGGCTTTACGCTTCGGTGTGTAACCCACTATGAGGACGCTGTGCCGACGGGACGTCCCAGAGATGGCCTGCGGGTCACTGGATGGGTTTACGCTTCGGTGTGTAACGCACTGTGAGGACGCTGTGACGACGGGACGTCCCATAGATGGCCTGCGGGTCACTGGATGGCTTTACGCTTCGGTGTGTAACCCACTATGAGGACGCTGTGCCGACGGGACGTCCCAGAGATGGCCTGCGGGTCACTGGATGGCTTTACGCTTCGGTGTGTAACGCACTGTGAGGACGCTGTGACGACGGGACGTCCCATAGATGGCCTGCGGGTCACTGGATGGCTTTACGCTTCGGTGTGTAACCCACTATGAGGACGCTGTGCCGACGGGACGTCCCATAGATGGCCTGCGGGTCACTGGATGGCTTTACGCTTCGGTGTGTAACCCACTATGAGGACGCTGTGCCGACGGGACGTCCCAGAGATGGCCTGCGGGTCACTGGATGGGTTTACGCTTCGGTGTGTAACGCACTGTGAGGACGCTGTGACGACGGGACGTCCCATAGATGGCCTGCGGGTCACTGGATGGCTTTACGCTTCGGTGTGTAACCCACTATGAGGACGCTGTGCCGACGGGACGTCCCATAGATGGCCTGCGGGTCACTGGATGGGTTTACGCTTCGGTGTGTAACGCACTGTGAGGACGCTGTGACGACGGGACGTCCCATAGATGGCCTGCGGGTCACTGGATGGCTTTACGCTTCGGTGTGTAACCCACTATGAGGACGCTGTGACGACGGGACGTCCCAGAGATGGCCTGCGGGTCACTGGATGGGTTTACGCTTCGGTGTGTAACGCACTGTGAGGACGCTGTGACGACGGGACGTCCCATAGATGGCCTGCGGGTCACTGGATGGCTTTACGCTTCGGTGTGTAACCCACTATGAGGACGCTGTGCCGACGGGACGTCCCATAGATGGCCTGCGGGTCACTGGATGGCTTTACGCTTCGGTGTGTAACCCACTATGAGGACGCTGTGACGACGGGACGTCCCATAGATGGCCTGCGGGTCACTGGATGGCTTTACGCTTCGGTGTGTAACCCACTATGAGGACGTTGTGCCGACGGGACGTCCCATAGATGGCCTGCGGGTCACTGGATGGGTTTACGCTTCGGTGTGTAACGCACTGTGAGGACGTTGTGACGACGGGACGTCCCAGAGATGGCCTGCGGGTCACTGGATGGGTTTACGCTTCGGTGTGTAACGCACTGTGAGGACGTTGTGACGACGGGACGTCCCATAGATGGCCTGCGGGTCACTGGATGGGTTTACGCTTCGGTGTGTAACCCACTATGAGGACGCTGTGACGACGGGACGTCCCAGAGATGGCCTGCGGGTCACTGGATGGGTTTACGCTTCGGTGTGTAACGCACTGTGAGGACGCTGTGACGACGGGACGTCCCATAGATGGCCTGCGGGTCACTGGATGGCTTTACGCTTCGGTGTGTAACCCACTATGAGGACGCTGTGCCGACGGGACGTCCCAGAGATGGCCTGCGGGTCACTGGATGGGTTTACGCTTCGGTGTGTAACCCACTATGAGGACGCTGTGCCGACGGGACGTCCCATAGATGGCCTGCGGGTCACTGGATGGGTTTACGCTTCGGTGTGTAACCCACTATGAGGACGCTGTGCCGACGGGACGTCCCAGAGATGGCCTGCGGGTCACTGGATGGGTTTACGCTTCGGTGTGTAACGCACTGTGAGGACGCTGTGACGACGGGACGTCCCATAGATGGCCTGCGGGTCACTGGATGGCTTTACGCTTCGGTGTGTAACCCACTATGAGGACGCTGTGACGACGGGACGTCCCAGAGATGGCCTGCGGGTCACTGGATGGGTTTACGCATGGACATGTAACGCACTATGAGGATGCTGTGACGACGGGACGTCCCAGAGATGATCTGTGGGTAACTGGATGGGTTTATTGTGTAGCTGAGTTCTTCTCCAGGTCACTTCCTAATCACAGCGAGCGAACGGGAATCAAGCCAGGATACACATAAAGAGCGGACAGATTAACACCTGCATGAATCTCGTTGATTTTCTCTGTCATCACTTTGAAATCTCCCCAACACCTTTGTTATTCCTTTTTCTGCTGTATTACACACATTGAAAGGGAATAATTGACATAACATGACATTTTTTACAGTGTAGTACCAGATTTTTATTTACATTGGGACATTATTTGTGACAGTAACAAACAAATAAACACTGTTGTAATATTTATGTAATAAAGGGGGAAAAAATTACATGTGATAACTCGTTCCATGTATTTCAATAATAATACTATAGGTATATGGTGCAGTATTTATTTATTTATTTAAAGTGACTAGAGTTGCCTTGTCTTGTTAAATTTGATTTGTATGCTTTTACATAAATAAATAAATACATTTGAACATTTAATGTAATAAAGGAAAATTATTACATTTATTGTATCTACATCTACATAAATACTTTATTTTTTTTTATTTTTGAAGCACTGTGAAGTAATAACACAGAGTGATAGCATGTTCAACGGCTTTAATTTATGCTTTCAATTATGTAACTATGCAAATTCATACATACTTTAACGACTTTATTCGACTATTCCTTTTCTTCCTTGCAAGTCTTAGACAAGAGTTGAAGAGATTTCCACGAGATTTCCCTTCAATTTAGATGCGCAAACTGGGAGCCGGCGCGGTAAGACATACATGCTCGGGCAGATTCGGCTTGAAGTTGTTCATCCTCGTTCCCGGCACCACGCGCGCTGTTAAAAAAAAAAAGCCATGCACGCAAACAAACGAAATGGGGTCTTCCCGTTCTTGCGCACCCAACGAGTCATTTTTTCCGTGTGCACCTTCGCGTTCGTGCGGATGCGTCGAGTACACGTTAGCCAGCTTATAGTATCATGATTCAGTGCGCTAGTATTTATTTGAGATACATTATGTTTTTTTACTAATCGAGCAGCAGAAAAGACAAAAAATAGTCGTTAGATTAATCGTTTACTAATCGTTTACCCCAGCCCTAAAATCCATATTTGCTCAATACCTGCATCAAAAGTGGCATTGACATGTTTTCACTTACAATTACAAGAAATGATCTAAAACTGCCAATCGCTGAGTTGACGTCATTCAAATAATTCGTTTAAACACCTGGTTTGTTCAGTCATTGAATCCTTCATTAAACTGATTTGAGGTTTCATTCAGAAATCAAGCCCCGCTTTGTGTCGCTCTGCTGTGAATGACTGAACAAAATAAAGCAAAACCAGGACAATATTGTGTCTAAAATATAACTCAAAATGTTAAATGTATAAATCAAAGCTCAGGGAAATCTGGTTGTTTATATCCGGACTCTCTGAGGCATTTTAACGGCATAGAAATCACTCATCGAAATCCTGCACTCTCAAATCATACTCGATTATCTCAGTTTAACATTGTTAAAAAATAATTAAGATATTACCGTTGACTATACATTTCACACAAGCAGTTTATCAGACTAATGACCATATATGGTCGTGGAGCATAAAAGGGGAGGGGCCAGGGAGCAGCAGGTGAGCTGGAGCACATATATATATATTTGGGGTTAAAACGGGGAGTGTGGTGCCTCTGTCAGTCTGCAGGGAGGCTTAATTTACACCATTAATAACCCCCATCTTCATTTGGGATTGGGGGAGATGTTGTCACGGGCCAAAGTGAAATGTATGGTTAGTAATTACAGGGTTCCAGCTGACCAGCCGCTCGCCGCTGCTCTTGCCCCCGCTGCCCTCGATGCCCTTGCCTCACACACTCCGGCTTCGACCCCCAAGTGGCCTCGGCTAAATCCCAACGCCATTTTTCATCGTGCCGACGGTCACGCCGTCCCCACGGCAACCGCATCCGCGAATACGAGCGGGAGCGCCGTTAATCCCAACACGGACATTGTTAAAGAGAGTGAGAGAGCAAAGAGTCGTCATGCAACTTTAATATCTCTGCTCTTGGAACAATAGTAAAAGCGAATCCATAAACCACTCGAGTTCACATTCAAGCGCTCCGACCCATTTTAAAAAGCCAGTAAAAGGCCTTAAACACACACACATATGCATCAGGCCGCTCACCCGGGTGGTATTGAGGCCGTAATCATTATCGAACCTTTTATCCCCAGCTGTAATTTTCTTGTACGTTACATCAGTTTTTTCCGTGCTTTGTGAATTTCATCCAAGGTTAATAATGCTCAATAATTCGACTAACCAACCATACCTGGTGTTCATTACAGAGCCGATAAACAGATTCATCAAAAGCGGACATGAAACACACATTAAAAGCCTCAGATTCTATTTCCTCTGACACTCAATATCAATAACCGGCTCCACAGGCGCACCGAAGATTAAAGACTCGCGCCAGAATCAGACACACACCGAACGTTTGGGAGTTTTACTTGTGGACAGTTCTGTGCTGAATATAACAAATGAAGAGAGACTGTTCAATATTCTGAATACAGCATCTCAAATATAGATTACTGTTATCAAGTTTGATAAACATGATACACTACCATATAACATTTGGGGTAAAAATAATCATAATTATCATCAATCATAAATGTTTCTTAAGCCGCAAATCATCCTTTTAAAACAAGTGTTATTCTGCTCACGTGCAAGAGACTTCTTTAAAAACACACATATAATGAAAAATATATTTACTAAAACAATTCCTATATTTGATATGGTTCAAAGAAACAAGCTCTTATATCATGACTCCACACAATCTCAGCCAATCAGAGCATGATTAACGCTTCATCTTCAGTTATGCTGACCAATGATATGTGACAGTGGGCGGAGCTACCCAGCTTTATGTTTATGGTTCACGTGATGCACGAGGGTTTGAGAATCGCTTCAGCAGTTACACTGAACAAAACCTTGGTGTACGAAAGAGTCCACCTAAACTTCAGATCGATCGACTAGATACAACTCTGGTGTAAAGGACTCAACTGTGTGATTGTTATGGTCCTGGTGTGAGCTTTTACCTGCCTCTCCCAAAACAAATTAGGACAAATAAAGTATAAAGTAAATCTACCGGTTCACCACAGAAACATCTGAGAGGAACGAGCCTGGTGAGAGGCCACAGAAACACACACTCATCAAAACTCAATTAAAGTGGAAACACACAGAGGCCATGGCATTCAGAGAGCACATGAACTGCAGATTCCCGTCAGTAGGCCTTTATCCGTCCCGTGTGCCCCGCGCTTCCCGTCCTGACACTGCGCTTCTGCCAAACACACACACACGAGTCTGAGCACACGCTGTTGGACCGGATGTTTGGACACCCGCTACTTCATGTAAAGCTGCAAATAGCATTAGCTTGAGAACTATTTCTATGCTAATACCATTACAGGATTTGATTTGAATTAGATCTAATCTTATTTAAATACTTTCAGTTTCCTTTTCATTTTAAGTCTGAGTATTTTTTTATTATTATTTGTTTTTATAAATATTTCTATTTAGCCTTAGTTTTAATAATTTAATTACACATGAAGAGTTCAGATGCAAAAGCCTCTAAGTGCCATTTGAAATTTTCTTCTAAAATGACCATTTTTATCAAGCTTGTATATTTAAGTTCAGTGATTTCACTTAAATGACAATTAATAGGTAATATTTATTGCTATTTAAGTGAAATTACTGAACTTAAATATACAAGCCTGATAAAAATGATCATTTTAGAAGAAAATTTCAAATGGCACTTAGAGGCTTTTGCATCTGAACTCTTCACATTTAATATATATATATATATATATACACATATTTTAAGGCCTTCCTGCCCATATTGGACTCCATCTTGAAAATTACTCCTTTCTAGTGGTCAAACTTTAGTAAACTTTGAGTATATTATTAAGGACATCTAATACAACAAAAAACATTTGAGAAACCTTTTGTTAGAATTTTTTTAGAGTCAGGTGTTATTTTTCACACACAACCATTTCTAGGGTTTACAAAGAATGGAGTGTAAAGGGAAACACATCCAGTATGGGTCAGTCCTGTGGGCCAAAATGCCTTGTTGATGCGAGAGGTCAGAGGAGAATGGGCCGACTGATTCAAGCTGATAGAAGAGCAACTTTGACTGAAATAACCACTCGTTACAACCGAGGTATGCAGAAAAGACACAACACACACAACCTTGAGGCGGATGGGCTACAACAGCAGAAGACCCCACCGGGTACCACTCATCTCCACTACAAATAGGAAAAAGAGGCCACAATTTGCAAGAGCTCACCAAAACTGGACAGTTGAAGACTGGAGAAATGTTGCCTGGTCTGATGAGTCTCGATTTCTGTTGGTAGAGTCAGAATTTGGTGTAAACAGAATGAGAACATGGATCATCATGCCTTGTTCCCACTGTGCAGGCTGGTGGTGGTGGTGTAATGGTGTGGGGATGTTTTCTTGGCACACTTTAGGCCTCTTAGTGCCAATTGGGCATCGTTTAAATGCCACGGCCTACCTGAGCATTGTTTCTGACCATGTCCATCCCTTTATGGCCACCATGTCCCCATCCTCTGATGGCTACTTCCAGCAGGATAATGCACCATGTCACAAAGCTCAAATCATTTCAAATTGGTTTCTTGAACATGACGATGAGTTGACTGTAGTAAAATGGCCGCCACAGTCACCAGATCTCAACCCATTAGAGCATCTTTGGGATGTGGTGGAACGAGAGCTTCATCCCACAAATCTCCATCAACTGCAAGATGCTATCCTATCAATATGGGCCAACATTTCTAAAGAATGCTTTCAGCACCTTGTTGAATCAATGCCACGTAGAATTAAAGCAGTTCTGAAGGCGAAACACAGTATTAGTATGGTGTTCCTAAAAGCAAAAATTTCCTAAAAGCAACATTTCTAAAAATATATTTTAATGTTTTCCCATCTAATATCTATATTTTACTTTTTTTAAAAATAGTTACATTTTTTATTGATTTACTTATTTAATGGGGGGGGGGATGTTGACATAACGTTGAAATCAATCAGAGATAAATTGTTTTGTTTTTTATAAAGCAAGTAAAAGGGTTTTGAATGTTTGTTTTGATATTTAGGTTTAAAGAACGGTGACAAACAGAAACAGAAAATAGAGAAATAATTATGTTTTCAAAACAGGTTTCCCTGAACACTCCCCCCATCTGCCATTGGTCAGGCAGACTGAAAACCCCACCCCCAAACTCACGCTATTGGTTGCTGGTCAGAGACTCAAACATTTAAAAAAACGTTCTGAAAGTGCATCAAAGACCTTTCAGAGAGAGAGAGAGAGAGAGAGAGAGAGAGAGAGAGAGAGAGAGAGAGAGAGAGAGAGAGAGAGAGAGAGAGAGAGAGAGAGAGAGAGAGAGAGAGAGAGAGTATCAGTGACGCACTGGTTTTCCTGCCGCCTCCATTAGATCTGATGAACTGAGAACAGCGGAGAGTAAATATAGGAGCTCATGAATGTGGAGACGCATCTGTGAGCGTCAGAGCGACTCACACAACATCCATCAGCAGCACTACACCTGCTCCACCAGAATAACCCCCCACACACACACACTCTCTTTCACACACACTCTCGCACACACACACATACACTTGCACACTCTAACACACACACACACACACACTCGCACACTCACACACACTCTCACACACACAAACTCTCTTACACTCACACACACTCACTCACTCACACACACACACACACACACACTCACAGGTTTATTCAGGGCCGCTGGAGGATAACACTTCTCTTACGCGGGGAGAGTAACTCTGGGCTTGTGTAGGACGTTACGCTTCTCTCTCTGCGGTAAACACACACACACACTAATATATAAAAGTGTGAAGCACTGAAGACATGCTGTTAGATGCGAGAAAACAAATCACACACACACACATGGTATTCACACATTATTCTAAAAAAAAAATGGCACATAATTACAGTTTTTCTCGATTGTTTACACACAAATTCTGGTACTTGAGACACAATGGCCACAACATGTAACTCATTCACCAATTCTGCTGAACTACAAGCACAATTCCTGCTTTACACTCAAATTGCAGTTCTAAAACACACTTTTTTCAAAACACTACACACAAATTATCTGCTTTTGGCACAATTTTCATGCAGAAAATCTCGTGTTCATGAGGAAAACACTGCCATTCAGATATTCACACTGACTCATCACATGGGCAAACACATTTCACACAGTTTTACAATTACCAAAAATATATACCAAATACCAAAACCGAAGAGAGGATGCAGCATAGATATTTTTTTTTATTTTTTTTTTTTACTGTAACAGCACACACATTTTTTTCTGTTGTTTTGTGTGTAGACCACTGTATGTGCAACTTTGTGTTGGTTGGGGTGTATGAAATGTGTGATCTATCTCCCATTGATTTTGTAGGAAAACTAAAATATATTTGTTACCGTGTATTTGTGTGTTCTGTGTATAAAAACAATAATCTCAAATATTTTACAACACACTTATGTATGTAATGTCTGTAAGTGTAACACTAAACAAAAAAGGCCTAAGTCATTATGATGAATGGGAAAATAAGTGTTTTACATTGAGCACATCAATGTTCAACTGGTTCTTATAAATGTCTATTCATATGATGGTTTGTGGGTGTCATTTGAAAACAAAATAACATTTTGAGAATATATAACATTGTTTTGAATGTAAAGTTTCATTTTGCACTAGAATTGAGGGGTTTTGCCGATTGTGTGTGTGTTTTTAGATTTGTGTGTAGAGTTCTGAGAGTGTGAGGCATACTTGCAGGAAATGTGTGCAAACAATCGAGAAAAACTGTAATAAGACAGCAGGAAAAAATAATAAGACAATTCACTTGGATGTCTGAGAGTCACTACATTTCACTGGATTTGTTAAAAAAATATATATGAAACAATTTTCTCTAACTACTAAATCATTCATTTAAAAAACAGTAAGATCTGACGTCTAAGAGGCTTATGTTAAGTAAGACCTTTTTTCAGCGGTACAAATATTATTAAGAATAAATATTAATATTACTATTAAATCAAAATAAAAAAAATGACAAAAGTGGGGAAAACTGTAACATTTGAATATCTCTGATTTTCCTTATTTTGTACATCGTAGCGGTTTCTTTCTCATAAAAATAGACAATTTACCAGCAAGTGTGTTTAACTCTCTGAGTCTAAGTGTTTTATATATATATGAAGAAAACTAATAAGTACAAATAAACAAAATGAAACGGTCCACTATTATAGTAATGGGTGTGTAATAGTGTGTGTATCTGCAGGTCTCAGATCAGACGAAGAGACGCTGAATAACTTCTAGTGTGTTCAATAGTGGGGAATTAAGGCGAGCGCGAGCGGCTAATGGGAATGAATGGGAGGAATCAGTCGAGGTCAAACACACAGCAGGATCAATGTTACGGTACTGGTGTAAACACACACACACTCATAAACACACAATCACACACTCAAACACACAGCAGGATCAATGTTACGGTACTGGTGTAAACACACACACACACACACTCATAAACACACAATCACACACTCACACACACAGCAGGATCAATGTTACGGTACTGGTGTAAACACACACACTCATAAACACACAATCACACACTCAAACACACAGCAGGATCAATGTTACGGTACTGGTGTAAACACACACACACACACACACACACACACACAATCACAAACTCAAACACACAGCAGGATCAATGTTACGGTACTGGTGTAAACACACACACACACTCATAAACACACAATCACACACTCAAACACACAGCAGGATCAATGTTACGGTACAGGTGTAAACACACACACACACTCATAAACACACAATCACACACTCAAACACACAGCAGGATCAATGTTACGGTACTGGTGTAAACACACACACACACTCATAAACACACAATCACACACTCAAACACACAGCAGGATCTATTTTACTGTACTGGTGTAAACACACACACACTCATAAACACACAATCACACACACACACACACTCAAACACACAGCAGGATCAATGTTACTGTACTGGTGTAAACACACACACACACACACACAATGACACACTCAAACACACAGCAGGATCAATGTTACTGTACTGGTGTAAACACACACACACACACACACACAAACACACAATCACACACTCAAACACACAGCAGGATCAATGTTACGGTACTGGTGTAAACACACACACACACACACACTCATAAACACACAATCACACACTCACACACTCATAAACACACACTCATAAACACACAATCACACACGCAAACACAAACACACAGCAGGATCAATGTTTCGGTACTGGTGTAAACACACACACACACACACACACACACACACACTCATAAACACACAATCACACACTCACACACTCATAAACACACACTCATAAACACACAATCACACACTCAAACACACAGCAGGATCAATGTTACGGTACAGGTGTAAACACACACACACACACTCATAAACACACAATCACACACTCAAACACACAGCAGGATCAATGTTACGGTACAGGTGTAAACACACACACACACACACACACACACACACACACACTCACAAACACTCACAGCAGGATCAATGTTACGGTACAGGTGTAAACACACACACACTCACACACTCAAATTCATAAACACACACTCACACACTGACAAAAACACATAAAAACAAAAACTCTTAAACACACTCTCACACTGATAAACACACACAGTCACACTCAAAAACACACTTATAAACACACACTCACACTCATAAACACACACTCACTCTCACACTCAAACACACACACACACACACACACACACACACACACACACACACTCACACTCATAAACACACACTCACTCTCACACTCAAACACACACACACACACACACACACACACTCACACTCATAAACACACACTCACTCTCACACTCAAACACACACACACACACACACACTCATAAACACACACGCACTCTCGCTCACAAGAACACACTCATAAACACACATTCACTCCCTCACAAAAACACACTCATAAACACACACACACAGTCATAAACACAGACTCAAAAACACACTCATAAACATACATTCACACTCATAATCATAAACACACACACACACACACACCTCCTGCTGGAATGAGTGGTTATTATTAGATGTTGTTCACACATTACACTGCGTGTGTATGCTCTCAAACTGCAGATCATTATTAGAACACACACAGATTCATCACCAGCCCGTGTCTTACACACACAACTACTGTTTGCTGATATGCTAATAATCTATTGTGTCATTTACACAAAACACTGTCAAGCTCATAAACAATACACACATCTTCAACAAGAAGTGGCGTTTCGCTAATGTGTGTAAAACACCAAATATGGGCAAACCTCACCAACTGCCATTTCACCTTTCCAAATATTAGAAAAAAAATAACTCATATATTGACCAAATTAACAGTCACACATCATAACGATCATCATGTAATATGAGCCTCCTATCATAAGAACGGTGTGTGTTCCTGCTAGTGTGTGTAATGTGTGTGTTTGACTGCGGCACGCTGATGATGATCATCCTAATATCTGCTGCTTCTACAGTGCTTTAGCCCTGATGAGTGACAGGTGGAGCTCCTCTGCCCTCTAGTGTTCATCACACGCCACTGCACACACATCACCGGCATCACTCATAACCGCTCGTATTCAGCATCATCACTGTGGAACATATTTCATATGTTGCAAGATAGACATGTTCAGATTTACATGAGCCGTTATTATGAAGTATTTAATAACATGAATGACGAGATTAAAACTAGATATGAAAATGAACATCTGCAATATTCATTAATGTTTCCTGATTTTTTTTTTTTCTCCCCAGGACTATATTTTTTTTATTTTTTACTGCGAAATATTACCGCCGCTGATGTTATTGGTAAAGGGAAAAATAACAATGAATTGAAATTAGGCTGAAATAAAATTTTAAATGGAAAACTTATTTCAGTTAGTCGACAAGTTTTTAAATGCAAGTAATTAAATTACTAATCTACATATAATAATTAAGATGACGAAGCATTAAAAATTACTAAAACAAACTGAAATTAAAATAAAAACTGAACATAAAAATCAACGTTTTTATGACTTTATTAAGTGAATGTGTAGTGAAGTGCAGGCGTAATGTATTCCTGTGATCAAAGCTGAATTTTCAGCATCATTAATATCGTCAGATCCTTCAGAAATCACTCTTATATGATGATTTGATGATCAAGAAACATTTATGATTATTATTTATGTTAAAATTACATTTTTCAAATTGAATCACATTGAGCGGATATATGAAAACTGATCATTACACTTTCCAGCAATATTTGATGAACCGGAAGTTCAAAAGATTATTTATTTGAAATAAATCCTTCATTTGCCTTTAACTTCGTGCATTATTGTTGAATAACAAGAAATTATTTTCTTAACCCTTAAAGAGTTTCTGTATCCTGGGGGATACAGACATTTAACAGGCTGTAGGGGGAGGGGCTATGGGGGGAGAGGCATTACTTGGTTGCAGTTGATGAGAAACACTGATGGGGTGATGGGTCATGTAATCAGGTCATGTGACCCCCCCCCCCCCCCGTTTTTTTTTGAGAATGGGGGTTAAATGCTCTATTCACACTTAAATGGTTATAATTCAAGAATGCCTTGGAATATATACCCAAGTTTGGTCTTGTTTTAAAGAAAACACTCAGCAGATTATTGCTGAAGTGAAAACACTTCAATAAATGAAAATATGAAAAAGTTATGGAAGTTTTAATTCACAGTAAATCAAATATACTGTATTTTTTATTTTATATAAAATATATATTTTACAAAATATTTTTACTCTAAAATTACTATAAAATCAAAGCCATAAATCTAACCAAGTTATGTTCCAAATTTGAAGTTGATATCACAAAAATTGAAGTTCCCATGAGATTTTGTTTAGGCGTAGTACCAAAAATAGCCACCGGGTGCCATTGAATTCCATTGAATTTAGTTGTGTACATTCTGCCTTAACAAATTAATACATTTCTGTCCAAATATCAATTTTGTCACAAAATTTGGAACCTTGAGACTCAGACCTTTCTGACAATATGTGTTTTGTCAAGATTAGAAAAGGTTTTGATCATAAATTATGAAATATAAGGATGCCCAAAAGGGGAGGAGCCTCATAAAATAAGTAGCGTTTCTATGGTAACGCAACGTTCAATTATAAAATGGTTTTCACAGGATGAATTCTGAGTTTATAAGCTTTCAAATGATACCTAATTTATGATAACTACTAAAATATGTGATATAATAAAAAAAGGCGATAAAAAATATTATATTTTAGAGGATAATATATACATATATATTATAATTTTAGAGGATAATGTTATACTATACTTTTTATTTTTTATTGAAAAATACTAGATTATATGTTTTATTATGAACTTTTAGCATAAAAACAGAAGTTTCAATGATTAAAAGTGGGTGCATCAACTTTTGTGACAAAGGTCAGACCTCCTGTTATGATGCAGATTTTTTTAGGTGCACTCTTGTCCTAAATTCATTAATTACTCTTCCTACATAATTTTTAACACAAAACAGGGGTCGAATATTTAATTAGAAGTCTTAGACCTTTCCAAAAATATATAATTTGTCATAATTAGATTAGGATTTAATAGAAATACAGTGAAGTAAAGTTAGGCGTCCCGGTACCAGGACGGTGACAGTTAAGGGGTTAAAAAGTTATGAAATATTAAATGTAAATCCTACATAGGCAATGCATCTTGGGAGAAAAAGTTCAGTTTTTTCGAATTTTTCTAATGTTGTATGGATAACATGAAAAATTGTAGCTAATTAATTGTTCATTAAATGTTTTAAAAGTTGTCATATCAACTATAATAAAAAAAAATAATAAATTGCAAAATGTAACCCTAAATGGGCAATGTATCTCGGGAGATACAGAGTATAACTTAGAAACTATAGGTCATATTTTGAAAAAAATGTATGAACTCTGCCATTTTAGTCTAGATACATACAAAAATAGCAATGAATCATTTTTCCATCAAAATGATCTATACTTGCCCCTTAAAGGGTTAAATATAAACCTAAAAATAACAGCAGAATCCACCAATGAAACAGCATCCGATGTCATAAACACACGACTGAAATATGTGCTTTTGTTTTTTCAGTAATTAATACCACAGATGTGAGGACTCGTATCATAACGGTGTTGAATTATTGCATGTCTGAAGTTGCTTTGATAATTCTTCAGATGAATTATTCGAGATTCACAATAGCATTCCTTCATGTGCTCACTTCAGGGCTAAAGCTGGTGCTGTAGCGCCTCCTGCTGGACAAACGCTGCACGCACTGTCAGAGCAAGGGCTGCTGGATCATAGCTGTAGTGTGTAATGTTGCTGTTTGAGCAGAAACATCTGCAGAACGTTCAAAGCTCAAAGGAATAGGCAGACAATAGAATATAATGGAATAGATAGGAACTGCACAACACTCCTCCCGGATTAATGACATCACAAACTTTACATAAACCCTGACCCCAGGAACTTGATTTATAGATTATCATGACAGAATATACTAATCACTGACTTAAAGATAGTTAACTCCACATCAACTAGAAATGTACGTTGTCACTTCTTCTTGAGTCTCTCCATCATTGTCCGACTCGGTTTGAACATAAAAGGCTAAAAGTTATTCTCATTGTCTGTGTGCGGTAATCATACCTGCTAACACACACAAACACACAGGTGCTCTTGAAGGTCCGCCCTGGGATCAGCAGCTCATTTGCATTTAAAGGGACACACACACGAAAAGGTGCGTTTTTGTTCACCCTCGAAAAAAGTGACAATTTTAACATGCTACATAAAAATATCTGTGGGGTATTTTAAGGTAAAACTTCACAGACGCACTCTGGGGACATCAGAGACTTATTATAACTCTTGTGAAAAAGACATTATAGGACCCCTTTAAAGTGTTTAAACACGGCTGTGATGCGGTCTGGCGTGGCTGTACTCACCGATGCCGCTGTTGGCCCCCGTGATGAGCACCACGCGGTCGGACAGGTCTCTGCCGTGCAGCACCTCCAGAGCCGAGCTGTTCCCGTCGAAGCGCTTGGGCTTCAGCTGCACGTCCTCCACGGTGAAGGCCTGCCGCGGGTCGAAGTACGTACTCCGCTTGTTGATGTGGCTGAGAACAGCAGCACAACACACAGTTACACAACACTAGTGCAGTAGACTGCTTCATAACATGTTATCACAAAGAAAACATGCTAAACAAAATTAGAATTAAACAAATGTGGTCGTGAAATGGGCGGGGCTTAGCATCCTGAACGTCTCTGATTGGATATAAGTAAAAAATCTTCTCTATTTTAACTCGAATCTAAGTTTATTACTGTCATTATTATTCAGGTGTGAGTTATTGTCCAGATCAGAAGACTTTTTACGCCAATCTTTTCTGCCAAAATACCATATCCAGTAAATTATAATGCATTTTAATATATATATATATGTATATATATAAATAATAGTATATAATAAAATATACAAACATAACTATAAAATAACTAAAAACGTCACTTTATTAATTTATTTGACTTCTAAAACCTTTATATTATTTGTTTGTCCATTTATTTATGTATCATTGTAATATCTTGTAGTATTTGATTGTGTTCAAGTTTAATTAATCAGGAAGAAAATGTTTAAAATATTTAGTGTGCATATATCTAAAAATGCATTTGTCAAGTGTATTAAAATTAGTTTGTAACTCTTGACAATAAGGTTTCATAAGTGAAATACATTAGTAAACATCAAGGTTAATGTTATTTTCTAAATTGCCTAATACATTATTATCAAAATCAAAAAGCTGTCTTTATTATTTTTCTGAATTGAGCACACACGAACAGCTGTGTTTTATTACCGATCATTAACAAAGATTAATAAATACTGCAGTGTTAGTTTGTGTTATTGGATGAAACCTTATTGAAGTGTTACCAATTAATTTATTATTAATTAGCCTGAAATCTGAGAGACAAATCTGTCTGAAGGGAAACTATAATATATAATATGACTGATTGAACTCACTCAACATAGAGGATTTGGCCTTTATCATCGGTCTCTTGCTCCCATCCATATGGCAAAGCTGGAAAATACAATAAATAAGTGACTTAATCATTAATTTATCATCATTGCATATCAACACTCTCTTCTGAAAGCGCTGCACACTTAAGTAGAGTGTATTAATGACGTTGAGATATTTTAATACGGCTTTAACGCTGAGATGATCAGTTATTGTTCATAAATCAATCCTCAAACCTCCAGCACAGCGCTTCTTCTTCCCAGTTTTGGGATGCTCCCACTGAGTCTTCATTTCCTCATGGCTGAAACGAGTTATGACATAATATCATGTGTCTGTCAGTGCCTCTATAGATACTCATTATTATGGACAGTGAGAAGGCACGCGCTCGTCTCAAACACTCACTTGGCATAATAAACCCATCCGTCTGTCGTGGATCTCTCTTCCCAGCCGGGGGGAAGCTCGTCTTCACTGTCTGTATCATCCATTCCGGCGTATTTAAGAGCTGCCATCGCGGAATGATTGCTTTCAAATAAAATAACTCATTCAACTTCTCAATGAAATTTCGGTAACAGCAAATTCACGTTGCGATAATCCGGCTGGACCACTTCCGGAAATACAACATTGCGTCACAAAAGTGGGCGGGGTTTAGCTGTCTGACCGTCAGGTGCGATGTATCTAAATAAAAACTTTATTTTATTTACTTGTGGCTTATATTAAACTGTATTTTTCTAATTTCTTAATCGTAAAATAATAATTTTCCTTTAGGATTTATCTTTGCAAAAAAAATCCAATTTTCCTAACAAAATACCATATACACAAATAAAAAATATACTGGTCTTGTTTTATATAATAATAACTTTATTAATAACTTTATTTTAAAATAATACAACATATGTGGAGCTTTTTTCATAAATTGGTGTGTATATATATATATACATATATATATAAATATATATATACATATATATATATATATATATATATATATATTATATATATATATATATATATATTATATATATATATATATATATATATATATATATATATATATATATATCAATGTCAGACTCACTCAGGATGTGGCGAAAAAAAATCACGTGGTACCTGTTACTCTCCTCAGCGCTGATCAGGATGGACCAACCAATGTTTTGCGATTACAGCCAAAGGTTTTTTAGCCTGGCTGCGCCCGCCTACGCACTTCCGCTCAATTTCATGTACGAGAGTCTGGTAGAACCAGGCTAAAGGTTTTTATCCTTTCTTAATAATGTTATGGATATTTCCCTTCTATCTCATGTACAAATCGCGGTAATTAATATATATAAAACCAAACGACTTCGCCTGTAAATAAATGTTAGTAAGATAAAAAGCCGTTGTGATATTTCACATATATTTCGAGTCTTTTGAGGAGTAGTATGAAGCTGCAGACTCGCAGACCTGCATCTACAGTCCCCCTGCACCCAGAGTCCCGCATTCTCAGACCCCTCGTTTTTCGAGTCAGCGCCTCCTATCAAATTGTATCGGATAAACAGAACTTAAGCCAAAACGTGAGTAGGCTGTCTTCAATTTTATTTAGAGAATCGTAATAGCTCGTTTGATTTATTTTTTAATAAAACTAATTTAGCTAATCGATACAACATAAGAATAGTCCATTTAATATTTGTAAAGGTAGTTTGTAACAAGATTTGAGCCGTTATGTTTTTTCGCCCTCTTTACCCCGAAAATATTTTGATAGCTAACGTTAGCCTTTAACCTCGGACTTTTTTATATGTCATAAATGCTGCAGTTATTTTTACTGCCCATTTTGTGCCCCCATATATCTCAAACCCACAAAGTTGTCCAAAGTTCAAAAACATCTCAAGGGACACTTCTACAGTCAGAGCAGTGCAACATGAATTTGAATTTTTTTTCTTTCTTTTTGAAAGATCATAAGACATGTGCTATCGTATCCAGTACACCATAGCCTACATCGATGGAGTTGCCCCTTCCGATTCCAGCAACGTATCATTTTATGATTATGCAAAGCGACTTATAAATGAGTTTTTTTAATGCAATTAAAGACGAAAAGTAAAGTCACGAACACAGTTTGTTCTTCCTTTTTTTCTTTACAGTAAGATGATGTTTAGGTGATCATTAAATAAAGTAGCCTACTGAATTGTTTACTGAATTATTGGTGTTTTGTCTATTCTGATTTATTTTGCTTCGCATTCAAAATATCAAAAAAACAGATTTTGTTATGTTAGCATGGTAATGTTAATTAGACCATTATAGGTTGAACTGAAAGAAAAAGTGGAATTTGAATTTTGAATAAAAAAAATATATATAAAAAAAACCAAACATTGTAGCAATAAAATATCACTAGACTATTTTTCAGAAGAATCTGTAATTGTATCCCTTCCATCAGTAACAAAGAGTTTTTTTGGCACCTGCATTAAGCAGGGAACGCAAATTTTTATTGGATAATTTATTTGAAGACCGTAATATTGCATCCTATTGTTTTTAATTGCATTTGGATCAGCGTGCACTGTACTCTGTGTGCGGGTGTTATTCGATCTTTTGAACAGCAGGAGGCGCTGTGTTCGAAAAATGAGGGGTCTGAGAATGCGGGACTCTCGGTGGGGGACTGTAGATGCAGGCTCCGAGTCTGCAGCTTCATAATATATTTAACACACTTATAAACACTTATTTACATGAGGTAAATAGATATTAAAACTCCGAAATAACCCGACATTTAACTCACATTTGAGATTGTTCCCCCATAATGACCATTTGCTTTTTTTGTATACAAATATCGAAAACTCAAAACAAAAAAGCATAGACCTTCGTACACATGTTCGTACATTACTTTATTGCTTAGCTTCATTCATTAACTTTTCTTCTCTTTCATAACAGCTCGTCAGAGTTTTGTTGTCAGTAAACGTAATCAATACAATCATTCACCTCAGCTTATTGGACTGTTTTCACATTAACATGCATGGGAAACAACCAGGACAGATAATATTAGCTAATAATAATAATAATATAATAATAATATCATTGTCAGTGTTATTCTATTGTGGTGATCCAAAAAAAAAAATCATCTTCATATTTTTCATGACAGCTGCACAACAATTCTCCGTTTCAGAGAGTGTGTATATTCTGGAGTCAAAATCTAGATAATATAATGACAATAACTAGCTAACAATGAGTACCTTCACAACCTCTGAGCTAAACCCAAACTCAAAACATAAAATCAACATAAAATCAGTTAATCTAAGGCCTCAGTTCAAACAATCAGAAAGTTGTACAGTCTTCCGCAGAAAATCACAATTAAAATGAGATTAACCATCAACTATTCTTAACAAAATAATATTTTCTCTCTTGCATTTATCTTTGGGAATATGTTTCATTATTCAGATGGCATGTTCAAAAATAACTTCACAATCAGAAGAAAGGTTCACAGTGATCTTTGTCTCGGTGCATCCAAGCACTCGCGTCGTATCATACTTTATATTTCTCTTTGGCGCTGTCGCTTAATATACAGATATGCTGAAAGATATAAAGAGAAACAGAGAGAAAGTGTCAGGACATCCTTCAGGTCAGACATCAGACGGGTTATGCACATTTAAAACAGGACTAAACTCACACTCAAATCCCTGAAATACTCATTGTAGTCTAAAGCATATCCCACCAGGAACTTGTCCGGAACTTCAAATCCAATGTCTGAAGGAAGAATACAAGACGTGTGAACATGCGCACACACACACACACACACACACAGAGGGGAACATTACATTATATTCAGCAAGAAGAAAACGAAGAGGTTTGTATTATTTTCAAATTAAGCACAATCCAAAAAAGTATTTTAATATAACATTAAAAAACATTAACATTAAAAAATGTAATATAACTTTTTTTTTCAATATTTTAAGTCTATATTATTTTCATGAGAACTAAGAAAATTTGAAATATTAATTTATACTATATTTAGAACTCTATAATATCATTTGAATGAAAATGTAGCACATTGCAAAATAAAAATAATATATTATTTATATATATATATATATATAAATAATGGCAGGTCCTAAACGGGTAAACTTCCAACAGTAAGCGTGTGCACCCATAATTATTGTATGTGCTCTGGTGTGTGTTGTGTGTGTGGTCACGTGTCTCTGGCTTCTACAGGAAATACCATAGAGTTGATTTGACACTCAATCTTTGACATCAACATTTCCATTCATATTTCTACACTAGTCGCACTCTATCATGAGTGTGTGAACAGACCTCAGCGGATCAGCAGAGAGAGACTCGGGCGAGCGAGAAGAAGACAGTGGAAGTCAAGAGCGAGAGCGTGGCGCTTGTGCTCGAGGACGGGTGGATATAAAGAGCTTATCAGCTTTCGCTCTAAAAGCATTGCGTAAGAGATGAGCAGTGAGTGTGTGTCTAATGTGTCCAACGACAGAAAGCAGGGTGTTTTATTTCAGTGACGTGGATTAAACGCAAAATATTCATAATATCCCATAAACCCCACGATGAGAAGCACTCACAGTCGGGACGGTATCCTGAGCTCCTGGGTGTCCTTTTCACCAGCAAACTGAAATAAACCACACTGAATTCAATATCGGGAGATATATTTAATAAAAAGAATAATGAATATAATCTGAATAATCTTGTTTTTAAACACTAACGCCAGTAAAAAGCCATTTAACCGTTAAGAAACATCAATAAAGACTCCTTCACACCAGTGCATGAGCATGAATGACTAAATTGATGCCAAAAACAGGACCTAGAATTACAATTCAAATTTGAATTAAAGAAAGCAGAATTGCAATTCAATAAAAATTCAAAGAAATGCATATACTGTAGCCTAGTGTTTAACAATGAAGCTTTACATGATTGCATTACATATTGTATAAATGATATTAGTTTGAACAACTTGTGCAGAAAACATTAACAGCAAATGTTTCCCAGTAAAGCTCTAGGGCAAATAATTAAGTTTGATTTATTGTAATTTTGTGGAACATGATGGAACATGACTTCATTCCCAGAATTACTGGAGTAAATCTTTTTCTGATCCAAGTGATATCGTTATTACGGAAGCCCTGAACCGCAACCAAAAAAAAAAAAAAAATCTGTAAAAAAAAAAAAAAAAAAAAAAAATCTAGCATTTCGAGATTAAAGTCGGAATGTTTCGAGATTAAAGTCGGAATGTTTCGAGATTAAAGTCGAAATGTTTCGAGATTAAAGTCGAAATGTTTCGAGATTAAAGTCGAAACGTTGTGCATTCATAACAGTGCGCGTCCACTGGCTCAGAGCGCGCGCGTGTGCGTGTGAAGTCGAACTGCCATGGATAAACACAAAATAGTAGCTTTTTACTTTTATCTGAATTACTTATCTTACTTTATCGTTATAAAATATAATGCGCCGGAATAGACTTTAGCCTATAGGAAAAATGATTGGATACAGAATGATGCACTTAAAATGTATCCAGAGCGTATTTACGTTGAAGAGGGAGACCGAACAGTTACTGTTGTGTTCTCGACCCAGATAGTGTTGACTAGACGAGCACGAAAACACCTCAGAAACACTGCCACTAGCACGTGTGACGTGTGTAGAATTTTGTTGAAAGCCCAGATAAAAGTAAAAAGCTACTATTTTGGGTTTATCCATGGCAGTTCGACTTCACACACACACACACACGCGCGCGCGCGCTCTGAGCCAGTGGACGCGCACTGTTATGAATGCACAATGTTTCGACTTTAATCTCGAAACATTCCGACTTTAATCTCGAAACATTCCGACTTTAATCTCGAAACATTCCGACTTTAATCTCGAAACATTCCGACTTTAATCTCGAAACATTCCGACTTTAATCTCGAAACATTCCGACTTTAATCTCGAAACATTCCGACTTTAATCTCGAAACATTGCGACTTTAATCTCGAAACATTGCGACTTTAATCTCGAAACATTCCGACTTTAATCTCGAAACATTCCGACTTTAATCTCGAAACATTCCGACTTTAATCTCGAAACATTCCGACTTTAATCTCGAAACATTTCGACTTTAATCTCGAAACATTTCGACTTTAATCTCGAAACATTCCGACTTTAATCTCGAAACATTCCGACTTTAATCTCGAAACATTCCGACTTTAATCTCGAAACATTGCGACTTTAATCTCGAAACATTGCGACTTTAATCTCGAAACATTCCGACTTTAATCTCGAAACATTCCGACTTTAATCTCGAAACATTGCGACTTTAATCTCGAAACATTGCGACTTTAATCTCGAAACATTCCGACTTTAATCTCGAAACATTCCGACTTTAATCTCGAAACATTCCGACTTTAATCTCGAAACATTCCGACTTTAATCTCGAAACATTCCGACTTTAATCTCGAAACATTCCGACTTTAATCTCGAAACATTCCGACTTTAATCTCGAAACATTGCGACTTTAATCTCGAAACATTGCGACTTTAATCTCGAAACATTCCGACTTTAATCTCGAAACATTCCGACTTTAATCTCGAAACATTCCGACTTTAATCTCGAAACATTCCGACTTTAATCTCGAAACATTTCGACTTTAATCTCGAAACATTTCGACTTTAATCTCGAAACATTCCGACTTTAATCTCGAAACATTCCGACTTTAATCTCGAAACATTTCGACTTTAATCTCGAAACATTTCGACTTTAATCTCGAAACATTCCGACTTTAATCTCGAAACATTCCGACTTTAATCTCGAAACATTCCGACTTTAATCTCGAAACATTTCGACTTTAATCTCGAAACATTTCGACTTTAATCTCGAAACATTCCGACTTTAATCTCGAAACATTCCGACTTTAATCTCGAAACATTCCGACTTTAATCTCGAAACATTCCGACTTTAATCTCGAAACATTTCGACTTTAATCTCGAAATGCTAGATTTTTTTTTTTTTTTTTTTACAGATTTTTTTTTTTTTTTAGGTTGCGGTTCAGGGCTTCCGTACGTTATAGCTGTGTAACTCTATTCTGATGTATTTAAAACAACTCTACCTTTAGCATTATCACTATAGTTATGAACTGGCATTAACACAGTCGTGTCTGGAATAAGAACGGCGATGTTTACGTCTCACCTGACAACTTTCACCATCTTAGGATGGTATTCATTTAACAGTTTGAGCAGCGTTTCCATAGTTCTCCCCGTCTCCACGATGTCCTGAGGCACAAACAGAGGACTCAGCATCTGTGTGTGTTTCTCACAGCACACACACTTCACATGACATGGCACACACTCACCTCAACTATGAGCACATTCTGTGAGGAGAGAAAGAAGACACACTAACAATATGACCAACATTTCAAAAAGCATAAACACAACTGTTCAAACGTTTGTTCATTCATAAATGTGTTTCAGCAATGGTGCATTAAACTGATCAAAAGTGACATTATAATGTTGCAAAAGATAATTCTTTCTGTCCATCAAAGAACCCAGACACATCAGTTTCCACTCAGATTTAAAGCACATGAACTATTTTCAACGCTGATAATAATCATAAATGTTTCTTGATCATCATATTCGAGTGATTTCTGAAGGATCAAGTGTGAAAAATTCAGATTTGATCACAGGAATAAATGCCACTGTACTATATATTCACATAGAAAACATCTGATTTACATTGTAATAATATTTCACTGTTTTTGTTTATTTTTGATCCGATAAATGCAGCCTTGGAGAGCAGAAGAGACTCTTTTAAAAACACTGACGCCGAATGCTTTGTGGAAATAGAAACTAAACCAAAGAGTGTGGAGAGATCAGACTCACTTTCCCAGACAGCGCCGACAGCTCGTCTCCACCGATGACTTTCACACAGTTCGTAGACTGGTCATTCTGGAGCGAAATCACAGAAATAACACTTTAAACTAGTGTTGGAGAGATGAGACATGCTTATAGCAAACACGGCACTGAAAACTGTGAGCCGTGGAACTATTCCTTCTCCACAGCATTAACTATAGTTATACTATTGATACACCACGATTCTAATTCGGCCCAATACCGATAAATGACTTTGATATTATTATGGTAATCAAATGATAAACATGTAAATGCTAGTAAATTACACAGTATTCTGTCTAAAAAGAATTCAGGCATCCGATTCTAATATACTGTGTGCAAAGGGAAATGGTTTCATCGTTATATGTTTTTCATCAATTTTCAGAATTTAATCAAATGTCATTTATTCAGTTTAAACTATGCTCTTTCTTACAATCAACTGCAAGCTTACATTCAGATCTGCGTCATTATATGTATATTTATTTATTTATATTAAGATCTTCTCACAACTTTCATTCCTTTTAAAGTTCATTCAACTTTAAACACTCTTAAAGTGGGCAAAGGCCATTAAAAGGAGATCTTTTGTCTCATACAACGAAAATTGTCCATTACTGAATGAACAAAAAACTGTTTCATTGCTTTTCAAAGCATCTTTTGTGTTCCTCCGCATTTGGAGTGGCGTGAGGGTGAGAAATGATTGTCATTCGTAGGCAAACTTCTCATTTAAAGGCGCAGTAAGCGATTTCGAATCGACCCAAACAAACACGCCCCTCCCTTCATAGCTCCTCCTCCAAACTGCACAAACACACAATTCATGAGTTCATCATTGCTGAAGTAAACAGTGAACTCGAATGGTCCTGTTACTATAGCTCACATGACAACAACAGCGTATCTTGGTTCTATGAATCATGGTACTCACATATGGAGAAGAAACAACCTAACCTTGGTGTCCATTTTCAGTCCTTTCCTTCCAGCGCTGGAAAGCTTTTCTAATGTTAGCGCAGATCCTAAAGCTCTTGCCTGATCGTAATTAGTGATATCCTCTGAGATTCTCTCTTTGGCAATGTCTCTCAGCCATCTCTCTTTCTACAGTATGTGGACATGCCACCTACTGCTGATTGGCTCTCTCTCTCTCTCTCCTCCCCCATCATGAGTGGACACGCCCCCTTCTTCTGATTGGCTCACTATCTCCCCCATCATGAGTGGACACACCCCCTTGCTGCTGATTGGCTCACTCTCTCTCCTCCCCCATCAAGAGTGGACACACCCCCTTCTTCTGATTGGCTCACTCTCTCTCCTCCCCCATCAAGAGTGGACTCGCCCCCTACTGCTGATTGGCTCACTCTCTCCCCCATCATGAGTGGACACACCCCCTACAACTGATTGGCTCACTCTCTCCTCCCCCATCATGAGTGGACTCACCCCCTGCTATTGATTGGCTCACTCTCTCTCCTCCCCATCATGAATGGACACACCCCCTACTGCTGATTGGCTCACTCTCTCTCCTCCCCCATCATGACTGGACACGCCCCTACTGCTGATTGGCTACAAGTGTGTCGTACAACGTTTCTCAGAAATCGCTTACTGCACCTTTAAGTTGTATTTAACCCTTATCATCTTATAAGCCACATTTCAAATGCACAAGCTACTAATAAAATGCTCCACATGTAATAATATAAGGCAGACTGTATGAGCCCAGTGCTGCAGTGAATGACTGCGGTAGACCTGCCACTCACCGAGTAGCTCTTCAGCCTAATGAAATCCACAGTCATTGGCACAGACTTATCACTGTTTTGATTCAGAGTCTTGATGTAATCCATCAGGTCTGCGAAGAACTTATACCCTCCTTTTAAAACGCAAAGAGCCACGATATGATGTCCGCCCATGTCCCGAACGATATCTCTGGCCAAGCGCTCAGTCCTGCAGAGAAGATCAAAACTGAAGGCTGGAGTATTCTGACATGAATGCTTTCATTAAAGCTGGCTGAAGCCATGCCAATAATGACAGTCAAGAGATTTCAGGGGAAATTTGTTAAACAAATGAATGGGAAAGCCAATTCAAATCACATGCCTCTGCTATTGCGCTAACATCATTAGCTAAATCTACGGGGAACACAGGGCTCTTTTACTATCCAGGGCAATCACCGGCCACAACACAACAGACACTTCCCACACCACAACAACCATACAAATCACTGTTAAAGACACGTACCTGTCCTTAATGAGGCCGTTGGGTATAATGACCCGGTCCAAATCCTCCTCGTAGTGTTTCGGCACACAGAAGAGGTTCAGTTCGTGACCCATGCTGTCATCGGATATCTGCAAGATCAAACCTCTATCGTAACACATCTTTTTATAAAGCAGAGCCAATTCTGGTTACACAACTAACCTTTCAGTGTGTGTGTGAAACACAAAAATAAGTTGCTTCAAGTGTGAGCTGAGCTTCACTATTAATAATAATAGACAATGGAGCTGATGTGACCATAACTCATACTAAGCAGAATCTCCACACACAGCTTTGTCTTCAGAAAAGTCACTATATTTCATGCAGAATTACAATATAGCGCATCGGTCTTCTAATATAAACTACCTTTATGGTCATTTTATCCACTGTGGAGCTTGACAGCGGTAGTATTGAAAAGAGCAAACTTTCCTTCTGTGTTCTACTGAAGACTTACGCGTGAGTAAGTTAAACCATGGCTGATTTATAGATTTGTAAATTATTACTTTAAACCGATAATGGCGTGTCCTTGTCAACACACCCGCTCGCGCGTAACCAGAAGACGATCATTGGCCCGACGGATTTCGCGTTACACTCTATTTATGTAACATATATTGAGACTTCCATCACACCTGATGAGAAATATGAATGATTCACTAGTTTGTGGACACACAGTGGCGAAGAACCACACCACAAACGCGGAGTCTCGATCTGACGCGCGTCTCTAAAGTCGCGTTAAACGCAGCATCGCACGCTTTTGGCTCTTACCTCCAGAAATGCGGCCATGATCTGCGGTGTTCGTGTTTTTCAGCTCGTGGTCCTCGGGCTCATGCTGGAGTGTGTGTGTGCGCTGGATGAGAGCGCGTCTGCTGTACGTCGAGGCAACGCGACGCGTGCTAAACCCTGACGTCACAATCCATTTACCCAATAATCTGCTTGACCCGGGACAACCTGTGCTTTAACACCAGGGGAAGAGAGTCAGCGCGTGTGTGTGTGTGTGTCACCAGCACCGGGTCCGAGTGAGTCTGTGTGTTTACATCATCTTCATCATCCTCATCAGTGCTTTCTGACGCGACGCTGATAAGGCGCGATGACGTCAGAGGGAGAGTGCAACAACTGATATAGAGCTGTGTGGCGAACTAATGTAGCACAACCTCTTTATATCTGAACCACACACACAGGTTCGCTATCTTTGGGGACTCTCCATAGATGTAATGGTTTTCATACTGTACAAACTGCATATTCTGTCCCCTTACGCTAACCATCACTCACACTAATTCCCGACCCATAGCTAAACCTACCCATAACGCAAAACTTTCTGCATTTTTTAATGTTGAAAAAAACTTCAATTACTTTATTTTTTACACCAGATTTACAAATGAGGAAGGAAGGTTTTTGGAGATTTTGTCTGGTTTTGATCACTTCACGGTACAAATTTGTCCCCAAAATATTATAAACATATAGTCAAAATCTGTTATGTAGTTTATTCGGTAGCAAGCAATGCAATTTTTATGATCCCTCTTATTTTGTTAAAATGATTCACATATTTAAAAAAAATGTATACTCACACATTATCAGCCAATTATGATCGCTTGGAAAACTAACTAAAAGCCTACGTGTGACATTTAACTTTGTTCTTATGATTAGGACTGATTTTAATATGTTTTGTGTTGAATTGATGTAGTAAAATATAATTGTTCAGGCCAAACATACATTTCCACAATAAAACATAAATAACAATAACCTGAACAATGGGCTCTATGCACGGCGGTATTTCCGGTGAAGGATTAAGGATGCTCGATAACTTCCGCCGATCGTAGAGTCCAATGCAATACAGAGAATTTATATTGAATTTTATACTCCATGGTTATACTAAAGAAACGTTAGTCACAAAAACAGATAAAACAGACACCCCTCGTTGTGTTTATGCTTCTTTTTAAAATTATATTAAATAAACATAACTATTTATAATAAAATTACATCTAAACGTATGTACGTTTCGTTTCAAAGACGGGAGGACAGTAAATTTTGAAGACTCTGCCATAATCCCGTTTTCCTCGGTTCTCCTCCGCTTTAATGTCCACAACCGGAAATGGACGAGCATCCTTACGTGTGTGTGTGTGTGTGTGTGTGTGTGAACGTTTTATCAAAAGCAGTCTTGACAGATCTACATCATCAAAAATGCAACAATTACATTGAAACATTAAACATAAATTTCGTGAAAAATGTAACAATAAAAAAAGTGTAATTATTGTGATATGTGACGTGGAGGAGAATGTACGCATGCGTCAGGTTTCCCGAGAGGAAAGACTTCGGCATTGGAAACACCTTTGGATCCTCACTCACAACTCCTCGGGGGATCCCTCACGAAACTGACTTCACACACACTCCTGAGGCAGAGCAACGATTTAGTGATCCATAACAAAACAGAGAGCTGTTGGTGACAACAAACTCAATATTTCATTATTATTATTATTATTTATTATTAGCGAGAAAACAAGGAATTGAGGAAATTAGGAAATGAGGAAGTGGGGAAATTAGGAAGCGAGGATATTAGGAAATGAGGAAACGAGGGAATGAGGAAGCAAGGAAATTAGGAAATGAGGAAACGAGGGAGCAAGGAAACAAGGAAAATTGGGAAACGAGGAAGCGAGAAAACAAGGACATGAGGAAACAATGAAGCGAGGAAATGAGGAAACGAGGAAATTAGTAAACGAGGAGCTGAGGAATCTTCAGTACTGAGAAGTGAAAAGCCCAGCCATCATTATTTGGCTCTAGACAAAATCACTCGGATCTTTACACTTGCCCGTTTTCCTGCATCCTACATTTCAAGAACTGACATTGCATTGACATTGCAGCTGACTGAACATGCATTACAAGATCTGACTGTTTTCTCTCTCGGCAGGCGCCCTTGTAACGATCTAACTTAATGATTTTAATGTTTTGGCTGATCAGTGTGTGTGTGTGTGTGTCTGTGTGTGTGTACAACGAATGTATGCATCCCACATTCCAATTGTATCATTTGTCATGACTTCCTGAAATGTTAATGTCTAGCCAAGTGGTCACACCAAGCTTGCACTCTTTACTCCCAGCCTACAATTGATTAAATCCGCTATAGTGTTAGATGTGAACATGGAGCCGTCCTCTGCAAGCAAAGAGGGTATTCTTGAAATGGCATCATCTGGTCTTGGATATTGAAAACTGTAACCCCCTCAAAACAGCTTCCTAAGACCTCAAAACCTCCATATCATCTGGAACTGTTGGTCAATGGCTGGATTGAGAGCTTGTGAACCAGTAAAGAAACCATTTATTAGCTTTATCTACTGAATTAATGTGCCAAAGACTGTAAGGATAAGGAAGACAAGACAAGATATGGAGGATAAGTTCTGCAGACCAACAACTCAACATGCACCAGTCTAGCAATGGATGGTGTTGCGTGTGTTCATACCAAACGCATGCGTGGATCCATTAGACACGGCATGGGAAACATCATGGGATTGAGGACACTGGTGCTGGGAGGAGCTACAAAGTTGAAAATGGACCAATACGTGGGAATCCAACTATTAATCCGCAACAATGGAAGTGTTGATGCTCAGCATTGAGGAGTCTCAGCCTCCATTGAGAACCTTTGGGGAATTATAAGCTGTGTTTAGTCATGCAGGCCTTCCAATGAAGCTCCACTTCGGGAGGATTGGGAAGAAGTTAAGCTCAGTGAGTCGATGCCCAGGAGAATGGATCCACAAAAACAAGGGAGAGCCAAATAAATATAATAACTCGTTACATTTTAGTCAAGATATGCTTTATTTCCAGTGGGCTTCCCCCCTATATGCCTTTGCATTATACAATAAACCTGGAAAATGCTGGGAAAAATGCCTTTCTTGCCAAATAATTTTGTCATTTCATTACCGTTAGGGTTGGGTATCGAGAATCGAGTATCGATTGGAACCGGGACTAACTTTTCGTTTTTCCCGGAATCGTTCAAAAGTTAAAATTTCGATTCCTAGTTTCAATATTCACAGTCCGCCGACCGGAAGAAGAAACCGCTGAACAACACCAACGAAGAAGCGTCTACCGGAAGTGTTGGCATAACCGCGCGAGTCGAACATGAGAAGCTTATGTCAGCGGTCCAAAGTGTGGCTTCACTTTTCTAAAAATAACGAAATCTCGGCAAAATGCAAAATTTGTGACAGAAGGAGTATTTCCTTCAGAAAGACCGTTGGTTAGCAAGGTTAGCTAAACTTTTTTGACCCTGCCTCTTAAAAGAATCGGAATCGAGAATCGTTAGGAACCGGAATCGAAACAAGGAATCGGAATCGGAATCAGAATCGTTCAAATTCAAACGATAGCCAACCCTAATTACCGTAACCGAGTTTAGTATATATTCATCTTCCCAATATGACATACTCCTCATATTCTGATTGTTTAATAGAGCCTGAAGTGTAATTTAAAGTACATACAGAGATGTCTCTCTAAAATGTCTCATTTTACACTTATAGCAAAACATACAAGACACAAGGGAGAGAACTTCATATCTATCTTTATTCATATAGCAGCACATGTTACAGAAATATAACTGCAGGAGTATACAAATGTACTGATTAAAGCAAAGACAAAAAACATCAGATGTCATTAGTTCATGTTTCTTCATGATACTGAACGTCATTCGTACACACTCACGAATGAACGGTTGAATCCCTATAAACAGTGGTTCTGAACCAGGAGGCCAGTAGGGGGCGCCAGAGGGATGACGTATTTAAAATAAGTTATAATTAATGTCATTTAAATCTGGAAATAGGACGTGCGATGCACCACTTGAACACTAAACCACAATGTGGAAATTTGATCCAAGCTATCCAACACCGCCACTGTGGAGCTGACCAAGTCAAGATTAATCTGTTGTTGGTACACACAACTCTTGAAATCCCCAAATTAAGCAGAATTATTGATTTGACCCCATCAACACTCCTAGTGTAAGGTTGAGAACCACTGTCCTGTTACCGCTTTAAAAGCAGTGGACGTTAATCACATCAAACAGAAGCAAACCAAATAAAAACTGTGTAGAAAGAGTGCATTTAAAATGTGCCCCTCACACACACACACACACAACAGCTGGTGACTGGGGTAAGCGCTCTTCAAACCTCTTTTAATTTAACCTTTACAAACAAAACTTCTTCACAAACCCACTGCCCGATCAAACAGAAAACCTGTAATCATTGAGACCAACAACAATCTTACAAATGTCAAGAGGCAAGAACCACCAGTGGATGAGAATGGCAATGTTTGAAATCAAATCCAAATAAAAGTGAGTTGAGGCTGCATAGCAGTTTCATGATATAAACGTTCAGATGTATTCGAGACTACACTTACAGACCGCTTAAAGACGATTCGACCAGACATAATGTCAATTAAAAACCAAAACCAAAGCCGTAGTCTTTTACTTGTGGATTAAGAACTAGTAAATCACTACATCGAAGTATTTCATTATATACAAAGGTCCTTTAGAAGTAAGAGGAAAGGCTTGCAAAGGCACAAAGTACTTTCAATCAAAAAGCACAATATGATGGAAAGTAAAACCTTTTAAAATGTTAATGATGGATTTGTGCAGAAATATGATTTCCACATAAGCTGGAGCATCAGTAAAAGAACAAGAATGGACAAATTAAATCTTTAAATCAAAAGACATTGATTTTGCTGCCTTGTTTTGAGAAAATATTCTTCTGAATTGGTCCTTAGGTTAGATGTAGAGTGAATCTATATGTCCTACACCATGAGGTAACACACACACACACACACACACACTTCCAGTCCCAGTTGTCTTGTTTTATGGCTTCGCTTGGACATTAGCCTAAATATCGAACATATTTCACCCCAAAATCAAAACTCAATTTTCATAACTTAAAAAAAACACCACCACAATACTGTAACAGCAATGAAAATCAGCATCACTTCGAGTCAGTACAACGAGTATGTATATTTAATGTATATTTAAAGATCAGCTGTTTTCACGTTTTGTTTTTTGATTTTGGGGAAGGAATATGTGTGTGAGATTCACCCACAACCAAAACCAGCCTCTTTTTTTAATCGTTTACAAATCGACAATATTTGAATTTCGCTTACCAAACGAATAACAATCTCCACTTTTGTAACAAAACCCATCATTTTCAGCGCTCTGAATATTGACATATGAAGTACAGTACTGCAGAAGGGACAATTCACTTTTACATGTTTAAAATGTACACAGTACATTTGGAAATTCAGTCTTACAAAAATACTGTATGTACGCCTCACCTGCAGGTGAGATATTATGTTTCACTACAAAGAGAGCACGCTTTTAACAAACTGCTACCTCACAAAGGAACAGCACACGTCGATCAGCCGATCTACTATTTACAATTTGTTATGCAAATTTTACATAAAGCGTTTTGTTTTTTTTTAAAGACAAGAAAAGGTATGACGTAAAAACAACAAAGCAAAGGTGTTTACATAGAACTGCCTCACATTATGTTTGCATGAGAAAATATTGTCAATGCAAAAGATCCATCTTCGAATAGAGCACGTCGAAAACATGTCTTAAAAGAGCTTTTAAAAAGACTGTAAAATGTCAAATAAATGTGATTTAATAAAATATCTCCTGGGTAAGGGTCTGACAGGGAAACTACAATGCTCCAAAATTTAAATAACAGCTCAAACCATTTAAAAACAGCCATGACTAAACGTATTAAACCCTGTACGAGTCCCTAAACCAGCGCACACTTCGCCTACAGAAATCGCATCAAATAAGGATTTCCGAGCGGTATGAGCCTTCGTTTTTCAAACTCATATGACGAGATTGTCGTGCACTGATGGTTTGAGGCAATCTCTTCCTCGTAGCTTGCTTTAAATCTCTGATTTTCACTGGGCCTTTATTGTAACTTGAAAACAAACCAATTCCTTCGTAACACTCATGGAAAACATGGACCAAGCTGCCCAAAAACACTCATAGCTGTGATGGTTCACATCAGCAATAAATATCCTGCCATCATGTCTCACACTCGTGTCTTTCAAAATAAGTATGATCTTCATTCTTCTGTGGAAGTGCTTTCAGAAGCATTCATGGCGTAAAGCTGTCAAACTTAAAATCCTTTCCTCGGTATAAACTCTTAAATCTCATTAAAGCAAAATATCTTCATTTGCGTTTTGTTTTTTGAGGACCACAGATGAGAGAAGGCCATGCGCGTTTGGTGCACCACCACAACAAACCCTCTTCCAAGCTTGTGCTTATTTGAACAATCTCCACGATCCACATATAATTCAAAATCAAGAACTTAGCTGCATCTTATATAGTACAAACAGCAACACGTCTTTCACAAACACACACACACATCGTAGACCCTCAGCTGGATGATAATACAATCAGTTCACATATCTCAATGGCAATGTTGCACATTTTCACATCCCTGATAGGAATTCATGTCTACAAGTTGGACCTCTTGTTCATTTAAATAAAATAAAATTAAATAAAACTAAAACAGAGGAAAAGAGTAGGAGTGATTGAGCATCTTGACTTTAAATGTCATGAGAAAATTGAGAGATTAGATGGACATGTCAAACATTCAAACACACAAAAAAACATGGCTCATAAAATAGGCTATATTCAGAAAAGAGTCACTGAAGAGTAATGAAACACAAACACTATTTTTTTTTTTTTTTTTTTTTAGAAAAGCATTATGACTATCAAAACGTGAAAAGCTTTGACAGCCAAGTAGACACGTATGGGTTACAAAGCTAAAAGGGAGAATCTCCGGTTACGGTAGAAACCCCCTAAAGTGCTAAATATATTTCAAATTCATTCACAATGTATTAGTATCTCAACGGCAACAGAGAGTTTTTGATTTAATATTGTACTAGGTTGGTTTCTACGAAAAACAGGTTAACAGTGGCAATAAATGGAGAAGATTCAACTGGAAGTCAAGAACACAATACAAAGTAGCAAAGTGCCAATATACTTAATGGCTTAATGGGTCACATGATATGCTGACATGCCAAACGGTGGCCTCAATAAAGTGGACCCTTAGATGTCCATCAAGAAAAGGAGATCCATAGCTAACATGTCCCGCCGAAACAACACATTACAAGCTTTCAGAAACATAGATATAAGTGAAGACCCCCGACTGAGACGACCCTTAGATAAGCTTAGATAATACCGACATAAGACGCAAGATGTAAAGGAACACGACAAGCAGTGAGGACGGTGGTCTACTGAAGTGAGGTTTCTAACTACTCATCTTTAATGGTCCAAGAAATCCCTAGGAAGCGTCTTTCCCTGCTCCTGAAAACGTTCCAGAAGTTCGTCTATCTTCTCGTCGATGTTGTTGGACTGGTCCAGTAAGGTCTGAATCTGGGCATTACTCTGATTCTGATCCGAACCGGGATGACCCATGGTGACGAGCTGATCTGACAACGCCGGACCGGGAGAGTTTATTAGCTGTCCACACTCTAATAAAACACAAAAAGATTGGGCTGTGAAAGGCACATTCTGCAAATAAATGTAGGACAAACTTGGTTTTAACCATCTGGAATTTACTGGATCATTAAATGGTGACTACTCCAATTCCAGAACAATAAGGACTAGGTCAAGGGTGTCCAGTCCTGCTCCTGGAGGTCCACTGTCCTGCACAGTTTAGATCCGAACCCCAAAGCAACACAGCTAAACCAGCTAATCAAGGTCTCACTATAAAGGTCATACTGGAAACTTCCAGGCTGGTGTGTTGAGGCCATGAACAGTAGCCCTCCAGGAGCACCCGAACGTACACCCGACCGTTAGACTAAGTCCTGCGTAGAACTAATACCTGTTGCACCATCTGGGAGTAGTCCCAGTTCACCCCTTGGCCCTTAAAACGGAGTTATAAGGGCCAAGGGGTTGAAATATTCCCCTACGAAATGGAACAACCCCTCATGAACCCGATACGTCATCAGTCGTCGGCGATGGCTCTGCCGTTACAGAGTTTTTACAGGATTTCTCCATAACAATGACTGACAATCAGCACAGCTGCTCTTAACTTTGAATAAACATGATGATTATAACATCCCTTCCTTGAGATGTATGTCTTTTCTGATCGAAAAGGTAATTTATTATACCATTTCTTAATTTTAACGACTATAGTGTTATTATAAGAGTAAATAAAGTGCGTGGTGGAATCATCTGGCGCTAAATTTAAATGTTTAACAGTTTGCGAAGCCATCTCGCCGGTTATTTACGATGCATTCCGTGAACTTTCTTGTAGCCCTCCTTTTGGAGTATGCCTCTGAAAAATCTCCATTTCGAGGCCTATGTGGCCCTACCCCTTCATATCAACAAGAATCGGGACACCCTACCCCTAGACGTGAACGCGCAAAACGGAGGGGTAGGGCCAAGGGGTGGATTGGGATTGAGCCTAAATCTTACGCATTTTCAAAGGTAGGTGTAAAGTGAGAAGTCTTTACTTGTTTCCATAAATAAAAACATTGAGACAATGGTGCGTCTGGTATACAGGCTACGTGATCTGCGAGCTTTCCGGGGTGAAAGAGAGACAGCACCAATCCTCTAGATATATAAGGAGACACAGAACTTATTGAACGTTTTCGTTTCTGCAGGGTTGAATTGTTAGAATTAATCATCGAGTTATCACCGCAGTTACAACATGTAACAGACAGATTTCCTAGTCCACCCTCAGCTTCATTTACTGTCGCTGTTATCTTTTCCCAGATGTTTTGTTTTATTTTTGTTACTGAATTGTTTTGCTTGCATACCAAAATATGCATATACTATTTTTTTTTTGTTTCACAATCTGAGTAATTAAATGTTCTTTTTTCGGCGAACGGTATCTCAATAGGTAGAACAAGTCAGGGTGTACGCGCATTGCGTAGTTGCGCCTAGTTGCAGTTTTAGATGGTGCAACGGGTGTAAATATTAATCGGAAAGCTGGATATAAAGTCCAGCGTACAGCTTACACCAAACTTTTTTACGTCCAGCTGGTGCAACCGGCCCCTGGACTGGGTCAAGGACAAAATGATCTTTTAGATCATCTCAACATGACCCAACGGTATTTTTTATTTTGCAGTCATTTGATAAGATTTTAACTCTGATTAATGGTTGACTTAATACCACTGGCCATTGGGAATCTCAAAAAAAAAAAATGTCTGAAGAGGGTTGTTGCATTTCTCCCTCATCTAACAAACCTAATTTGGCAAAATGTGGTGTCCCCAGGACAGGGAAGGACTGCTCCAAAGCATGTCCCAATAGTACACCCCCCCCTCCCTCCCTCCCTTAAATCTATTGTTATTTGCTATGACTGCAACTCTAATTGCATGTTGACTTATTTGCACTTACCACTGGGAATCTCAAAGAGAAAAAGGCCTGCTTGTCCTGGCTGTCCAGGCTGGCTGAGAGTTCCCCCAATGGCGGTCTGAAAGAGTTGGCTGGGCGGTTGCTGAGGGGTGGTGGGAGTGGAGTTCTGTAGGCCGCTCACTGCCACACCACTCTGTCCACTGAATATAGTGGCCGCTGCCGCAGTCGAAGGCAAGTCCTGAGAACTTACACCACCTTGCAGGGCTAAAATTGCTGACTGAGGCAAAAAATTGTTGACAGAAGGTTGGTCTGTAGGAGAGACAGGGGTTACGCTGGTGGCACTGGGGACAACCTGCATGGGTTGCTGATCGTGAAAAAGTTCTGTCCGTGTTGAAGGCATACTGGCAGACGAGTCACTCACAATGGTGCTCTGGTCTTGAAAAGACATGGGCTCTGCCGAGTCCTGTTGGGCAACATTCACAACACTGGCTTGCGGAAAAATAATGGATGGATTCTGAGTTGACTGGGCTGCCGGAACGGTAGGTTGGTTTGAAGGGTTGTTTGCGGTAACGTTTTCAGAGCTGGGAACAACCTGCATGGGTTGCTGCTCCTGAAAGATATTTTCTGGGAGGCGGTCACTTCCTAGTGAAGCTTGGTTCTGGCCACTGAATAACAGAGCCTGGGGTAGATCATGGGGATTGATGGTTGTGGTACAGAACAATATGCCTGTCTGTGTTTGTTGCTGATTCGGAGATATTGTGGCAATATTTGGGAAAAGAGGGGCTTGTTGGGGTGTTGCCATCTGTTGTTGTTGGGGAGCCTGTTGTTCCATTGGGGTGGACAACTGTGTTTGTCCCTGAAAAAGTGAGACAGTCTGAGCGTCTGTTCCAGAGGTCTGCATGGGCGTGAGGAAAGTTATCTGTTGCTGCTGCTGCTGGTTCTGGTTATTATCCGATGGCAGCTGGCTAGGCAACACACTTTGCGTAATAAACAGGCTAGTTGAAGGAGCCTGCTGTTCTGGGGTAGATTGGTGCTTGTTAGCATTGTCATGGTACCAGGAAATAAGGCTGCTTGAACCTGTGGTGACTTTGTGGATCCAAAGAGTACTGTCTGCGAGTCTTGCGTCTCAGTCAAGGGGTTGTGACTCTGAAAGAGCGGCTGAGGGGGTGAAGGTTGAGAGGACGGCTGCTGCAGAAAGCTCGATGTCTGAATGGCCATAAGACTTCCAGTCTGTTGGAAAAGTGCAGTCTGCTGCTGGGGTGGGTTCTGGAGGAAGCCTTCTGAGGGCTGCGATAGAGTATTGGTCTGCGAGGAGCTCTGCTGTTCGCTGGTGAAGCTAGGTGTGCACTGCATTGGAATCTGTGTCTGCAAGAGCTCCGACTGCAAATGTTGCTTTAGGTTCTCTAAAACTTCCTGATGCTGAAGAGTTTCCAAATTTATCTGATGCTGTTGCTGCTGTTGAAGATTATCAATTACTTTTTGATGCTGCAGAGTCACAATTGAACTTTGCTGCTGAATGTTCTCAAGAACTTTCTGGTGCTGTTGTTGATGCTGCAGGTTCTCCAAAACTTTGTGTGTTTGCTGCTGCTGCTGCTGCTGCTGAATGTTGCCCAGAGCCTGTTGCTGGAGGTTTTCCAAGACCTTCTGATGTTGCTGTAAATTTTCAAGGACTGTTTGTTGATGCTGTAGATCCACAAGTGCCTTCTGTTGCTGTTGATGTAGATTCTCCAATATATTCTGCTCTTGCTGCTGCTGTTGCTGGTTGGTTAGAGAGGTCTCATTTCCACCCAACCTTAAACTGTTCATGTTTTCCTGGACGTGTTGCTGAAGGCTCTCCGCAGACGGCGCTGGGCTATAAAGTACAGAGTTTAGCTGCTGTTGTGCTTGCAGCTCTCTTACTGCTCTCTCTAGCTGTGCAACCCCATCCTGGGGCAAAAGCGCCTGAACCTGTGGCTGCTGGGATGGAGGATTACGAGAGTCTATGCCCACCAATACCATTCCGCTTCCATCTGCACTGTTGTCTTCAGGAGACAAAGTTTCTGGGGTTTCCCGCAAGAACTGCTGAGGGACCTGAGGGGGGACCGGCTGGAGAACCGTTGTGTCTTCTGACAAGGACACTTGGAACGATGTAGGGGAAGGAATGTCCTGCTTTTGAATGGTGGACAAGGTTTCTTGAGTCGTAAATATTTGAGCCGTTGACTGTGGTGAGTCGACGGGTTGGAGAGCCACAGGGCTTGGAAAAGACTTAGTGGCAGAGGGAAGGACAGTACTTATCTCCAAGATTTGTTGGGTTGAACTAAGGGCCTCGACAGGCTGCATTGTGAAAATAAGAAACAATCTGTTAACTTTCATGCCCCATTCATAAAAACAATACTTTGTTACCTGTTACCTTTGTTACTAAATTACCTCAAAAGGGATGGGCTTTAAAAATGACAGTACCTTAAAGATATCTGAAGGTGTTGCGTTGCAGGAGACATCCATGGGTTCTTCTCGTTTGACCATAGGTAACAATAAGACATTGTTTAGACAACTGGTCTCTGTTTGCATTGCTGTAAAAAGAAAGTCATGAAACATTTGAGCTCAAACTTTAAAGCTGTTCGACAGCAAAGCATGAAACTATTTTTGATAACACACCTTTTATCTGCTCTTCGAAAGTACAAGCCTTGACTGTGGCTGGCAGTTCTGACTTCACTGGTATTTCAACTTTCTCTGTATGAAAAGAGTTGAAATAATGAATGATGACATCATCTATTGGTGCGGAAGTGCAATCTTATACTGTGTCCCATTAAGGGGTGTCACCAAAACAAAATTTCACAAGGTAAATTGAAGATACTTGCTAGCAATATTCACAAAAACAATAGCCTGTAATCTTTAGCCAAATATACTAAGACATTGTTTTTGATGTTTTTCTTTTCAACTGGCAGCTGCAGCACTACTGTTCATCCTGCCTTTCTGTTGCCTGCTCTGTCCGATAGCAATCAGGAGCAAATGTACCAATACTATAAAACTGGACACTCAAGGAGAGTTACAAAACACTATCAGCATGGCCAAATTAATATTCATGAGCGTAGTCTCAACTATACAAAAATTCACAATTCCAAACCTGTTTTACCAAAGTAACTTAGCTTGATGTACCCAAATATACTTTATAGTTCACACTACAGGATTTTAAGCCCGATTTGCAAATCGTTGAGCTCGCCGACAGGTCAGGGTGTTATCGCGTGCAAATCGCGGGGGATTAGCGAACGATGAACGCTTGCCAATCTGTTAGTATGAAAGAGCCAACAACACAGCGAAGACGCTCACAGACGCCTCGCCAAGCCAAGAAAAACATCTAGCATGCTAGATATCCAGAGCCGTCGCGCGACTCAACCTCAGTGATGTCATGAGCTACAGCCAATCATAGCAAGGCATGGGTTGAGGACACTAGGTAAATCTTAGTTTAATTATTTTTTGCATTTTTTTTTCTCAGAACAAATCATCGCGCAAACAGTGTGCAGCACTAGTTTCTGTCTGACGTCCATATTCGTGTGTTGTGTTCTCGTCTTCGTCGCTGGGTATTGGCGCACGTGCTGTTTCGCGTCATTTCTTGCTCGTTTTATTGCGTGGTTTTTCGTGACAAAACGTGGTTTGTAGACAAGATAGAATCGTTGGGTGACAGAGTTGTTGTCAACTCATTATTTATTTGATTATTTTCAGGATTTAGACCGTACCATAGTACTGAAACAGCTCTCATTAGAGTCACAATGATTTGCTCTTATCATCCGATCGTGGTTGTATCTCTCGTGTAGTGAGTTACCTCCTGTTGTGGATAAATCATGTTATGTGGTGTGAACCGCTAAACAACTTGAACACTCCTGATTTCACTGAGAGCAAGTCATGTAGTGTGAACCGCGCAGTTCAGCCCGATGTCATAAAATCATGTAGTATGAACTAGGCTTAACCCTACTTACCCAAGACAGACATGCATGGCTCACAATCCTTTTTTGGTCCTGCAAAACATTCCTTTCAAACAATCATAGGCCAAACAGTATCCCTAACCCCACCCCTAAAATAAGACCCCCCAAAAAACTGGTTGTTTAAGCCCCAAACCAAAATAGGACAGGTTCCAATCCGAAAATAAGACAGTTTTTTATTGTAGAGTACTATATGTCTGGGACTTTACAAATAAGAAAATGACACCCCTTGCTTACAGTCAACACATCCTTACAATTTTTCTAATTAACTTCTGAGCTGGATACCTGTTAATATTATAAACACTTCCTCTCTTCACCAACCTGTAAGAGGAGTGTAGGTAAAAGGCTGTAGATCATGCGTTCTCCCTGCGTTTGTCACTACGGCAATCCCAACAGAGACTGGGGCGGCCACTGTCTGGTCAAGATATGGGGGAACCTTCACCACTAGATGATTCTGGATCAAATTATGTTGAGAAGATGCTTTAGACAAGATATTTTTGAATGATAAGCATTTTTCACAAGCGTATTCCACTTGCCTGATGGAAAAGTTCCATGTCAATTTCTGCTTCAGCTTGCCAGCCACTCTCATCTGAGAAGAAAAATTAAAACAGGAAGGAAAAAGATGAACTTTGGTGCAAAACATTCCACATACATTGGAGAGATAAGGAGCAGGAGTATGTTCATCATACTACGCAAGCTAAATTTAATGTGTCATTCCTTTCTGAAAGGTGACAAGTGTCACAAAAGTATGCAATGCTATCCCATCATTCCCATATAACACCCAGTATAAAGTTAATGCTTTTATGGTATAAGATGTACCTGTAGAATTTTCCTGAAAAAGAACTTTGGTTCCTTTGAGAAAGTTCTTGCCGATGATAAAGACCTCGTCTCCTCCTGCGACAGAACAACTGTGTAGACTCTTCTTAAGGATTTCTGGCACTCCAGCAGGTTGAGCTGAAAATGAGACACAAAGAATACAGGTTAAAACCACTGACAGACATCCGTAATATCAAATCTATACCCTGCAACCCTTTGCACTTACTACATAAGATAGGGGAGGAGAGAGTCTGAAGGGTTAGGACTGATCCGTCAGGTCTTGGGATGTTGACCCTGAAGGCCAAACGAGCTCGAGTGCTCTTCTTTTTGGAGCCAGCAACCCCTATACGAGCTTCGACGTCGGCATTCCTCAGCTTCAAGATTCCCACACAGTCCACGCTGCCAACACACGCCACATTACACTTTAACGACAACAAAACACAATAACTGAAAGCGATTGGACAACAGACGGAACGATCCTTACGGTAGGGTCATAGAGCTGGTCGGCTCAAGGTTCACTTCAATAACTGTGGTCCCCTCGATATCCACTTCCTTGCATGCCGTTGTGTTGCGCCCCGTCACTCTGCAGGCTTGATAAAACCCATGAGGCTTCACACGTCCAGCGTCATTAGCCACAAATACTTGGAGCACCACTGGTTCACTGACTCCCTCTAACTGATGTACCACATATAGAAACATTACCATATAAACTGTATTACTTCCATAAAAGCATATTAGTCCAGATAATATAATGTTTTTTAAATTCTTACTTTGATTGTGGGGAACCCTTGCTGGGTACGGTCTTTGACGGATCCTCTGCTTCCCTCTGTGAGGTATCGTGCCCTATGCTGTGTCTCTGGCTGAATCAAAATCTTCAGCTCCTTCCCTTCGCTCTTCTGCGGGTACTGAATGGAAAGGATCCCCCCTTTCTGATTGTTTGACACTTCCAGGGAGCTAAAGGTATAGTAAAAGAAAGCAATTCAAACATCTTCTATTACGTTTTTAAAATTCATGTCGAATTCATGGCGAAAACGGGGCTGCATGATTAACCGCAAAGAAACCACACGCGAGTATTTTATGTGCAGCTCGTCAGTGCAGCGGCTGATCGGTATTAAATGCTGTTCCACCTGAACGCCAGTTTCACACACACCACATATACCTCTGAACACCAGAGGGAGTCTCACACACACGCCAAATATGCCCTGCCGCAGAAGTACGATAACTAGGTTTGGGTATCGAGAATCGAGTATCGATTGGAATCGGGACTAACTTTTCGTTTTTCCCGGAATCGTTCAAAAGTTAAAATTTCGATTCCTAGTTTCAATATTCACAGTCCGCCGACCGGAAGAAGAAACCGCTGAACAACACCAAAGAAGAAGCGTCTACCGGAAGTGTTGGCATAACCGCGCGAGTCGAACATGAGAAGCTTATGTCAGCGGTCCAAAGTGTGGCTTCACTTTCACTAAAAATAATGAAATCTCGGCAAAATATAAAATTTGAGACAGAAGGGGTATTTCCTTCAGAAAGACCGTTGGTTAGCAAGGTTAGCTAAACTTTTTTGACCCTGCCTCTTAAAGGGATAGTTCACCCCAAAAAAAAAAAAATTCTGTCAGTATTTACTCACCCTCATGTTGTTCCAACCCCGTAAGACCTTCGTTCATCTTCGCAACACAAATTAAGATATTTAAGATATTAAGATCACTCCTGTATACTAGTCCATAGGCTTCTTGAGGGAATGACTTGCTGGCATCGAAAAGTCATTAAAGACATCGTTAAAATAGTCCAAGTGACTACAGGGGCTCAATCTTAACTTTATCAAACGACGAGAACACTTTTGTGCGCAAAAAAACAACAAAAAAAACGACTTTATTTCAACTATTCGTTTATTTCTCCCTCTGCTTTGAGTCAAGTTGCTAGTTTGATAGCGTAAGCTTCTGTTATTGTACGTCACACGCATCACACACATGACCAGCGTCGGCCAATAGTGAGCCTACGTGTGAAGTAGCTCTACACAATCACACTACGTTAACTGACTACAGGCTCATGGAGAAGGAAGTGAATAGTTGAAATAAAGTCGTTATTTTTGTTTATTTTTGCGCACAAAATGTGTTCTCGTCATTTGATAAACTTAAGATTGAGCCCCTGTAGTCACTTGGACTATTTTAACGATGTCTTTAATGACTTTTTGAGGCCATCAAGAGTCATTCCCTCAAGAAGCCTATGGACTGTATGCAGGAGCGATCTTAATATCTTAAATATCTTAATTTGTGTTCTGAAGACGAACAAAGGTCTTACGGGGTTGGAACAACACAAGGGTGAGTAAATACTGACAGAATTTTCATTTTTGGGTGAACTAACCCTTTAAAAGAATCGGAATTGAGAATCTTTAGGAACCGGAATCGAAACAAGGAATCGGAATCAGAATCGTTCAAATTCAAACGATACCCAACCCTAACGATAACACACATCATTCCAGGAAATCACTATGGCCATCATCTCTGTAGCTGAAAAATTAAAAAGCTTTGATTAATTAAACATGACTAATAAACACACGACTGCCTTATTCTGAGTAAGAAGCGCATCATCTCACAGAAGAACGAGCTCAAATGTCGTTATGAAGAGAGTTTGGAGTGAAAGGGTGTTATTAAATGTTCTCTTTTGTTGGTCAAGGGGTTCATGAATGCTTCTCATGTTTGGAAAGATGTGTTGCTTTTTCAAATGCACGTTATAAGCGACTCAAACTCGCAGTTATTTCAACGGAGCAGCGTTTGCAGAGCCGATCAATGACAAGCTGCGCATGAAAAGATAATCACGATAAGAAAACGGTTTAAGTGCGATTTCAAGTAAATTGCGATTAATCCTGCAGCCCTATCCATATTGCATTTTTTTTGTGTGGCAAACTTAGAAAAATGTAAGGAAACCAACCTCACTTTGGGTGTGACTTTGGTGTCTGAACCCAGTTGTGAAAGAACAAAGTGTGGCGCTTTAGCGCTGTCTGCATCAAACACATCCATGCCGGCTTCCTCGCGGGCCGCGGGTTTCGGCCCCGGCCGCTGCCGAGGAGTCCTCTTTCGAGACTTTCTGGGAACTTCAGTGTTGTCGTTGTACGAACTGCTGCTGCCCACGCTAAAGTTGGACACCGAGTCGTCCATCCACATGCTGCCGCTCTGCTCCGAGTCCGGGTTGGGCGGCAGATCGTCCTGGCAGGACATCCGGCTGTCGTCGAGCAGATCCTCGGGAGGCGGGGAGATGCTCAGGACGGTCCGCCGCTTCGAGGGGGTCGCCTGGCTCTCGCCCGCAGCTGAACCGGGCTCCACGCACACTCTCTCGGGCACCCCCTCGGGGGCGGGCCCGAGCCTGGGCGCCTGCTCCTGGGCTGAGGTAGCAGAGAGCATGCTGGGACAGGAAGGAAGGGTGCTGAGTCCTCCAGGGGAGGAGGCAGCGGTGCATGTGGCGGCAGCATCTGTAGTGTGCACAACGCAGAACGGTTAAAAACCGCTCCCTTTAAATCTGGCTAGCAGTCCCGATCAAGCAGTGAAACTCGACATGGTATCTGGTCAATGCCCTTTATCTGTTTGGAATGTCTTGGTATTAAATTGCTAATTAAAGTAAGCCTAATTAAGCTTGTGCATTGTCCAATACCTTATTTCCTTCATGTTATTTTGTATGATGGCCCAATAACTGAATCCTCCTACCATAAAAAAGCAAAAAATAAACATGCATGAGGGGTATACAGAGCATCTGTTGTCACTTCTGCATAACCCAGTGCTGATCTATTCACAGACAAACTGTAATGGCCAATAATAACTGAGTATTGCATGCCGATTGGACGAACTGGTACTGGTGGATGATAACCCAGAGCTGATCTATTCAAAACAGCCTCTCATAGACACATAATATTGGACAAAGAAAATTCTGAGGTGTTGACTAATGCATGCCAATTGGACAATTTGGTTGGGACTGAGCGTAGCCATGGAGACAGAATAAACAAGCTTCTGACCTACGAAGCAGAGAACTGCAGACCATTTTATATGCAGACTCTCCCTGATTCAGAGGGAACTCCCTGGAATAAAAACGACAAATGACAGCGAATAAACAATAAGTGCTGGTCATCCAATGTAGATATCTGCAAATTTTGGTCAGAATCATAACCAAAAAAAAAAAAAAAATCATTATCATAAAAACATCTGTTTTTAGAAATGACTAATTTATTGGGCCAGTTTTGTTACAGATATATATGAAAATAAAAAATCGGTTTTCTCACTGTCCTAGTTTGGTACTGGATTTGGTTGAGCTCAAATGTATTGATGAATAAACTGATGACAGCTTTCTGTCAAAACAGGAGGTAGTGTAACATTAACCTGGCTACAATGCAGAGTACTGCCTTTTAATTAGAACTGGGCAATATATTTGGTATTATTTTGTCGATGAACCAAAGTTGTGAATATCAAAATGATTTTAAACACATCAAACAATAAAAAACAAAACAGAAATTTGATTAATTTCTGCAAATGTATTAAATTAACCAAAAGTATTTGTTTACATAATCGCTCTAGATTCTAGAGTCTAGAAGGTTTACAGACATTCTTGCGTGGCATTGGTTTTGTCATGTGCCAGATGATTTACTGCACAGGGGACCTATTATTATTATTATTATGTCCCTTTTTTTGTAATACAAGTCTCAGGTGTCCCCCAAAATGTGCGTCAAGTTTGAGCTCAAAATACCCCACAGTTCATTTATTATACCATGTCCAAATTGTCCGTTTGGATGAAAGCATAAACATGTCGTTTTCGTGTATCTTTAAATGCAAATGAGCTGCTGCTCCCCGCCCCCATTTCCAGAAGTGGGCGGAGCCTTAACAGCTCATGCTTCAGATCGCCGGGCAGCAACAAAACAACATTTTTGTAACATTATTTTCTAAATAAATATGTTTCACCCGAACTATTAGCTAAATACTGTATTAAGCATTATGGTGCGTTCACACCGGACACGAATAGCACGTCAGGCGCGAATGATTTCAATGTTAAGTCAATGCAAAGACGCGATACGCGCGTAAAAAATTCCTGCGGCGTGAATGAGGCGTAGAGTGCGGCGCGGAAGACGCAAATACGCCTCGTTCACGTGAATGGTGCGAATCGAGCGTCTGGTGCGTTAAACACGTTACACGCAAATGATTTATTTAGTGCCATTTGTGCATTCACGCGTTTGACACGAATTTACGTCTGCCGTCCGAGTTGAAAAAATCTGAACTTTGGCGTCAATTCGCGCCGCATTAACCAATCAGGAGCAAGTGTTTGGATGCTTCAATAAATTATTTTGTAATACGACTAAATGCATGGTGGGATTCTTATGCACAACAAAGCAAATATTTTATCAACATTATTTCTATATACGAGACATGTTCATTTTGTATTGAATGTTACTCATTCCATATCTAGATTACATGAAATAGTATTATGATGTAAAGACAACCAACATACATGTGCATAAGTTCGTGTCTGGACGTGAGAGAGAAAAAAATATCACAGGACAGGTTAATAACTTTTGTAGGCTGGCTCTATTTATCATCAAAACAAAAATAAATGACAGCTAGATTAGATGGATGAGGGCAAGGGTGATCCTCGCTCCGATGCGGGACAACAGGTCATCAAACTGGGCGCGGGACAGACGGAAGTACCGCTGACAGCGGCCGTCATCCAGCGCAGCTCCTGGAGCGAGCAAATGGTAAAACTCGTCAAACGGGTCGCCTCCGAAGGGTCCGGTTGACACAAATACGCCGACGATGATCCCCACGCCGCTGGTCTAGCTCTCCAGAGCAAATACAATGCGGTGAATCTCTCGATGAATGCTCGATCAACAAAAAAAAAAGATGGCCGTCAACGGGTTTTGATTTTTGATGCGCGAGGCGCGCGTAAATTTTGCTTCAAACTATTTTGCTTCAAAGCTATTTTACCCACGTCAGTTTCGCTCTTGACACGCAAATTAATACAAAGTGGGCTAAAAATTTGAAATTTGAAAATTTGACGCGCTATTCGCGTACGGGGTGAACGTACCATTATGCTGTTAAAAGGTATTGTTATATTGGTGCATCAAATTATTTTTATATTTGTATATATATTTTTATATTTTACATTTTTTATTTACTTGACAACAATGGCTGTTGAATAAACCTAAAAGATTTTTCCAGAGTAAATAAATACATACACAAGTCTGTAAATATATGAATAGAGTCATATAAAATATTGGGTTTCTTTTGTAATTCTATATTGCCCAGCCCTACTCTGATTACAAGCCATTTTATTATTACTTGAAAGAAGCAAAGGCCTTCCCCAAAAAAAGCGAAAAGATTAAGAGACAAGCCTCAAATTAGGCCAAATGCCAATATATTTGTAGACAAAGATAAAAACATAATTTTAGGTGTCATCTAATGCGCTATGGACCGCTGCCAGCCAGTGAGTGCTGGTTATATTTCATTGACTGGCTTCAACCATAACAGGCCGAAACTCCAGAACAAGGTCTGGGCAAAATCAGGAAATCACTCAACCTCAATAACAGGGAGCTCTTTTATACAGGTCAAGTAAAGCACTCGAATGAGTTAGTCTGCAAAATCTGAAATGACCAAAGGGAGAGAGAGAAAAACATGTCAAAGAAAAATGTAAAAGGTCTGGATGTCCAGATGGGTTTTAAAAGAGTGAAATGGGAAGCACGGGTCAGAAGCATTAGAAAGAAATGATCAAACCCACAAAAAAAAGATAACTGCACACCACCAAAAGAGAAAAGTATAGTAAAGATCCAGAGACACACAGGATTCAGAGGTGAGTGGAGGGGATGAGAGTGTGTGTGTAGCGTGAGCGCTGGAGTGTGTGTACCTGAGGCCAGGGCCGCAGCTGGAGGAGGGCCCGCCTCTCCACCGCTCTTCTGGCTCATGGGGAACCGGCTGTCCTGCTGAGCGACCGAGGGCAACTGCAGCTCTTTGGGGAGCAGGTCATACACTGACTCTGCAACAGAGAGGTCCGCTGCAGATTAGGGCTGACACACAAACACTACAGTTTAGAAGATTCATACAATACAAATAAAATAAAGAACTGCACATACGAATGCAAAAACCATGCATTCAAATTGCTGGTGTGTCAAGATTGTTAATTTGAAAGGCTTTCCTGCTGACCAAAACCTGCACAGCTCGGTCAGAGCTGAGTGTGTGTGTGTGTTGACACCGTCAACAGAAAGCGCTCAGATCAAATCGAGCGTCTAATTTTCTGTAGATGTAGTGAGCAGAAGTGGAGTGTGTGCATGTAGTTCATTACGCTGTGTGTTGAAGTGTGTTTTCTCAGGTTACTGATGCACAAACACAGTTTTATGCTAAATCTAATTTTCCTTGCATGCACATTAAGGAAATAATATTTTATCTCAGAACTATTGTTTCAAAAGTTAACGCACTTTAAAAAGTGAATGTCATTTTTTGTTTCAATAAAAGATGCTTGATTTTGGTTTATGTGTCCTTGTTGCCCTCTTGTGGGCAATACAGCACTTTCCTCCTCTAACATTAGGAATCGCCTTTAGAATTTGAATATACTAAATATACTTTATGGAGAGGCTTACATTTATATTAAGGCTCAAATTTGACAAATTTAACACGTTGTGGGAAAAATTGATTATGTATGTAAACCATTGAGTGTGATATTATACATCAAGATGTTAGAATTATTTTGTGATACTGTCTGATATTGTAACATCCATGATAACGTCTTTTGTGTTCTTTGTTCCAATAAAAAAAGTAAAAAAAAAAAAGAATTTGAATAGAGCAATACAATACTGAGCAATAATAAATAATCTTGCAGCATCTGTACTTCTGCTTTTGAACAGCACTGACAATGTTATAGTTTATTAATGGGTCCCAATCTGTTTAAGGCCGTGTTGACACAATGACGTGATGTCATAAGATATGGCCATAAAAAGCACAGAATGCTCAATAATTTTCATCATAATTCTCATCATTCTGTACAAGCGTCAGAACCGCGTCTCCTCGCAGCAGATCTTTATTCTCATAAATGGCATCATATCAACATATGCACATACACAGCATTGGTCTGGATGTTTTGTAAGTTCTGTCACACAAACCCTTATGTATTTGTAGGTTCAGTGTTAATGACAGCGCGGACGCTAAGCGAACCAAGACTTAAATACGAGACTTCAATACGATTTCCATGACGCATGCCAGAGAACTGAACTGAAGTAGTGTAAGGAGATCGCAATTCTCGCGCATGCGTCGTGGAAATATAAGGAAGTCTCGTTTCAGGCCAACAAGGAAGAAAAGGAATAGTCGAATAAACTCGTTATTTTTGTTTGTTTTTTTGCACAAAAAGTATCCGCGTCGCTTGATAAACATATAGTTGAGCCGCTGTAGTCACATGGAATATTTAAACATTTTCTTCATTGACTTCCTGGGCCATCAAGAGCCAGTCCCTTAGGCAGTCTATGTGGTAGTGAGACAGCTCTCAAGCCCCTTTTCAAGGAAATGGATGTGGAAACCAATCGTTCACACCCTCTGAATAAAGAGAAGTTTTACCTCAGGTTTCCAGCACTCGTTTACACAACATTGTCTTGCTTCCTTTAAAGTTGCGGTCAAAAGGACTAGGTGTTTAGTCGTTTAGTCGCAAAAAAAAAAAATAAATAAATAAAATTCACACAATCGACGTGACATAAAAGCAACGAGAGATCAACGAGATCTCGTGCCACTCATCCGTTGTCTTAATGGCAGTTTGCGGCTTTGCTCTGATATTCTTGTTCTTTAAATTAGCCTATTTGTTCCACAATTTGTCTTAAATATAGCCTAGTTCTTCTAAACAATTTTATCAAATACTTAGGCTGTTGATTTGTTTGCCCCCTTCTTTTTTTATTCACAATATTTTTGGTGTTGTGCCATGTGCCATGTGCATTTACTAAATTGTTAGTTTTTGTTAATTTTCCTTTTGAACAATATAAAAAAAATATTAATTTAATTTCCACTGTATTTTATACCAAACAGCGTTTTTGCTACAGTATTTGTTGTTGTTTTTTGTTTGTTTGTTTTTTGTTTTTTGTACTAGGCCTTACTAATAAGTTTATTTAATTTATTTTAAAGAATGAAATTAAGTTTATTTTATTCAAAACTGTTGTTTTTTTTTTTTTTACATGTAACTGTTACAGTTTGTATTTTTTATAATAAATGATTAAAATGCACACTTGCACAGGCGGTCTGATTGCTGTTTTTTATTCTATAATTAGCCTATAACGTGTCGGCACTCTATACTTTAAACACTTTACTATTCTGTTTTAAGAGCTTAATTTTCAGTTGGAACGTGCAAACATCATGCTTTAGCATTTTCTGTCATATGTAAGTGTTAAACTTAAAATTGGACTATACCTTTCCTTGTATATACGCAAGCTTTTATATTAATATAATAAATAAACGATTATTCGACTAATCGCTAAAATGCAGGAGTGTTAGTCGACTAGGAATATCTTTAGTCGGGGGCAGCTATAAGCTGGTCCCAGTGTAGCTCCTAAAGGCAGAGTCTCGATCGCCCCCCAGTGGCTGGTCCCAGTGTAGCTCCTAAAGCCAGAGTCTCGATCGCCCCCCAGTGGCTGGTCCCAGTGTAGCTCCTAAAGCCAGAGTCTCGATCGCCCCCCAGTGGCTGGTCCCAGTGTAGCTCCTAAAGCCAGAGTCTCGATCGCCCCCCAGTGGCTGGTCCCAGTGTAGCTCCTAAAGCCAGAGTCTCGATCGCCCCCAGTGACTGGTCCCAGTGTAGCTCCTAAAGCCAGAGTCTCAATCGCCCCCAGTGGCTGGTCCCAGTGTAGCTCCTAAAGCCAGAGTCTCGATCGCCCTCCTGGTGCTGGTCCCAGTGTAGCTCATAAAGCCAGAGTCTGGATCGCCCCCCTGTGGCTGGTCCCAGTGTAGCTCCTAAAGCCAGAGTCTCGATCGCCCCCCAGTGGCTGGTCCCAGTGTAGCTCCTAAAGCCAGAGTCTCGATCGCCCCCCAGTGGCTGGTCCCAGTGTAGCTCCTAAAGCCAGAGTCTCGATCGCCCCCCAGTGGCTGGTCCCAGTGTAGCTCCTAAAGCCAGAGTCTCGATCGCCCCCCAGTGACTGGTCCCAGTGTAGCTCCTAAAGCCAGAGTCTCGATCGCCCCCCAGTGGCTGGTCCCAGTGTAGCTCCTAAAGCCAGAGTCTCGATCGCCCCCCAGTGGCTGGTCCCAGTATAGCTCCTAAAGCCAGTCTCGATCGCCCCCCAGTAGCTGGTCCCAGTATAGCTCCTAAAGCCAGAGTCTCGATCGCCCTCTTGGTGCTGGTCCCAGTGTAGCTCATAAAGCCAGAGTCTGGATCGCCCCCCTGTGGCTGGTCCCAGTGTAGCTCCTAAAGCCAGAGTCTCAATCGCCCCCCAGTGGCTGGTCCCAGTGTAGCTCCTAAAGCCAGAGTCTCGATCGCCCCCCAGTGGCTGGTCCCAGTGTAGCTCCTAAAGCCAGAGTCTCGATCACCCCCCAGTGGCTGGTCCCAGTGTAGCTCCTAAAGCCAGAGTCTCGATCGCCCCCCAGTGGCTGGTCCCAGTGTAGCTCATAAAGCCAGAGTCTCGATCGCCCCCCAGTGACTGGTCCCAGTGTAGCTCCTAAAGCCAGAGTCTTGATCGCCCCCAGTGGCTGGTCCCAGTGTAGCTCATAAAGCCAGAGTCTCAATCGCCCCCCAGTGGCTGGTCCCGGTGTAGCTCCTAAAGCCAGAGTCTCGATCGCCCCCCAGTGGCTGGTCCCAGTGTAGCTCCTAAAGCCAGAGTCTCGATCGCCCCCCAGTGGCTGGTCCCAGTGTAGCTCATAAAGCCAGAGTCTCGATCGCCCCCCATTGACTGGTCCCAGTATAGCTCCTAAAGCCAGTCTCGATCGCCCCCCAGTGGCTGGTCCCAGTGTAGCTCATAAAGCCAGAGTCTCGATCGCCCCCCAGTGACTGGTCCCAGTATAGCTCCTAAAGCCAGTCTCGATCGCCCCCCAGTGGCTGGTCCCAGTGTAGCTCATAAAGCCAGAGTCTCGATCGCCCCCCAGTGGCTGGTCCCAGTGTAGCTCCTAAAGCCAGAGTCTCAATCGCCCCCCAGTGGCTGGTCCCAGTATAGCTCCTAAAGCCAGAGTCTCAATCGCCCCCCAGTGGCTGGTCCCAGTGTAGCTCCTAAAGCCAGAGTCTCGATCGCCCCCTGTGGCTGGTCCCAGTGTAGCTCATAAAGCCAGAGTCTGGATCGCCCCCCTGTGGCTGGTCCCAGTGTAGCTCCTAAAGCCAGAGTCTCAATCGCCCCCCAGTGGCTGGTCCCAGTGTAGCTCCTAAAGCCAGAGTCTCGATCGCCCCCCAGTGGCTGGTCCCAGTGTAGCTCCTAAAGCCAGAGTCTCGATCGCCCCCCAGTGGCTGGTCCCAGTGTAGCTCCTAAAGCCAGAGTCTCGATCGCCCCCCAGTGGCTGGTCCCAGTGTAGCTCCTAAAGCCAGAGTCTCGATCGCCCCCCAGTGGCTGGTCCCAGTGTAGCTTATAAAGCCAGAGTCTCAATCGCCCCCCAGTGGCTGGTCCCAGTGTAGCTCATAAAGCCAGAGTCTCGATCGCCCCCCAGTGGCTGGTCCCAGTGTAGCTCCTAAAGCCAGAGTCTCGATCGCCCCCCAGTGGCTGGTCCCAGTGTAGCTCCTAAAGCCAGAGTCTCGATCGCCCCCCAGTGACTGGTCCCAGTGTAGCTCCTAAAGCCAGAGTCTCGATCGCCCCCCAGTGGCTGGTCCCAGTGTAGCTCCTAAAGCCAGAGTCTCAATCGCCCCCAGTGGCTGGTCCCAGTGTAGCTCATAAAGCCAGAGTCTCGATCGCCCCCCAGTGACTGGTCCCAGTATAGCTCCTAAAGCCAGTCTCGATCGCCCCCCAGTGGCTGGTCCCAGTGTAGCTCATAAAGCCAGAGTCTCGATCGCCCCCCAGTGACTGGTCCCAGTATAGCTCATAAAGCCAGAGTCTCGATCGCCCCCTAGTGGCTGGTCCCAGTGTAGCTCATAAAGCCAGAGTCTCGATCGCCCCCTGGTGGCTGGTCCCAGTATAGCTCCTAAAGCCAGAGTCTCGATCGCCCCCTAGTGGCTGGTCCCAGTGTAGCTCATAAAGCCAGAGTCTCGATCGCCCCCTAGTGACTGGTCCCAGTATAGCTCCTAAAGCCAGAGTCTCGATCGCCCCCTAGTGGCTGGTCCCAGTATAGCTCATAAAGCCAGAGTCTCGATCGCCCCCTGGTCGCTGGTCCCAGTATAGCTCCTAAAGCCAGAGTCTCGATCGCCCCCTAGTGGCTGGTCCCAGTGTAGCTCATAAAGCCAGAGTCTCGATCGCCCCCTAGTGGCTGGTCCCAGTATAGCTCATAAAGCCAGAGTCTCGATCGCCCCCTGGTGGCTGGTCCCAGTATAGCTCCTAAAGCCAGAGTCTCGATCGCCCCCTAGTGGCTGGTCCCAGTGTAGCTCATAAAGCCAGAGTCTCAATCGCCCCCTGGTGGCTGGTCGCATGTCGACATACTGCTTTTGTCATGTACTGTTTTTCGTCTACTATACAGTAGGGAATTATGTGATTTCAGAAAAAAAAAATTTGTGGTAAAAAAAAACATTTCATATATTTTTTTTAAATGTTGTTTCATACAAAAAGTTTAATATTTGTATAAGTTTCATGATTTCAATTAATTAGACATGCTTTTGTAGAGACTAAGAGCACTGCCATACTAGCCAGCTTAATGTCTATATTTCACTCAAAGATTGTCAGCAATCACAAACAGAAATTTGCCTCGTCTCATACGCTTCATAATAAGGAAAGTGGAGCGCTCACTATATATAGTAGTCTGATATGGTGTTAGCTCTCTGATGAGCAGCAGATAGTTAATAAGAGGAGGTGTTTACGGTTCCCAGAGCTCACGGAGAGACACTTGGTCCCGGGTGCCCTTGTGTCCCGATCAGCATGATTACAGCACTGCTGCTGATAGGCAAGCACTGGAGCGGGTTGACCAGCACAGATTCGCTCACATTACCTGGAAACCCTTGCCAAACATAACACACTTACTTCCCATGACAAAACAATACTTTGTTTTTACTGCCAAAGATTATTTCTGTTTGAGTGCACTGTACTCTGACCATCTATGAAGGTTTTATTCTTTCTTACACACATAAAATAAAATAATGTTTATACGCTTCATGGGGTACAAATTGGTGTCCTATTACATTAAAGACTCCCTGTGGTAAAAATCTAGTTTTAAATGTTGTTTATGTGTCTATGTGGTGTTTTTAATGTGCTTTAACACAATCCATGTGTGCGTTGATAAGTGGACAGCATTGCTGAGTATTTCCTGCAGTGAACCAAAGACAGTCTCAAACACACAGTGTGAAATCGCTGGTGTTTCTGACGTCACAAACCACCTTGTAACCAATCAGATCAACGTGAGATCGTCAACCAGTGGATCTCTGAGTGAGTGAGTGAGAGGAGGCGGGGCTCATTTGCATATTCATACAACTGTGCATACTAAATGAGGCAAGGGTGTCGAGTTACATTCAAGATATTTTAAGACATGAAGACAATTGTTTTTATGAAAAAATCAATTAAATGTGTAAATTTGATGATAAAAGATGAGTTTTAAGGGATACAATACAATTATTGACTACAGGGGGACTTGAAGGAAAATCGTAGGATCATTTCCCCATATTCAAAAATGTAACATAAATAAAAGTAATAATTAATAAAATAATCTAATTTATTAGTTTAAGTTATTAACTATGAATCAACATTTTGCCCCAAACCAGATGGGTCCTGAAATGTTAAATCTACAATCCTGTAACTTCTTCTGTCATATTACTTTATTTATATTATATGTTCCTATGTTTAAAAATAGATAGAAAACATAAAAAGTCAAGGTTTTAAAATGTGTTTTAAAAGAGTATTCTTTGCTGTGAAGATGCGAAATAGAAAAATATAGAAAATAGTCACATTGATATATATATAAGCCAAAATAACCAAAAATAAAGGCTGATAAAATGCCTAGGTGGAAGAACAATATTTTCTGACTTTGTTAAGATCAAAAATAGCACCGTTTTAAGAGTTTAAGCACTATATTTTGTAAAACGTGCCATTGCATGAGTATCAGCATAGCATTCTGGCACAGAGAACAGTGGACGAGCGCAGAGATGGAAACTGGATCACAGTAAACACGGCCCCCGGTGCCTGTAGTGTAGACGAACCCCACACGTCCGGCATTCCTGCTATTTTAACACTCCGCATCCCTGGACGACAAAGAGATAATGGGCTCGTCCGATTCTCCTCGGCCAAGCCAGCGTTTTATATTGCAGGGATTAAATCTGTTCAAAAGGACAGAAGAACTGCTCTTGAAGCTGGAAAAGTGTCAAAATAATTACACACTTCACCTGTGAAACCTCCACTAAACACAGGTGGCACCGCATATGCAGTTCCTAGGAACTATTAAACACGTCTGTCACTACAAAGTTGGGTGGAGTGAATCGAACACAAAGGTCATGTGACCCAGGTCAAACAGCTTGAGACGGATCAATACACTACCAAGTGTGTGCTGTTCTCCTCATGCAAAACGAGGACGCTGTGGGTGGTTTCCAGGGTGTTCCTATACAATTCGGCTGAATTTAATTGAAATTAACGTCTGTTTTGCCACCATATCTGGACATTTCCCACTCTGACTGGAGGGCAGGATGTACATTAAAATATATATTTGATTTATAATGTTAAAATCACGTTGTAAGGATCGCTATGATTGAAGAGCCGAGTGCAAATGCCGCTGTTGATCAAAGGAATTGGATTGATTCGTAATGGCAAAGATGATTCTAGAAACTATCGTTACTCCTGTTCCAGAAGTGCTCAAATCAGACACTGATTGAGATATTATGATGTTGATTGAAAAGTGATGATTGAGCTGATCTATTAAAAATCTTTTCCTTTTAAAATGTTTAATCTGAATCATTGTTAAATCAATGACTCACTCATAAAGACTTCACTTGTTTCATTACTGGATGAATCAGTGTTTTTGAACGAATCTCCTGAATGAAGGATTCAACGACACACATCTTTTATCAGTCTCATGTCACGATGCTACTGATACATTATTCATTTGAAGCATCAAGGTGATTTACTCTATTTTTATCGCTACCCTAGACAATCCGAATTATACACTTATCTCAGTTCATTTAGGATAATCTGAATTATTGTAAGAAAATGGTTGAAAAGACTTTCATAACATTCAGATCTGAACGTTCACATGTGGTTTTGCTTTTATCAAAGTTGTAATGGACGGAACTGAAACGTCGTCATTTAGGAATGAGATGCACAGGTGTTTGAACCGAATTGAATCGTGCAGCTCTACTTACAGAACTACCATATTATTGACCATACATACAGAGGCATCTCCAGTATCTCAACTCTACTAATGTGTAAATGAGTAATGAGTAAACTTTGAAAGCATTTAACTGTGTGCGAGGAGGAGCATAATGTGCAAAACCACGCTTATAAACCTCATGCCTATTTCTGCTGTAATCGCCATCTGCTATATCTATTATTGTTATTATTATCTATTAATCTGGACAGACAAATTACAAGTGTATTTTCATGGTGAAAATGGTAAAAACATTGACAGCAAACCAGAATCCACCACTTTAAAGAGCTTAACATATTGTAAAACATTTAGTTTCTATTCAAATCTGCATCATTATCAGCACATAAACACCAAAAAAGGGATGTTATCCACTTCCCATTGGCCACAGGATAAATATGTACCTGTCATCAACATTACAAAAGGCTGGCTTATTGTACATAAGCCTCTAACTTTCCTCATCATATCAACATATGAACATCATATGCTCAAGTAAGGTCAGTTATGTGCTTACCTTCTAATATGACAAACACTGCCAGCTATATTCGCAACAAGCTCAATGTCTTGATGAAATATTAATTATGATAGGCGTGGATCAGTAGCATCATCCATCATGGCACTAGTCCAACTTTACAGCACTTCAAAGTCAGTGTATATAAAACACCACAGCAACGGTGTGTGTCCGAAATACTTGTTTGGTGTTTGACAACAACCCGTGGTTGTCTCGGAGCCACGAGTCACTTATAATGTGTGTATGTGTAAAGGTAAACAAACACACACCCACTCTCTCTCTCTCTTTCTCACACACACACGCACATGCATTTATATAGACGACTCTCACACACACAAACACACGCATACATTGACTCACATTTACACTCATACATATTCACACATTTATAAATACACACAGCTAGCGCGTGCTCTCCTCTCGTGCTAAGTAACGTTAGCAATTCTTCATATGTATCCACAACTAAACCATCCGTGAAGACGCATGCAAACCTAAATGAATGAAGAAAAGTCGTAGTATCATAAAAACACGTTCTTACCTTTGGAATAGAGTGATTTAGGAGAACTAGGGTCGATATCGGCGCTCAGGAGAGATATAAAATCAGAGGGCATGCTAGCATGCTAAAGCCTCATGAGATCAGAGGAAACGACTCTATCACGCTCGGCTTAAAGAGCAATGCATATAGAAAGAGAGATGCTTTCAATCATAAAATCCTTATAAAGGGTTTACAGTACATGTATAGTAGTGAAATTCACACTCAGGAACATTTTAATGTGTTTTTTTCTCCATATGATTAGCTAGCCAGCCATTAGAGCCATTCACCTTTTTCAGCGACTCCTCCCCCCTTTCTGCGCATGCGCACGATTCCCGACTGTATCTGACAGAATATTGTTCGACTGTATCTGACATAGTAATTAATTATATTATATATTATATATTAATTATATATATATAGTTTGATATAATACAGCATAGTCAAAATGTTTATGATATTTGGACATTTTTTCACAGATGAACACAACTTTTATGAATTTTGAAGCATGAATGGCAGTCTCCAGAAAGGTAAAAAGCTAAAGCTATGAACGAATGAACGCACTACACAACGGTCCGACTTCAACATCACCGTCACTAAGCTTCCACCACTCTTTCAGTTTTTATCTAAACACATTTTCCCAGAACATTTGAGTTACAAAAGTCAAAGAGCACAATTACTCCTGAGACATTTTTGAAAAATGATATTAATAAAAATAGGCCTACATAAAATGTAACATAAACAAACACGTATAGGCAAAAACAAAGGGATTTTTTTCATTCGCCAATCAATTTTTCGGTTTTAGATTATTATTATTTTTTTTTTTTTTACCAAGCTAGGTATAAAGATGATTCTCAACTATGAAAATATATAACAGAATGTATTGACATACCATTTTACTTTATGCAATATGTTGGTAAAAAGACAATAAATGTGTTTTCCCATTCAATACAATGTAGCCTATACAAGGACACTGTATCTAATCTGCATATTGATGTGTTCCTGGGGCAACATGTACTGAAAAAAGAAATGGGAGTAATAATTGGCAACATTTTCCCAATAATATCTAATATTTCATAGGAATATTGCTGTATAATTGCACTTGTGCCTCCCAGAATGCCTGATAAACATGCAGTCCTGATGTCCTCTTGTGGACGGAAGAAATCAATGGCCTGTTCGGTAACAGAAAGGCATATTTTGATTAGAAACCCCGTAACATTTTCCTGTTGTGTTGATTTACACCAAACAAACTGCCGCTGTAATCGAGTGAAGCACCACACAGAAAGATGAAAGGCAATATTCTCTTGAATCTCTCAGGAAGAGAGAGATCTGTGGGAGTCTCTGCGACAGCGGGGTAACGAGCTGCTCTGGGGATATGTGGCACTCTCACAGAGAACACTAGGAGATTATCTATCACAAAATATACGGTGTAGGTCAAAGATTTCAAATGTTTTCATCCACCAGTTTGTTGATTTTAAACATTTTAAACATATTCATTAGCAGTTTTTGATGAATATGCACGTATGCTGCTCCACCCATGGAACAGTTTTTTATGAATATGCACATATGCTCCGCCCATAGAACAGTTTTTCATGAATATGCACGTATGCTCCACCCATGGAACAGTTTTTTATGAATATGCACGTATGCTCCGCCCATAGAACAGTTTTTCATGAATATGCACGTATGCTCCACCCATGGAACAGTTTTTCATGAATATGCACGTATGCTCCGCCCATAGAACAGTTTTTCATGAATATGCACGTATGCTCCACCCATAGAACAGTTTTTCATGAATATGCACGTATGCTCCACCCATGGAACAGTTTTTCATGAATATGCACGTATGCTCCGCCCATAGAACAGTTTTTCATGAATATGCACGTATGCTCCACCCATAGAACAGTTTTTTATGAATATGCACGTATGCTCCGCCCATAGAACAGTTTTTCATGAATATGCACGTATGCTCCGCCCATAGAACAGTTTTTCATGAATATGCACGTATGCTCCGCCCATAGAACAGTTTTTCATGAATATGCACGTATGCTCCGCCCATAGAACAGTTTTTCATGAATATGCACGTATGCTCCACCCATGGAACAGTTTTTTATGAATATGCACGTATGCTCCGCCCATAGAACAGTTTTTCATGAATATGCACGTATGCTCCGCCCATAGAACAGTTTTTCATGAATATGCACGTATGCTCCGCCCATAGAACAGTTTTTCATGAATATGCACGTATGCTCCGCCCATAGAACAGTTTTTCATGAATATGCACGTATGCTCCACCCATGGAACAGTTTTTTATGAATATGCACGTATGCTCCGCCCATAGAACAGTTTTTCATGAATATGCACGTATGCTCCGCCCATATAACAGTTTTTCATGAATATGCACGTATGCTCCGCCCATAGAACAGTTTTTCATGAATATGCACGTATGCTCCGCCCATAGAACAGTTTTTCATGAATATGCACGTATGCTCCACCCATGGAACAGTTTTTTATGAATATGCACGTATGCTCCGCCCATAGAACAGTTTTTCATGAATATGCACGTATGCTCCACCCATAGAACAGTTTTTCATGAATATGCACGTATGCTCCGCCCATAGAACAGTTTTTCATGAATATGCACGTATGCTCCGCCCATAGAACAGTTTTTCATGAATATGCTCGTATGCTCCACCCATAGAACAGGTTTCTATGGGTGAACAGGTGCATTTTTATGAATATGCACATATGCTCTGCCCATTTTTTGCAAATAAGCTTTTATTTACTATTTGTAAATATAGTTACTCTGTCATGTCCTGATAGACAATAGTTTTCTCATTGAATAACCTGTCTCACTATGAAATATGCACATTCGTAAAATGGCTTGTGAATTCTGTTTCATATTGACTTGAAAAGATTTGAATGGATCATGGTTGACATAATGTAAAGTACTTGGCTTTAATGAGATTACAGGATATTAATGGCAACAATGTGCTTTTTTGAGGGAATCATGATGACCATTTTAGATGACAGATGGAAGATCTGCTCGGCTGTGGATCTACTGACGTTAATCCAGTTTGGCACCACTTACCTGTGAGGATCAGCCTTGGCACCTTAAAAACGAGCACAGACCTAATGATGCCCCAAAACTGAGGTCTCAGTCAACTAACATTCATTTCTGTTTATGTAATTTCTTTAATTGTATAATAGCCACAGTAAGTCCAGTAAGTTATTTGTGTATGAATGAATGTGTTCAATCATTAAGCTTTGAAACATAAAGCCTGTAAAACACAAGTGTGTGTATGATAACGTGTATAGCTACGCTAACTCAAAGTGTTTGCATTGTCCTATTCTGAAAGGAGTCAAAGTACATTTCACAGTGCAACACAAGCACACATGGCATTCTCAGCATTGCCACAAGGGGGCGATTGTTGGCGTAAACCGTCTTTAATGGTTAGTTTTCTCTTTTAGGCCAACGACTGTGACTATTTCCAGGCAAGTCAGTTAGTTTGGTTGCAATCTAGGGGAGTTTAGTCTCTTCAATCAGGCAAATCCAACAGTAGCGTCATTATGCCATCAACAAACATCAAGAACCATCTCCTCTGTAGTTGTGATTTTGCAGATAGATTCTTTTATTATTATTTTACTAGAGTAGCAATATGTGCCGTTATAATTTCTCCTGTTTACTGTAGTACATGTAATACGTCAGACATAGCCCAGTTTCTGATCTCGCCGACCCAAAACTCTTTTTTTACATATATTTTTAATTATTGAGTGTTCGTCAGGGGACTTTTGCTGCACTTGAACATATTAAAAATATTAAAATATAACAAGAACATTATAATTATAATGTGTTTGGGACATGGCTTTTAATGGTGAAACTTTTGTTTTTGTAATCAGACTCAAAAATTACACAAAAATTTATCGGCCAATATATAAATATCGGTTATCGACTTTCAAATATAAAGAATTAACGGTTATCGGTATCGGCGAAAATGTTCCTATCGGTGCATCCCTAGCAATTAGTTTGTAAAAAAGTGTTTTTTGCATGTTTGGGCTGAGTTATCGACGCATTTACACGATTTTCGAGCGCTTCAAAACAGTGAGTAATTTTGCGAAGAAATTGGTTCGATTGATTCAAAGCTTCGAAACCTTAGTTGTGGAAATTTGCAAATTTGAAATAAATTCGATCTTTATAGCACTAGCTTCCTGAATTACGGCACAGACATTTGAAAGTAACGTTATCGCCCCCTTGAGTACTGGAGTTGTTACCACCCGACTGAACTTTAATGGGACCATGTGCTAAGCATCTGTACTCAGACAATGGTTCTGGCCTTCAGCTACTACGACTATTAGCCAATGGCTGTTCAATGCTTAAAATATTTAAATCTTATTTTAAAAAAAGTAACCCGTGGCTGGGTTTGTCCATATTTGACCCAAAATTAGGTTAAAACAACCCAGCATTTTTTAGAGTGTATATCAACCCTTTGTATTGTCTATGGGCGCACCCCTCCCTCGCTCTCTTCGGTTTTGGTGTGTCATGCAGTTGTGTAGTGGCTGACTGCGTTTCTCCAGCGGGACTCTTCATGTGTCAGTGTTGTGTGCGCTGCAGTGACAATAGGAGTGAATGTGTGACTGTGCATGTAGTAGGGGTGGGGAAGAGAGAGAGAGAGAGCGAGAGAGCACACGAGACAGGAGGCGCTCCCTCTAATCCTGGCTGCGACGCCAAACAGCATTGCACCGGTCGCTACAAGAGACTTAATGGAGGCTCAGGCAGACTCTAGTGCTGCAGGTAAGAGCAAACATTTCTTCAGACGCATTTAAACACACAATGCATTCAATAGCCCGCTGTACGAGCCGCCACCATGTCCTTTATTCTCCAGCTCTCAGACAAAGCAGGCAGTCAGAGAAGCCGGCGCTCAGCATTCATGCACATGGGGAAAGGCACAGCAACTTGGATGCATGTAGGGTGGAGGCTTACACGATTACTTCAGCTCAAATGCGAATAAACGTGAAAGGTCATGAGCAAGAGGGATTTTTGGATGCATTTTGTCTTTGAGAATTTGACATTGAGTTGCATCTTTGCAGCGGCTACTTTGAGACAATGGGACTTGGGTACCACTGGGCGATGTTCAAAATATAGCTGGTTTCAGAGTGTGCAGCTTAGATGGAGAGCCTTTTGGAATTAACCAGTGTGTAGCAATCCCTGCACCAATATTTGCATGACTGGCACGCACAGAAAGGGAAGCACCAGCGGGATCTGTGTGTGTGTGTGTGTGGGCTAATGAGAGGTGTGTGAAGGGAGGGATGACCCGCAGACTGCGGAGGAGAACAGGCGCAGCTGGAAAACTCCCTAAACCTTCACATTATAGATTCTTCACGTGTGGGATGCTATATGGGACTCATAAAGAAAGTTTATGTACAGAGAAACTGGATGAATCTAAATGGTTGGATGTAATCTTTTTCTGCTTGCGTCTTCTCAAAAAGTATTTTTTTATAGGTCTGTCATTTTAATGTTAATGTACAGTAGTAGTGTGATTATATATATTTTTCCCATTATATAATGTTGTTTGGCCCTGCTGTTTCTGCGAGTCCAGTTCAGCTGCTACAGGGAAAGAGCCTTGCAAAACACACATGCCTTTTCTGTTAATCTTAATTATCCTCATTATGCCATTTTAGAGGATCCTAATTTTGTTTTGGAGACTCGAACAATAGGTTTACATGCATTCAAGGTCAAAAAACACTATCCATGGCAGAATCAGCTCTTTCTCCCGTTAAAGTGTCTTTAACGGTTCGTTCGAAGATTCAGTCTCTCTAAACCCCGCCTTTCTAAGAGACTGCTCTGCTCTGATTGGTCAGATGACCCAGATTGGTGTGATTGGTCAGAAAGCAAACGCTCATTATCATATCTGAATCTCAGCTCACAGTGATATGAACAGTAACGATGGCGTGGGTTTGACCGTAACAGTCTCATCAAAGTGGATTTGCTTCGTCAGCAGAAACCACGTCTTCTCGACGCGAACAACACGAACCGACTCAGATACACTAGTGTTTAATGGGTGGGGCCAAGAGATGCTGTTCAGCCAATCAAGACCAGAGGCTCGCATTATGCAAATTGGTTACAATCCTACGCAGGTTCAGCAGGAAGTGAGACTGAATTACTGACGACTCATTTCACGCAGTTCAGAAAAAGCATAATATGGGAACTTATAGAATATTTCTATCTACACAATGTATTGAGATATAGTCAGTTTTAGGGTGAGTTCTATTTATTATTATTTTTTAATTAAATGGTATTTAGAGCAAAAAAACGTACAGAGGTAGATCCAGTCGTGTACTTTTGTTTTCATGTCCCATGTGTGTGATTGCCTTCAGTTGTATAAAAGGCTTGTCTGCTTTGACTGCTGCCGCCAGAAATCAATAGATGTCTGGAAGCTCTTCAAACAGTGAGTGAAACACAAGCATCTTCTGTTTCACTTCTCTGGCAACCGCTGGCAAACCCCATTAGAGAACGGGGCATGAGGAACACCCTAGCGACCGCATAGCAATTCTCCGGCGAATAATGTGCCAGTAGTACCCAGAAGCCCCTGCAACTGCATGGCAATGACCTGGTTATCCCCAGAACACACTAATATTGTGGCAATGGGCAAAAAAATACACATTATAAATCACCAAATATTATAAAGCGGTTTGTTCCAGTCCTTGATTCAGATTGGTCGATAGCTGTGTTTTTATTAACAATAAAACAACGGTTCTATATATCACTACACAACACCCCTAGCAACGTAAATATATGTTCTCATTGATATCATTCATTGAAGCCTATAGAGGTTATGCGCCAGAGAAACAAGCGTGTAGAGTGTTGTCTTTAAATGTCCTCCAGTTCAGTCCTATATATTTGAATGTTCCCATCATAGATATCCATAATAAAGGCTAAATGTCTTACGGAGGAGTCTCTATCGTCATAACAAACCAAACCGTTTGAAAATTGGTAGAAAATTGAGCAAGTTATGGTTATTTAAAAAGCACATGCACCATTAAAACACAATGTTAGGAGTGAGTGAGCTCCCTGTGACAAGATGGCCGCCGGTGTAAACGTCAACCTCCATTGGCTAGCAGCGCGGATGAGACATCTAGCTTTTATTAGGGACATCTATGTTTCAGACATCATCTGTCACGTTTTGCTTCCCCTTCTTTACAATTTTAAATCATTTCAATATAAAAGTCTCCTCTACTGACTGACTCACTCATCTTTGCCGCCATCTAATGGCAAAGTAATGTAACTCTGTTGCTGTTCCTGGTTAGTGACTATTTTATCCAGCAGAAGGAAGGCTTTGGTGATTTTACTTCGTGAAAGTTGCATTGATACATATTATTTGGCTTTAATATTTTAATTGTGTGGTAACCGCTTTATAATCTATGTTCTATGATTTTGTTGTAGAGCCACTTAGAGACCGAGAGTTCCAGAAGCTTCTGAAGTCCTCCAGCTCTGCCAGCCTCACCAGCGAGGCATCCCACAATGTCGGCACCCCATCCCATCACGGCAGCCAGGTGCTGATCACAGAGAAACGACGTGAGTGGACCTGGTGTCGAGGACACGTCTGGGTTAGAGACGAAAGAGTTCGATTTTTTGCAACATAAATTAAGACCATTAAGATTGTTTTCCATGTCACAGCATTTTCACTCCAATAGACCTTAACATTGACCTAGATTAATAAATGGTTTAAAAATGGTCTCCATGTAATGTATTTTCTTTTGATTTGGGGGAGAAATATAAGAGAGGGTCCTCACTGCAGAACACGAAATCCAGGGGGAGGATTACCCTAACCCCTAACCCCACCCCTAATCCTACCAATCTCTGCCCCCTGATCCCTAACCCCTAACCCCACCCCTAATCCTACCAATCTCTGCCCCTGATCCTTAACCCCTAACCCCACCCCTAATCCTACCAATCTCTGCCCCCTGATCCCTAACCCCACCCCTAATCCTACCCATCTCCGCCCCCTTATCCCTAACCCCACCCCTAATCTACCAATCTCTGCCCCCTTATCCCTAACCCCACCCCTAATCCTACCCATCTCCGCCCCCTTATCCCTAACCCCACCCCTAATCTACCAATCTCTGCCCCCTTATCCCTAACCCCACCCCTAATCCTACCCATCTCCGCCCCCTTATCCCTAACCCCACCCCTAATCTACCAATCTCTGCCCCCTTATCCCTAACTCCACCCCTAATCTACCAATCTCTGCCCCCTGATCCCTAACCCCACCCCTAATCCTACCCATCTCCGCCCCCTTATCCCTAACCCCACCCCTAATCCAACCAATCTCTGCCCTCTGATCCCTAACCCCAGCCCTAATCCTACCAATTTCTGCCCCCTGATCCCTAACCCCACCCCTAATCCTACCCATCTCCGCCCCCTGATCCCTAACCCCACCCCTAATCCTACCCATCTCCGCCCCCTGATCCCTAACCCCACCCCTAATCTACCAATCTCTGCCCCCTGATCCCTAACCCCACTCCTAATCCTACTAATCTCCGCCCCCTTATCCCTAACCCCACCCTTAAACACCCCCTAACCCCACCCCTAAACCTACCCATCTCTGCCCCTGATCCCTAAACCTAGCCATCTCTGCCCCCTGACCCCTAACCCCACCCCTAACCCCACCCATCTCTACACCTTAGATCTGGATCCAACTCCACCCCCTGGATCTCGTGTGCTGCAATGAGGTGTTACTGGAATATAAGCCAGACACATTTACATTCACCCAATAATAGAGCTGCACGATTCTGGAAAAATTAAGAATCACAATTTTTTCTGTTGTTGTTTCAAACAGAGATCACAATCCTCTACGAATCTTAACAAAATAACCTTATTTACTAGAGGTTATGACAAAAAGTGAATTGCTGCTGTCTGTTTAAAATGTTTAATTAATCTGAATTCTTTTCAAAATCATGAATGATTCAATGACTCATTCATTTAGTAATGAAACGCGTCGAGTATTTATAATACTTATAATACTGAATAATATATAAATACTTCTCGCGTTTCATTACTAAATAAATCAGCATTTTTGATCGAAACTCTTAAAGGGATACTCCACTTTTTTTGGGAAATACGTTTAGTTGCAGTGTAGAAAATCGCAACTTTACATTTTCCGTCTGTCTTAGTGCACGATGTAACTATAGAAGAGTCAAGTTTTAAATAGGAAAAATATCGAAACCCAGAAATGCTACTGGTCTTGTGCACTTCAATGACGTATGCTAAGCTATGCTAAAAGTGGTGCCGCCAGAACCGGAGATCGGCTGAATGGATTCAAAAAAGGTAAAACTCGACAGTTTAACTCCGGGGGAGTTGTAAAATGAGCGTATTTCCAAAAAAAGTGGAGTATCCCTTTAAGTGAATAATTCAATGACAATTTTTTTAATAGTCACTTGTCGCCACCTACTGGTGTACCGACAAAATGATTTAACCGCTGTTACTTTCTAAAGGTGATTTACTCTGGTTTTATCACTACTGTAGACATCAGTGTTTGAATCCCAGTGCTTCTGGTTTAATTTGAATGATTGTAGGACAGAAATAATGATACTGTGATGTTGAAAAGCTGTTTCATATCTATTCATGACAACGGCTCTCTCTGGATCTGAACACTGATCTGAAGGTTTAATGGACAAAGCCGAATCAGTCATTTAGTAATGAGATGACTATCTCATTGAATCGAGGTCACAATCTCTGAACGATCAATCGTGCAGCTCTATCAGTAGCGCACACGTCTGAGCGAGGAACAGTGCGATTGCTCTTTAGCGGAGGCCTGGCCTCAGTGACGATGTCTTGTGCCCGATCACAGAGCCTCTCAGCAGCGTGTCGTCTCTGGAGGTGCACTTCGACCTCCTGGACCTGACGGAGCTCACAGACATGTCCGACCAGGAGCTCGGGGAGGTGTTCGCCGACTCGGACGAGGAGAACCATACCGAGTCCCCAGCCAGTGAGTCAACACACTGATCTTCACTTTCCATATCAGATTTTGAAGTTTGCTAATTATTAGGGAAATCACTCCAGTCAAGCATCACAACAAGCATCACTCTGGTTCCCTCGACAAAAAGACAATCTTTCAATTTACAGAAAATAAGCCCTGTGATCAATAAAAGTTGATCATTCTTATTGTGATTAATAGTCCCCATGTAGTCAATAATTTTATCTCCAAAATCACACATTTAAATGTTACATCCTTGAAAAAAATTCTGTCATGCCTTTAAAATATCTTGAATGTAACTCAACACCCTTGCCTCATTAGTATGCGCGGTTCTATGAATATGTAGATGAGCCCCGCCTCCACTCACTCACTCACTCAGCTCAGAGATCCACTGTTTGATCTGATTGGTTACAAGGTCGTTTGTGACGTCAGAAACATCAGCGAATTCACACCGTTTTTGGTTCACTGCAGTTTTAAGCAGAAAATACTCAGCAATGCTGTCCATTTATGAATGGATTGTGTTAATGCATATTAAAAACACCACGTAGTAGACGCATAAACATTAAAAACTTGATTTTCACCATGGGGGAGGGGCTAATAAAAGTTAATCTTCACATATAAACACATCCTTAATGATTTTTGAAGCTTTAATAGAATTGCCAGAAGAAAAAAATCTAAAGTTCGACAACAAACAATCTATACCATTATTTAAACGCTGTCAGTTCTGACTGGTATTTCAATCTTTATTTAAAATCTACAAGTTAGAACCATTTGCGAGAGAGCAAGTATAATCACACTATTGTTGCCTTTATGGTGTGATGGTGTTTAATGTCCACAACAATAGTCCCATTCAGCCTCTTGTTAACAGACTTATTTCAAGAGTGGAGTTTTACTGGTGTATTTTACCACATAAAACAAAACTTGAAAATCTCTTGAGCATGTGTTCACCACAGACCTTATTTCAGGCATTTAACCAAAAACCCTTTGACTTTGGGACAGGGAACCGGATGTGCAAAAATGCTAGTTTCTATGTTTTAGGACTCACTCCGGCAGCGCTCTATTGTTTACGACACAATGTTCACTGTGTAGCAAGACAAAGAAAACAGATGATAACGTTTCGAGTAGAGAATGATGTATTCGTGGTGACTTCAACGTTCGGTTCCATGGAACACATTATTATTTGATTAAGGTCTGAGCTGAAGTGCACATATTAAATATTTAAACTATGAGGCAATGTCAGTGCATCCTCAACTCTGTTAAATTACCTGCATTCGATTTTTAACACCGTTGAGTGCATTAAGGACCAAAAATGGCCACATATTAAACATTGCCTAAAATATTATATATTATTATTATTTTCCACTTTTACCAAGTTAAATCTTTTAACCAGCATCAGTCCTCATCATAACTACCAAAAATGTATTCAATTTCAGGATTTTAACCCTTTAATTACCAGTTTTGTTTGCGAAACCATCGATTTGTATAAGAGGAAAAAACACAAAAAGTCAATTATTTTCAATAAACTAAATGCAAAGAGAAAACTTTAGATTTGGATTATCACAGTCCCACTTTGCAAAAAATCCCACTTAGCGCGTTAGAGACTAAAAATGGCCACCTATTAAACATTGCCTATTGCCTAAAATAAGGTGCATTTCCACCCATAGGGAATAAATATGTAGTGACGTCATCTGGTGGAATACACTATATAATGCAAATATAATGCTTTTGCTTCAAAATGAAAGGATGTTTGTGCAAAAATCATGTTTCATGTATTACTGACAGCCTCAGATTTAAACAACGTTTTAATGGGTTTCAATGGGCCATTTTTGGTCTTTATGGTGCTGAGTGTTACTATTTGATCTACACAGTGTGTGTTTTACATATTTTGCAAAATGGGATCACATTTTTTACATGTATCCAAAAAGTCACAATTTTGCCAAATTTCATACCATTTGCATTAAAACAGCCAAAATGGTCAAAGAAATTAAACTGCAAAAGACCAAAAATGTCCCTAATGCAGCATAAGGGTTAATTTTCTCCTAGTTATGTAAATAACATTTGTCTTCTTGGCCCATCTTGGCAGTGCTTAAAATGGACGCTGAGAGGTGCTCACAATGACTAGGTCATCTATTGTTTTTACTTTTGGTTGTTAGCAGGTATTCTGAATTAACTGTCGTTTACACTCATATAGGGTGGTGCAGGTATGACGTCACTTCGTAGGCCAAAACAAGTTACATCGTTCCGAAGTCAGTGGTTTTTTTGAGTGGGGTTTTGGTTAAATGGCTGAAATAAGGTCTGTGATGAACAAGCTGAAGACACTTTCACGTTTTATTCTAGGATATAAAACATCAGTACTGCCTATCTCGTGATTTATTAAGCTGTTACGCGTCTTGAAAAAGGCGGTTGCTAACAAGTGGCTAAATGCGACGCCATCAGCCGAACAGCCAAACTCAGTCCACCGTTACAGCCTCATTATGGTTAAAATAGTTTAACTAGTTTAACTCAAACGTTATGGGAAAATGTGTTTAGATAAAAACTGAAAGAGTTGTCGGAAGCTTAGTGAGGGTGGCGTTGAATTATAGCCTACCTTTAGCTTTTTACTTTTCTGGCGACTGCATTTAGGCTTCAAAATTCATAAAAGTTGTTAATCTTTGACTACGTACAATCGTCATAAACTTTTGTTGATCACAGAGCAATAATCCAAAAAGCCTTTGGGAAAATCCTACTGGGTTTCTCTTGAGAGAACCAGCGTGATGCAAACTGCCGGCCGGCCTTCAAAGTGACGTCCTGCATCACTCTATAGTAGCTGCTTCATTGTATCAGAACTGGGCTTTAACTGAACACCAGCAGTGTCTGTCGCTCATGTGCCCTCAGATTACCAGCTTTCATTGAAAATGGTTGCTTTGTTAATGTAAATCCCTTTCTGTGAGAAGTAAAACCAGTATAAATATATATGAAGTCTATTCCAAAACCAAGTGAGCATCTTTGCGTTCTAGGCAGCAATCTTCTGAAGCATGATGGGACGTCATTAATGACTGGTTTATAGATCTCTCTGTGATGGACCACTCACACCGCTACTCTTGACACCATTGTCAGCAGGTCAAACTGTTTCAATATTGCCATTAACCTTTCGAGTTGTAACAAAAAGACAAAGACATTTCATGAGATTAAAACAAACATTATGTATGGCCTTTCCCTAAAACCAGGGGTGTTCAATCCTGCTACTGGAGCGTCAACGTGCTGCAAAGTTCAGCTCCAACCTGCCCTGAATAGACTTGCTTGGACGTTTCTAGTGATCCTCAAGACCTTGAATAGCTGGTTCAGGTGATTAACTGGGGTTGGAATTAAACTGGAAGTGGCCTTCCAGAAAAGTGAGAGTGGGATAGCCAACCCTGCTCAACACACTCTCCAGAAATCCTGAACACCTGGATTAGCTGGTCCAGGTGTGGGTGCTTAGGGTTGTAACTCAACTCTGCACAATGGTATCCCTACAGAAGCAGGAACCCTGTACTAATGCTTTTCCTATGAAAGCAGACATCCCAAGTCTCCCGGAAGTTCCGGGAGTCTGCCGCATATTGATAGCGTCTCCCTGATGCCCGCAAATTAGTTCAAATCTCCCGGAATCTAGAGCGAGACATACTGCGCGCATAACATACATAGCGCGCTGCGCGTGCACTGTACAGAGGGAGAGACCGAGTGTGCCTCGCAGACGCGAAAGTTAGCCCTCCCTCCCACCCAAGATCCTGTTACCGAAATATACCTCCCGGAAATGAATTCTTGCAGGTTGGGATGTCTGTGAAAGTCAAATCAGTGCTATACACTTGCATCAAGAGGTGGATTGAAATTCTTGTGTGACTGTGTTAAGTACTTTAGAATTAGGTCAAAACAAGGCAACTGAGGGTACATTTACACAACACCATATGCTTAAAACTGAGACGTTTTTCCTTAGAGTTTTCCACGCATTGTCAAAAGAGATTAGCTTTTTTGTTGTTTACATGGACACAGTTCGTATTTTCAGGCCCTCAAAACGCAGTTGTTGTGTAAAAGAACGGCCAAAATGCACAAATTCGTGTAAGCCCCTTAGAAGACAACTTCTAAACCAGAGGTGCCCTATCTTGTTGCTAGAGATCAAGTTCAGCTCAAACCCTGATTAAACTACTCAACCAGCTAAAAAAAGATCTTCAGAAGCACTTGCTAATAACAGAGAGGGCTGGATCTAAACTCTGCAGGTAGTTAGATCTCTATGAACTGGATTGAGCACCCTTGATCTTAACCTTGATGCCAATCTGTTCATGAAGAGTCTTCATGTCATACAGTGACTTAAAATGTCATCTTGGTAGGCGGTACACTAGGTTTTGGAATAGAACTATAGCCGTATCATTGTTGTGACTGACTATGATGTTGTTTTTCATTGGATGGTTTTGTAAGTTCGCCCCACAGATCGCCAGCAGCCGCCGTTACCTAGATTCCCCCACAGCGGGTATGTGCGCTCGCCCTCCTGGACCCGCGGGGGGAAAGGGGATCAGCAGCCGAGAGATCGAAAGCACCACAGCGACTCCGAGAACACAGAGCCAATGCTGAAGATAGAGCGCTCTCAATCCCAGCAGCCTTGAGCCAGGCCGGCTACAGGGGCTTGAGGAGAGGACTCAGCCCTTGTCTGGAGAGGGGACGTTCCTTGTCAAGCAAGGAGACGGGGAACCTTCGGGATCAAAGGACATGGTGATCCCACTTAAAGATAACGCAATCCCTTCGTCCATTATGGGCGAGAAGACTTGCTGGGATGAGTATAGACTCTTCCTCAAGATGGAACAGACTTCATCCAAACAGGATTTCGGATGCCTCTTTGGGACCTAGTCACTTTCAGTCTTTCAGAGAACTTGAAGCAAGATGTAGCATTATGGACCACACCATGAACCCAAGGAGCGACTGAGGAATCTTCAAGGAACTTTTTAAGGACCAGAGCAATGTGTCGAGGCAGCAACTGTGACGAGCCCACAGCGAAGTTCAGGAAATGCCTGAGTGAATTACAACAAAAGTGTCCTTCGAGGAGATTCTGCATGAAAATGGGAGACCCTGAATACAACATTTTAGGCTTAAAAGTGAGTCAGCACACCGAGTCTGAGATTTTCGCATGTTAAAAAAATAAATACGACCTCACGTTGTGTCAATCACGTTTACACACTGCCTCCGAAACTTTCGGCTGTCAAAATTATACTCTGGTACGATTTCAATTTCCGTACAAGCGAGCGCCAAAATCCAGAACTTCTCAGGATCAATTGGTTGGTGGAAATTGGAAATCATCTATTTAATACGTATCGCTAGCAGAGCATCAAACTGAGCCGCTGCTATCCTGAAGTAAACTTTTTTTCGCTATGGATGAATTCATACGCATCGGACTCAGCGTGCAAGGTTTCTGTGCGTGACGAATTTTTACGATGACAAATACGAAAAAATGCATACGAAAACTTCGGACTCTGTGTGCAAGGACCATAGGCCTAAAACATGCCCTACGCAAGTACACGAACTGACACTTCAAGCTACGTCAGCTCAATGGATCATTCGTTTCAAAATTTATCAGAACGCAGCTCATATTGCAGCATAATAATGTAGCATCCTCAACATTGGTGTGTGGTGGGCTTAGCATAAACCAAGTGTCCAGTGTTTTATGCTATGCCCAACAGGGAGCAGTGAACATGGCTCAGGGGAATATGAGCACAGCTCAGTCCATGCTACTCTCTCATAACAAGATAAGAGAGGCATACAAAATGGCCGTTTCCCAACCCTGCTGCTGGATCAAAATCTTCCCAAACAAACAACTAATTCAAGATGAATAGGTCAGAAGAAAGACCTCATCCGAAAGGTTGAGAATCATGGTGCCGCAGTTTAAGAGAATAATGTTGACATTTTAATTTTGACGAATTTTGTGAAGGGAACTCATCTCCCCCTTGAGTACTGAGGTTTGCCACTGCCACAGTAACAGGAACGCACATCATGTACAACAGAACCACACAAGAATACTTGCATAGATTATGTTTCTGGCCTAATTTATTGATTAAAGCCATTGCAAAAGTTGCATTTGACTGGATGTAAGGGTGAATAATCTTTCAGCAATATGTTTTTTAACGGCTCTGTAACATTAAATGTCATTTATTAACAATTTAACATAAAAGACATCATCAAACGCCTAAATTGTGTGATCACCGGTGCACAGCAAGAAATTGTGTCTTAATATACCTGATGCACATATAATCCTCAAAGAGAAGAAAGCTATCGGGTGGGGAGTTTCAAATACAGATCCTAAAGAATAAACGTTTGTTGTGCAAATAAATCTGTACTGTATGTGTTACCAGGGTTATTACAGGGTTCAATGATGTCAAGCATGATCTATACACAGGGTCGCATCGGAGAAGAAATCTATTAACTACCAGAATCATTAACAGTAAAATCAAGGAGGGTACAACTATAACGGGAATAAATGTGAAAAATGTCAATGATCAGGCTGTTTTTCCTCCCTTTCTTTGCCCGACATACTTTACTGTATCTATCACTGTACAAAGCAAGTCCTGTGACACAACAACCTGCCCATGAGCTTTAAATGGAGGCAGTGTGGTACAATTTACTTGAACAGACGTGGGTTCATCATTCAGTCTAAAGGATGGTGCTTTAGCCTGAGCACAAGCCTGTCATAAAGAAGATCCACAAACCTACACTGGGCTTTTATTCTCTTTCATACTTTAACAATCACAAATAATTAGGGATGCACCGATATGAAAATTTTGGCCGATACCGATAACCGATAATTCTTTATATTTGAAAGCCGGTAACCGATATATCGGCCGATAAACTTAAATCCAAATTTTTTTATCTAATTTTGAGAGCCTGATTACAAAAACAAAAGTCTCAAAATTAAATCCATGTCCCAAGCGCACAATTATAATGATGTTCTCATTATAGTGTTGTATAGCCGATATGACAGATTTGCGCTGCACATGTTGTACCGAACCGTATAATCATTTTTTGAGATTTCAATCATATTTCAAGAAATTTAAAAACATAAACAGTGCTCAACAAGTGCCTCAGCTGAAGGGAATAATACATTATTTATCAGCTTTAATATATCGGCCTCATTTTCTTACCAGGCCATAACGATAACATTAAAAATGAACATATATCGGCCGATACCGATATGCTGGCCGATATATCGTGCATCCCTACAAATAATAGTAAGGATTTGTAGCTCACAACATCACAGATAGCACGGATTCTGGATGTTTCTTGGCTAAATCTCACCCATCTAAAACGGGAGTGTCCCTGATGAACAGAATGTGATAAATCATCTAGCGTTGCCCTACTTCTGCTGATGTCAGTCTAAGGCCTAGAAATACAATGCAACAAAACACTTTTAAGCACTGAAAAAAGGAAATGATCTTTCTGTAGATTAGATGCTGTAAAATACAACCCTGATGAAGTGGTGAATTCAAGCTGCATAAATGACCTAAATAAAGGGTAAGAAAAAAAGGTGGAAATCGGTCATGAGAAAAATAAGAAACCTTGACAAACATTGTAAGTGTTGAAAAAAAAAACATTGTAAAATATATGAAAGGACTCATTTAATTTAAATTTCTTTTTCAAAACATTTTTTTCTTGGAACACACAAATGAAAATTGTACAAATATACAGTAGTTTCTTCCACTTCTATTAAGAGGAAGAGCAGCTAAAAGGATAAAATTCAGTTTATGATATAATGGCAGAAATCAAAGGGTAAAAGAAATAACTAAAAGGATAAAGATTTTGTGGTGTCCAGTGGTTAAAGTTTATCCAGCATAGGTTATGGCGACATAATCTTTGCATTAAGGCATTTCAAATTCAATAAATGTCCCCTGCTTAGAATTAAGAAGGGAAGAGAAATGCAAATACCAACAAAATTCACAAATCCTTTCTTCAGCCCAGAAGCCTCTCCTTTCCCACAGTAAGGCAGTCTCGGAGGCGGGCGGCGTTCATTCAAGCAGCCTGTTTTTCCCGTGAAGCTGGAGGCTCCTCCTGGATCTCTCCTCTCTCCTGGTTCCAGTCCTTCAACCCAACCGGAAGACTCGTGTCTTCCTCGAAGCTGCCAGTGCCCTCCACAAAATCCTCATACGTGGACTTCTCCTCGAACGGCCTGGCTCCCAGCAACTCCACCATGTCGGCTTTGTCGAGAACTTCTTTTTCCAGCAAACGCTTTCCAACCTATTCACAAAAACAAACGCATGCTTGCATCAACCAAACAAGCCATAAAATGTGGCTGAGCACTGAGCAGGCGACTTTGAAAGCTTAAAGGGATAGTTCACGTTGAAATTAATTTTTGATATGTTTTATCTTACCTCAAGGGCATCCAAGATGTAGGTGTCTTTGTTTCCACAGTATTTTCAATTTTGATATTTTTAGGTCAAACCGTTCTTGTCTATCAGTCATATAATGGAGGTCTATGGTCACCACCTCAAAGAGCAGCACAGAGAAGTCCAAATTAACCATGATTTAATGACTCGTGAATGTAAGTACACATTGATGGCCTAAGACACGAAACGAGCGGTTTGTGTGAGAAAACCAACAGTATTTATATCGTTTTACCTCGTGTAATCATAGCCATGACAAAATGATCTGACGGCACGGGCGCTTCGGTCTGCACATGGCGCTGGAAGTGATCTCTCGAACTGATTCAGTTCGGTTCAGTTGGACATTGAACAACTGATTTAGAACACTTGGATTACAAGAGGTAAAAACGATATAAATCCTGTTCGTTTTATCACAAAAACCGCTCGTTTCGTGTCTTAGGCCATCAATGTGTACTTACATTTACGAGTCATTAAATCATGTTTAATTTGGACTTCCCTGTGCATGCTTTTTGGTGGACCCCCTTAGCCTCCAGTGTATGACTGATAGACAACAACGGTTTGACTGAAAAATTTCAAAATTGAAAATACTGTGGAAACAAAGACACCTACATCTTGGATGCCCTTGAGGTAAGATAAAACATATCAAAAATTTATTTTAAAGTGAACTATCCCTTTAACTTCACTCAAATCTCTGCTTTGTGGTAGAGCTAAGCTGAAGATTATACAGCTGTGCTGCATTATTTAAAGGAAAAAGCAAGTAGATGAGAAAAATAAAGGGACCCAGGACTGAACCCTGAGGCACTCCACAGCTCACTAGTGTTTGTAATGGCCACTAGTTATGCGTCCCTCCATTTAAAGCTGTAAATCCACGATGCCAAATGCTCTCACCATCTCCACCTGCTCTCGTTTCTCAGAGACGAGCTCCAGTGTTCTCTGAAAGGCCCGGTCCACCAGATTTCTGACCTCCTCATCAATGAGCTCTGCCGTAGCCTCGCTGTAGGGCTTCTCCAGGACCATCTCTCCTTGCCGGGGAAGGTCAAAGGACACCTGACCCACTCTCTCACTCATGCCAAACTGCACAATCTACGAGAAAAGCAGGGGAAGAAAACTGTCAAATAAAGATAGCGTCAATCAAAAATGTGTTATTAAATACAAATTTCGATTCCTCTAATCAATTCTTAAATTAAGGGATTTGTGAATTTTTTTTGGCATTTGCATTTCACTTCCATTGGTAATAAAGCAAGGGACGTTTATTGAATTTAAAATGCCTTAAATCTTAAAACACTGTTTATATCTTTGTTCAGTTCTATCTATTTGTTGTGATTGCTAATTTTTTATTGGTTCTTTTTAAATTACTGAGTGTTAACTTGTCTTTAATAAGTTGGGCTAGTTGTTTTCACTATGGTATTTTTAAACCACAGGCAAACGTTACTTGCGTAAGGGTTTTCTTTCGCCTGCTGATTTTTGTTCATGATATTCAGCAACAATGAAATGTTTTCCAAGAAAACTAAATGTGAATGATATCCAAGTTTATTTAGTTTTTTTTTTTTTTTACCCAATTTGAATCAAAATTAGGAATCGATAAGAAGAATCGGAATCGTTAAAATTCAAACAATACCCAACCCTAATGAGCGATCACCAATGTGTTGTTTTGTGTTATAGTGATTAATAGGGCCCTATAAAATCCGTTTTACTTTTTCCCAAATTCCGTTTTTTTCCATTTTAATTTTTGGGAATTCAGTTTTTTTTACCCTTTACTGTTATTTTAGTTGTAAAAAGAGCTTTTAATGTTGCTTTTAATGTTAATGATTAAAATGTACACAAATAAAATAGGCATTTACTATTAACATGACAAATACTGCATGATGCAACATAACACTGCACTCCAAGTACTTCAAGTAACAACAAAATATGGTTATGAGCTTTAAACTGTCCTGTAAAAATAAATTAAATCAGTTTATATAAGTTAAAATAAAAGTCACACTCTAGCTGCGTCGTAATGTGCATACTATCCATCCTAAATAGTATGCGACATTAGTAACTGTCAATACTATTTCGGGCATAGTATGCACATTGGGACGCAGCTTCTGTCTCTCGCGCGTACTGTCGAGCGCTCTCTCGGACACACTCGGTCTCTCTCGCGCTCACTGTTGAGCGTGCTGTCTCGTCTCTCTCGCGCGCTCTCGACTCGGACACACACACACACACACTCGGTCCGGCACCTCATACAGACGTGCACGGAGGGGACTTTGAGTGTGTGTGCGTGCGTGTGTGTAACGAGTTTCTTCGCCGACGAAAGCCGAGCCGTGGAGAGCCGCTTCTAGGGTTGGGTATCGAGAATCGAGTATCGATTGGAACCGAGACTAACTTTTCGTTTTTCCCGGAATCGTTCAAAAGTTAAAATTTCGATTCCTAGTTTCGATATTCACAGTCCGCCGAGCGGAATAGGAAACCGCTGAACAACACCAACGAAGAAGCGTCTACCGGAAGTGTTGGCATAACTGCGTGAGTCGAACATTAGTAGCTTACATCAGCGGTCCAAAGTGTGGCTTCACTTTTCTAAAAATAACGAAATCTCGGCAAAATGCAAAATTTTTGACAGAAGGAGTATTTGTGACAGGATTATTTCCTTCAGAAAGGATTATTTCCTTCAGAAAGACCGTTGGTTAGCAAGGTTAGCTAAACTTTTTTGACCCTGACTCTTAAAAGAATCGGAATCGAGAATCGTTAGGAACCGGAATCGAAACAAGGAATCGGAATCGTTCAAATTCAAACGATACCCAACCCTAGCCGCTTCACCATGCTTTCAGTGGAAACGCTGCTATTGTTTTGATGCCGTCATGAGCTGAAATGACGGGAGGGGTTGTGACGCCCAGATTTGCTTCCCCGTCTCTCTGCATTTTCCCCAGACATACGTTCTTCTCCCACACAAAAAACGAATTTCATTCCAAATACAAACCCAATTCCATAAAAGTTGGGACACTGTACAAATTGTGAATAAAAACAGAATGCAATGATGTGGAAGTTTCAAATTTCAATATTATATTTAGAATACAACATAGATGACATATCAAATGTTTAAACTGAGAAAATGCATAATTTTAAGGGAAAAATAAGTTGATTTTAAATTTCATGGCATCAACACATCTCAAAAAAGTTGGGACAAGGCCATTTTTACCACTGTGTGGCATCCCCTCTTCTTTTAATAACAGTCTGCAAACGTCTGGGGACTGAGGAGACAAGTTGCTCAAGTTTAGGAATAGGAATGTTGTCCTATTCTTGTCTAATAAAGGCTTCTAGCTGCTCAACTGTCTTAGGTCTTCTTTGTTGCATCTTCCTCTTTATGATGCGCCAAATGTTTTCTATGGGTGAAAGATCCGGACTGCAGGCTGGCCATTTCAGTACCCGGATCCATGATGTTGTAATTGATGCAGTATGTGGTTTGGCATTGTCTTGTTGGAAAATACAAGGTCTTCCCTGAAAGAGACGATGTCTGGATGGGAGCATATGTTGTTCTAGAACTTGGATATACCTTTCAGCATTGATGGTGCCTTTCCAGATGTGTAAGCTGCCCATGCCACACGCACTCATGCAACCCCATACCATCAGAGATGCAGGCTTCTGAACTGAGCGCTGATAACAACTTGGGTTGTCCTTGTCCTCTTTAGTCCGGATGACATGGCGTCCCAGTTTTCCAAAAAGAACTTCAAATTTTGATTCGTCTGACCACAGAACAGTTTTCCACTTTGCTAGAGTCCACTTTAAATGAGCCTTGGCCCAGAGAAAACGCCTGCGCTTCTGGTTCCCGTTTAGATATGGCTTCTTTTTTGACCTATAGAGCTTTAGCCGGCAACGGTGAATGGCACGGTGGATTGTGTTCACTGACAATGTTTTCTGGAAGTATTCTTGAGCCCATGTTGTGATTTCCATTACAGTAGCATTCCTGTGTGTGATGCAGTGCCGTCTAAGGGCCCGAAGATCACGGGCATTCAGTATGGTTTTCCGGCCTTGACCCTTATGCACAGAGATTGTTCCAGATTCTCTGAATCTTTGGATGATATTATGCACTGTTGATGATGATAACTTCAAACTCTTTGCAATTTTTCTCTGAGAAACTCCTTTCTGATATTGCTCCACTATTTTTTGCCTCAGCATTGGGGGAATTGGTGATCCTCTGCCCATCTTGACTTCTGAGAGACACTGCCACTCTGAGAGGCTCTTTTTATACCCAATCATGTTGCCAATTGACCTAATAAGTTGCAAATTGGTCCTCCAGCTGTTCCTTACATGTACATTTAACTTTTATGGCCTCTTATTGCTACCTGTCCCAACTTTTTGGGAATTTGTAGCTCTCATGAAATCCAAAAGGAGCCAATATTTGGCATGGCAATTCAAAATGTCTCACTTTCAACATTTGATACGTCATCTATGTTGTATTCTAAATATAATATTGAAATTTGAAACTTCCACATCATTGCATTCTGTTTTATTCACAATTTGTACAGTGTCCCAACTTTTATGGAATTGGGTTTGTATGTAAAATTCTGCGAAATTCCGGTGTTAACACTAGATTCCGCATTAATTGGCCAATTCCGCGATTACGTCCGCGATTCCGTGATCGCGGAAATTATAGGGCCCTAGATTCGTTGACTATGCTGGCAGGAGTTGCAGCTGTACTCAAAATGGAGTGTTCCTGTAAGCGTATTGTACATTGCTTTGAATAAAAGCTTCTGCTAAATGGAAATTGTGTAAGACAAAAAGCAAGCCCAATCTCTGCACCTGAGCGTACGCTGACTGCGTGACCTTCTTAAGGTCGTCTTGAGCCCCAGTCGTGATCCTCCCGAAAAACACCTGCTCGGCCACTCGCCCGCCCAGCATCATACACATCCTATCGAAGAGCTGCTCGCGGGTGTACAAGAACTGCTCTTTCGGGAGGTATTGTGCATAGCCCAGGCCTTTACCTCGAGGAATTATGGAAACCTGGAACACATACATTTGCCATAAAACAATTTACAGACGAATGACTCAATATAAGCTATAATCCTATATTTCGGGCCCTGACCTTGAGCAGTGGGTCAGCATGTTGGAGGAACCAGCCCACGACGGCATGGCCTGCTTCATGATAGGCTACAGTCTTTTTCTCAGTGGGTTGTAATACCTGAGTCTTCTTCTCCAGCCCTAAGAGAGGAGCACAAAATATCAGTGACTAAAAATGTATTTGATTCGAACCTTAGGATAGTGCACCTTCATCACTTAAAACTCATCTTTAAATCACCATAATGAATAATAAAAAAATAATTAAAAAAATATAATAAAAAAATAGTGTAACTCGACACTCTTGCCTCATTTAGCATACGTGGTTCTATGAATATGCAAATGAGCCCCGCCTCCACTCACTCACTCAGCTCAGAGATCCACTGGTTGACGATCACACATTGATCTGATTGGTTACAAGTTTGTTTGTGACGTCAGAAGTTGTGCAATGGATCACAAAATTCAGTTTGGATTGTTTACGTTTTTTTGCTCTTCATTTATTACTCACTTGAAATTCTTCGATACTACATCAAAAACTAGTAGCCTAACTGATGAACCTAACTGATAGCCTAACAAATTTCTAACAGTATTATTCAGGTACAGAAATTAATAATTCAGCCTAAATGTAAAATACCACTCTTTTTTAACTGTGGAAATTAAATATAGTTTTATCTTTGTTAAAGCTGTATTTTGATGTTTTATTAACATTAATGACAGGCGACAGCAGGAATATTAGGCTGGTGTCACTTTAAGACAGAAAAAACTGACAAACATCCGGTTTCTCTCTCAACTATTCACTGTTCACTCATGACAAAACCGAGAGAATACTTGCAGAGACGGGTATTTAGACTTCGTTTTGTGTTCACATGTCCATTCAAGGGTAAGGAAACGCGAAAGAAGAATCAATTCGGTGTTCGAGCACATAACTTGCGCCTGATTTTCGACTCTTTTTTCGCGTTTTAAATTGTTTGAATGTGTAAATTGGCAAGACAAAACATCCAAATTATAAACTTTCACTCTATGCTGGTTAAATCTGGCAGTTAGTCCTGGCGAGCGAACCGCGGGGCAGCTGGACCATATAAATCACGTATAAACAACTGCGATCTGTTGCACCCCTAGACCTCAGAAACATCAGCGATTTCAAAGCGTGTTTTTGAGACTGTCTGTGGTTCATGGCAGTTTTAAGGAGAAAACACTCCTAAAACACCACATAGACATATAAACTACATTAAAAGCTTGATTTTCACCACAGGGGGACTTTAAAGCTGCATAAGTCAGCTCAAGAAATCACATCTCCACTAAAGAGGATAGAATTAACCAAGTAAGGTCATATCCCTACTTTACATTATCTGAAGGATGTAGATTAGAAACCGATGGGACCCAGGACTGAACCCTGAGGTACACCACTGGTCACTGTGGACCTCACAGATATCTCCAAGACATTAGACGACCGCAGTTAGAGAGGCAGGCCCTACCAATAACTCAATTACTCCTGATGTTTGTTACATCCAGAGCTGTTAAATTGACTACAGATCTAAACATGTAGATCACAAGCATCAGTCTGTGTGTTAGTAGTGTTTGTAAGACGTTCTGCACGTCTGAGCTCACCTCCGATGACTCTGTCGATGGCCTGCTCAAAATGCTTAACACCGATGAACTCATTCAGGTATCTGGCAGCAATGAGAGCGGCTTCATTACAGACATTTGCAATATCAGCACCTGGAGGAGAGAAAATACTCCGTCCTTAAATAGCAATATTATGGCAACACTTATGATTTCTTAATTATCATCTCAACTACATCAGCATACTCCCAAACACGAATTTCAAATATGTAATTATCATACAATGTATAATTTTCCAGGTTTGTCTTGCACATTCACTCTTCTCAATAGGAAAATGAGCATGCGTCGCTCACCGGTGAAGCCAGGCGTGGCGGCGGCCATCTTCCTGGCGATGGCGTCCCGGTCCACACCGGGGTCCAGTTTGAGCGGCCGCAGGTGAACTCTGAAGATGGATGCCCGACCCTTAATATCAGGAGGTCCTGAAGGATGACAGATCACAAACATTAGACGCTCTTCAGTCCGACATATTCGTTCTAAGCTGGGATGAACGATATATCAACCACCATATCGGTATCGCCGATACATGTTCACTTACAATGTTATCGTTATGAAAATAAAATTCGGTAAATAATGTAATATTTCCTTTCGCCGAGACACTTCAGATTTGCTCTGTTCAACATGATGGGTTTGAGCTGCTTGAAATATGATGGATAAAAAGGAAAATACAGTTCAGTGCAACATGTGCAGCACCAGTCATATAAGCTGCATAAAATATAATGAGAACCCTATAATTGTGTGCTTAATTTAATGTTGAAACGTTTGTTTTGTAACAGACACTCAATTATGTAAAAATCGGCCAATAAATCAATTATTGGCTTTCAAATATAAAGAATTATGGGACAATTTTCATACCAGTGCATCCCTAGTTCTCAGGCCACTGCACAAGAGCTTCATTATTGGTCGACCAATAGATTTCTATAGAAGTATTTCTACCACTAGATTTCTCTAGTGGTAGATTTCTATAGAAGCTTGTTTCCGCCACTGAATAAATATATATATATATATATATATATATATATATATATATATATATATATATATATATATTTTAGAGATAAAAAATAGACTTTTTATCTCACAATTGTGAGATATGAAGTCAGAATTGTGAGAAATAGTTGCAATTCTGAGGAGAAAAAAATACAGAAATGCAAACTCAATTGTGAAATAAAGTCTCATCTCACAATTCTGACTTTATAACACAATTGCGAGTTCATAATTTCATATCTCCAAAATCTAAAATTCTCAGAACTGTGAGATTTAAAGTCGCAATTGCGAGTTATCAGGCCAATTCTAAGAAAAAAGACTAACATTCTTCCCCTCAGAATAGTTTATATCGCGCAATTCTGACTTTATAACATGCAATTCTGAGAAAAGAAGTCAAATTTGTACATGCGTTTTTATGCATGCTAAAAAATGCACATCAAAGGATCCAACAGCTTGATTGGCTGAAGTCTGAGTTTCATCTATTAGATATTCAAAGACTTGTTTAAATTACATATGCGTTTGCTGAAGGCAGACGGTTTGAACGTCAATGGTTATAGCTAATTTTATAATACTATTTCCTGTACTGTTTACTTTAACAGCTCTAATGACTTATGACAGAACTGTTAAAGGCCCCCTGAAATCGAAATGTACGTTTTTTTAGCTCTTATAATGAATAGGTGCGTGTTCTGTTGCTCAAGCGCTCGAGTTTTATTCCATTTTCCAGCTATATGACGATTAAGAATGAAACGGCTAATGTTCATTCACTTCTACTATTGAATCCAGTGTACCATCAGCGCTCGGATTCGCTTCCATGGTGCTGTCAAGTACGACTCAGTCTGTGAGGGAAACTAAACGGTATTGGCTATTTGAAAAAGGGGGAGGAGCCAATCAATAAGCATCGCCTTAGCTTCCTTTTTCAGTGGAAATTACATCAACGCATCAAACAAAGCTGCGCGATCCAAGGCATTTCAGTGGGGCTTTAAACAAAGACTGTAAAATAATGAAGCTTTCTCTGCGATGTCAATATTAAAAGTTCAGGTGCTGTGAAAATAAAAGCCAACACTTCAAACACTTAAACAGAAAACTAAAACCGGCCGTGATGATATATCAGTCGACATAAGGCTAACAGTTCAACAGAAAACCCCCCCCAAAATCAGTCGACTGCCAAGTATTATACTTTTATATACTAAGGCCCTGAAGAGATGCAAAGGGAAAGCTCTTACCCAAGTAAATCTGCCTGTCGAACCTGCCGGGCCGCATCAGCGCCGGGTCCAGCACATCCGGCCGATTCGTGCCGGCCAGAACTACTACATTCGTACTTGTGTTGAAACCTGTAAAAACAAGCAAGATACACAGCTGATTTGGCATTTTTCAGGTTAAATAAATAATCTCAATTGAATTTACACAAATGAAACTTTGAGTGTGTTGGTGGCGCGCACCGTCCATCTCCACCAGCAGCTGATTCAGTGTGTTCTCCTGCTCGCTCTGCCCGCCGAAGTTCCCGCCACCCCTCTTCCGGCCCACCGCGTCGATCTCATCGATGAAGAGGATGCACGGGGCGTTCTTCCTCGCCATCACAAACATGTCTCGGACCTACACAGAAACACACACTACAATCAGTGCACTAAACTGGAAATTACAAAGATCTGACACTAGAGATGCACCGATATTACATTTCTCCACCGATTGTGCACATGACATCGGCCGATGCCCATAACGATATCGATAGCTAGATTGTTCTTAGGGGGAAAAAAATCTAACAAATTTGCCTTACAAATAATGCAGCTATACAGGGAACCCTCTCGTTTGGTAAACTTTAATATTAGAGGTTAAAATTAAACTGCTCTTTATTTCCAGATATTATATTTACAATAAAATAAAAGTTTAAATGTTTATACACAACAAGTTTTCATTAATACTTCAAATTTATTCAAATTTGAAGTATTAAAAGGTAAATTTAAAAGGCAAATTTATTCAAACACACACATATATATATATATATATACACACACACACACACATATATATATATATATATATATATATATAAAATTAACAGTAAATAAGCTAATCTCTAGTGTTTGTATAACTAAATAACACACTGTGAACACTGGATATGTTTCCTGAAGTAAATTCAACATTAAGTGATACTTCACAAATTGTTTTACAAACCAAGGCTTGAACTACGAATGATTCATAGGGTCAAAATAAAGCCTTCGTAGAGGTCTCTGTTTTTTTTAACTGTTAGCGCTTTTATTGTCACGTTAACTTGCCCTAAATTTGCCCACAGAGTGAGTTGCAGTCGGACATGTATTTCGGCACACTTGTGATTGAACGAATATAATCGTCTCTGATCATCGGCCGTTTTCAATAATCGGCCGATAGTGAAAATAATGGCTTCAATCAGCCGATACGATTAGTGGTAGGGCTGAACGATTTTGGAAAATAATCTAATTGCGATTTTTTTAACCAATATTGCGATTGCGATTTAATATGCGATTAAAAAAAAAAAAGTTATTTACCTTCTGTATTAGTCGACAAAGACAAGCAATAAATCATTGTACAGTAGGTATGGGAATCTCATGATCCGATCTACTTTTTTTCTTATTAATTAATCTCAATAACTCTTAAAATATGTATTTAATTACATGTGTAAAAACACATACTTTAAAAAATAAATATAAAAAAAACATTTAATTAAACCAATTACATGTTAAGAATTTTAAATAGGCTATATAAAATAATATAGCTTCAAAATATCAAAGCTAGTAAATAAAGAGAAACAAAAAAAAAAAAACATTACAAGCAATAAACAAAGAGTGGTCTCAGTATTTAAAAGTAGGCTGTCTGAATGTTTTTCATTCAAGAGCGGGAGTGATTTCCCCTCAGTTTAGATACGATAAGCTGCATTCACACTAATGCATATATATCTCTTTTGAAATTGTAAATGTGGTTTGTCCTGTTGGTTTAAGATATAACTGACCGTGTTTACATCAATTTCGCGTCATAAAAGCATTTTGACATGCAAGTACATTTACCAATGAGTCGCTTACGGCCGCGTGCACGAGCGCTCTTCACAAAGCACTCGTTAGTATTTTAAAATGAAATCAGCCTTCTCAGTGATTTTCATAGTTTTAATATATAAGCCGACTGCATTCCAAAATACATAAATAATGCCTCTGTGAAGCATTTGTAGGAAAATACCTGCAAGTGTAACGTTATAACATCAAGCAAAGCGGCAAAACCTGTTCAATGAAGCCCGCGAATGTCCTTGTAATTCGGTTCAATCCCGAACTTTATGAAATAACGTTACTATGTTTTGGAAGGTTCGAGCGGTGTCGTGTGTGTGAGTGAGGAAGAGAGAGAGCGAGAAAATAGAAGCAAGCAGATTCAGAACCCGGTTCGTTTCTAAAGCACGCGCAGCGTCATCACGCATCTGTGTTTAAAAACTATAAGCTCAGACTCGATTCTGAAATTTTCTTTGAATCGATCCAGGATTGTTGAGGAGAGAATAACTTTTCTGAACGCCAGACCGCGTAGCGTGGCAAGTTGATGCCTTATCTTGCAGACTGCTTTTCTCTCGCGTGTCACGTGACCAGTGTAATCGCAGCTCTTGCGATTACAAAATCGTGTTTCATCATATCGCGATTTTATCGCAAATGCAATTAATCGTTCAGCCCTAATTAGTGGCCTCTATTTCTATTTGAAACCCGATAGTCCAGACTTACTCTGGCTGGACCGACACCGACGAACATCTCGAGAAACTCTGAGCCGTTGACCGTAATGAAGGGAACGTTCGCTTCTCCGGCGGTGGCTTTAGCCAGCAGCGTTTTACCCGTTCCTGGAGGACCGGACAGCACAGCACCCTGAAGAGACAGACAGGAGGATCAATAATCACACAGGGGGATCAATAATCACACAGATGGATCAATAACCGGATCATACCTTGGGGATCTTGGCTCCCAGGTCCTGGTACTGCTGCGGGTTCTTCAGGAAGTTGACGAACTCCATGATCTCCACCTTGGCCTCTTCACAGCCCGCCACGTCCTTGAACTTGATGTCTATGTTGTCCTTCATCATCTTGGCGGTGGACTCGCTCATGCTGAAGGGCCCGCCCCTTCCCCCGCCCATCCCTCCTCCCATTGGCCCACGCCGCAGAGTGAACAGCAGGAAGCCAATCAGCAGCAGCGTGGGGATGAAACTCATCAGGAAAGACCTGCAGAAAGAGGAATATTACTATTAATATAAGCACATAATATAGCTACTGTACGGTCATTCATATCTGCTGAACGCCTGAACATTCATTTCAGATATGTTGGTTAGTTTTTATGTTTTATTATTATAATTAAAAGCAATTAAAACATTTATAAATGGTGCCCAAAGGTTTCGGATCAGTAAGAGTTGTTTGTGGTTTTGAACTGATCAGAAATGACAGTAAAGACATTATCAATGTTACGAAAGAATCCCGAAAGTCCTTAATCAAATCAAAATTTTCCTTGAGCTTTTGATATCTAAGAGGTCATCATATTATAAGAATATCCTGTAAGTTTCAGAACTGAAAACGTCCTTGTTAGTCCAATAAAAGCTTTTATTGACACCAGCCTCTGAAAACGCCTCGTTTTTAAAAGTGGGGAACTATGACGACAAAGAGGATAAAACCCCACCCCTTGCAGAAGAAGATCAACACCTACTTCAACACGGCCGGTGTAGCCCCGCCCACCGATTCGCGCATTACACGCATAGATAAATAATAAATAACATAGATGCCTATCTCGTGACGACAAACCAGATCGAGCTACCGAGCGATACAGAATACTGTGCAGTGCCTGGTTGTGGAAGAAGACAGTCGCTGCATAAGCTTCCTGTGGATTCCAATAGGACTTCATGGATAAACTTGATTTTTAATGACGTTCCAGCTGATGAGGTAAAACATCGTCCGTCTGTTCGCTTCATTTCACTGAGGATTGTTTTGTCAACAAGACTGGATTTGCAGAGCGATTAAGAGTAAAGAACGGTGCTGTGCCGTCTATATTGGATCTGACAGGAATTGTGCAACACACGGACTCTGGGTCGAACATGTATGGGCGAATCATTCTGGTCGCCATTTTACAACATTGGACTTTTTCAAAACACCGACGGGTGAGTGGAAACTCATTATAATATGCAAAACTGTTCTCCACTCACAGCAGTGGGCGTTTACTACCAAGTCTTCAGTGCGAGACGCCCATAAAAACCCAGCGTTTCTGAGCTGGTCTCAAAACTAGGGTAGAAAATAGCCTATTACTTATTCATTTTGATGTTTTTGAATGCAAAAACCAAGCGAACGTCATAAGTTGACCTCAGACAACAATATAATACAATTTAAAAAGCCAGTTCATGACCCCTTTAAAGGGATACTCCACCGTTTGTTTGTTTTTTCATATTAAACGAGTTGATACACACCTCTCTTGTCTCGTGCGTACGGTAAATCGCTCTGGCGCGCAAGACACTTTGATAGCATTTAACTAGCCCAGTTCATTCAATATGGGCCAAGCAAAGAAGCGATCCACGTTTTCCCTATTTAAATACAGTTACTCGAGCAGTGTAACTCGACCTAGGACGGTGATACACAATAAAATGTTGCGCTTTAAGCGTGTAAAGTGGATAACTATATTGTATGGCGGAATACCACAGCAAGTGCTTCGACTGGCGCAGTAATATCATCACTCCGGCTCCAGACCGACACACACACACACTCACCCGTCGCTCTCTGAGGTGTATATAACTGCTGCTCTCTGTGACGGCTCCAGACCCAGCTCGTAGTGCGCCGCTTCCAGGTTCCTCTCGAACGTGTCCACGCTGCCGATGTTGAACCACACGTAGCTCTGCGGGCAAACACTCCAGATCAGGGACACACACACACACACACTACTGTACAGAGAACCATCATAACTCACAGATTCAGAGGCGTCGACCCCGGGGACCAGGATCACCCGCACAAACTGCTTGTTCACCACCTCTAAACGCTCCACCTGCGCACAGAAGAGCCTGTTTTAGACGAGCGTGACCCCTGACCTTTCAACCTTAGTCTTTAATGCCTTGGATTTTATAAACAGGAGACAAGCCTTCATCAGGGTGTGTGTGTGACCTTAAACACGTGGTCATCAGATTTAGCGCCTGTTTACATGACACCATTATCAAATGCATTTCCTTTTTATGCATTTTGGCCGCTCGTTTACAGGACAACAGTGTTTTGCATACGATATTAATCTATAGTAATCAATAGTACTAAATCATATAGTAATCCATCTGTAGTGTTTCATCGCCATCTAGTGGCCTGGCAGCAGAATACAGCGCTTTCAATGGTTTTCACGGATCCGTGTGACTGGAGACCGTTCCGACAGTGTCTGTGCACGGAAAACTCAAAGCATATCGCTGTGGTGTAAACGTGAACTGAAACACACACACACACACACACACACACACACTCCTGGCAGTGCTCTGAAAGCCCCTCACCAGCCCTCGGTCCAGGTAGCGATGCACAAAGTCCTTCCAGGTGATCTCTCGGCCCGGGTCTCTGAAGTAGAGGATCAGCAGGAGCGACACGACTCCACCCGCCAACACCAGGGCATAGAGGAAGTCCATATCGTCCCACGGCACGTCTCCCTGAAACAGGACACACACACCTCCTCAAAATTTCCCCCTCTCAATTTCCTGAAGAGAATGCTAAAAAGAAGTCCTAAAATTATTTCCTAAAAAACACCTTGACATTTTTATAAACTCGCATGAATTAATTCAGTACAAAAATGTATACTGCAATGTAAACTTTCAATTAGGCATTACATACTTTTTAAATGTATATTATAATTTCTCTATATAATGTGTATATTAAACTGCTAAATATGACCCATTTATTTAATAATAAAATAATAATTTGCATCAAGAAACCAAAGGATATTTTTAGAGTTTGAAAAATCTCATTCCTGTTACCATAGTGTGACAAAAACATGAATAATTAATAATCATACAGCTATGTATAAATATCTTCATGAACGTTTACCTCAGGAAAGTTCTCATGTTCACAGTTCGTTAGTTAGCTATAAAACACACACCAGAGAGGAGCATATTTACTGTTACCGCTTATATATACCGTCTATATAGCATCCAAAATAAAAGTTTGTGTTTACATAATATATGCGTGTGTGCTGTGTATAATTATTTTGTATATATAAATACACACATGCAAATAAAATATTAATATTTATATATAATATAGATTATGTATTTATTTATATACAGTATTTAAGTGCAAATAATTCTTAAATATATATATGCATGCATATGTATTTATATATACAAAATAATTATATACAGCACACACATTATGTAAACACAAACTTTTATTTTGGATGCGATTTTTCGCAATTACTCTTTGCAGAGCCCTAATAAATATATAGATAGATAATTTGTACTAATATAATAATAAATATGTCCTGAAGACAAGTGGAAGGATTCCAGTATTGTTTACAGCATTAGAAAATGAAATGTATTTGTATGTATATATAATGTAATGTATACATGTCAAATGTACAGTTTTTGATATGTTATAGTTTATATAAACCGTTTTGACATGTGGATTTGAAATGTTCCAGAAAAAAAAAGATGATTGGTTTAAATGCCATGAAAATAATGAGGAAAAAATTTTAATGAGGTAAAAATAGGCATAATACTTTCTATTGAAAACTTATTTGTTTTGGGGGTAAAGCATGAGCAGAGCGGTTGATGAGGGGTTACCTGCATTAATCGACTCTTCCAGTCCTTCTTCCCTCCTTTCCTTCCTCCTCCTCCTCCTGGTCTGCCGGCTTTCCCATCTGAGGATGAAGAGGCTGTGAGTGAAGAAGACTCCGGTGAACATCATTCCATCACTCATCTGGTGTAATCTCACCTTTAGGAGCCTCCGTGGAGTAAGAGGAGATCGGGATCCGGCAGGGACTCCTCGTGGATGCCACCGCTTTCAGGAGCTTCAGGGATAAACACTGAGAAAACAAGTCAAAAACTACTTAAACACAAGTTATGCCATCTTGACACGGTTATTTGTTACATCATAACAAAGACCAAACATATGCCAAATCATCCATTAATCTATATATCTACAGTAGTCAACATTTGAAGTGGATCAAAACCTTTCATCAAAGTTATACATGGATTTTGAAGAATACTCGTTCTTGTCTTAGGACAACTCTGATTAACTTTTTTGATCCTCTTCAAATGTTGACTACTGTGTATAAACAGAAAAATACAAACAGGTCAGATTATGTAACAAGACCAAACAAACAGCAATGATCACATCTCAACACACACACACACACACACACACTGAGTGTGATGAAACATAAACACGTGTGTTCAGGGATAAAAACTGAGAAAGGAAGGAATTATGAGGAGGATTATAAATCAGAAATTACAGAAACACGTCTAGGAGTTATGTCACCATGACACGGTGGTTATTTGTTACATCATAAGACCAAATATATGCCAAATCATCCATGTGTATAACAGTAATGACAGACAAGTATATAGGTTAGACACTGTAACAAGACTAAACAAACTGCAGATGATCATATCACACACATACTTGATCTTATACATTAGTGTGATGAAACAAACACGTGTGTGTATGTGTGTGTGTGTCTGACCGGCGGCTGAGCTCCAGTGAGTCCCGCGGCTCCTCGACGGTTGACGCCGCGCAGGAGAGCTCTGATCCCGCAGCGCACAGAAGCAGCGGCCGCCGGGGAGAACAGCGCTGCCATCGGGCCAGAACACGGTCACAGACCCCGGTCACTCCAGTCTCAGGTCCCGGTAACTCTCGACACAGACCCCGGTCACTCTCGACTCAAACGAGCTTCATTCTCCATAACAGAGTTGAGTAACTGCTGCCTGCGCTCAATGACATCTCCGCCAGCAGGACCCAACGGGCCGCCTCTGTGCGACGCCTGAGGAACATTACTGATCTCTTACTTAACACGAAAAAAAACTTTTTGGGAGAAACGAGTCATTTTATTGATTAAATAAGTTTTGGATGTTATCATTCTTTTTAGTGTTGTATATCCAATTGTATATCAAAATGATTTATTTTTAAACAGGCGGTAAAAGTCGACTTGGGGTCTTTTTTAATGCAGTACCAGCAGAGCGAGAAGGGTCTGACTGCAGAGCCGCAGAGCCGCAGTTTTACCCCAGCAGTTTCACCCCAGCAGTTTTACCCCGCGCATGCGCAGTTTCACTATAGCAGTTTTATCCGCTCGTTTTGAATAAGTTATTAAATTGTCTTCACTGCAGTCAGTTCAGCAGTGCTGTTGGACAAATCATTCTTTTATTTAACATATATTCATGTCGCAGGAAACTTGCTATAACAGCAGCACCAGGCCGTTGGATCAAAATGAAAAAACAAAAACAAAAAAAAAACAAACAAAGTAAGGGTATTTTGTTGTCTTGTTTTCGGGACACTTTAACGTCCTGATTGATTTCTTTGTTTTTCGAAATGCAATTTGCCATTTCAGCATATCTCCCATCAACTCGATATGACATCCTGTCGGGTCTTCATGATTATGGTAAGTTATTGGACTTTTATCAGTCTGTCTCCACTCTGTTATCAAAAATATATTGTAAAATGAATGTTTCAGTATGCTTTACACATCGTATTGAATGAACCCGTTGATTTCACTGCTGTAAGTCTTATTTCTACGTTATATTAATATTATTGTTGTTAATAGTATTCATGGAAGTATTGCTTTTTTCTCAGCATGACATTCATGACACAATAAGTGGTGCCTACTTCTCCTCATGGAGAATTTTGTTTCTAGGGTTTAGTTATTATTATTTGTCATTTAGCAGACACTATTATCCAGAGTGACTTTTAGTAAACTAACTTTAGGGACAGTCCTTGGTCAGGACTCAGTATTCTGCACAACTTTGTTCTCATTGTTGTCTTTTTGTATTTTGTCAGACATGGAAGGTGGCTTGCACATTGGGCTGAGGCGGTTGGATTGCACATGGCGGTTGGATCTTGCCTCACTGACAGTGAAGTGAGCTTTTGTTGTCAAAGTATTTTGTTTATTTATTTATCTATCCTATTGTCAGTCGCCAATATTCTATACTTAGACTTTCAGGGGACACAGATATCAGTTGGGTTCTTAAAACACACCAAGTCCCATTGTTGCAGGGTTGATCCTTGAAAGACCCTAAAAGACCCCTGTGAACACACATGTGCCCCAAGCCAAATGGTCTAGAGCTAGTCTGATCATTACAGGCATGCACTACTTTTAATATATGTTCTTGCTAAATGTAATGTTGTAGTTTTATAATGCGGTATTAAAAAGGGCTTAAAAGTCTTAACTGGTGGACACCCTGTATTAGGGCAGGGACATTGACCTTTGTTATTTTTGTTTGTTTTTGTAAAATGGATTGATTCAAATAGATGAATTCTTTTGTGCAAATTAGAAGTAAATCAAATCTTAGTTTGGTTCTGCATTGCATATGCATGAAATTATACATTTTATTAAATTAAACATTTTGTAGTGGACAATTGAAATACATTACATCACACTGTGCTCTTCTACAACAGATGAATGGACCAGGAGAAATTGAGTATGGAGTAGGAGCGCTGGAGGGGGACACGACACCACACAATCTTGAGGTATTTTGTAGAGTTCTGCAATGTATATAATATATTTAGAAGTTTTATTTATCTGAAAATATAAAATTGTTGATTGCTGTTAATTTTCAAATATTTTTCATAAAGAATGCCAATATGATGAGCAGCATCAGGAAAGGTGTGGAATGGTTGAAGGACAATCACCCGCTGATGAAGATCAAGTCCTTGCCACCACGCATTGACAGCATGGAGGAGGAAGAAAGCCCTTTCTCCACTACATTCACATTGTGCCACAACTTTGGATGAGGATGATAAATTAAGAGCCCCATTCTATTTTACATTTAAAAACAGAGAGGTCATGCCCTTTTTCATGTCTGAGGTTAAGGACAAAGAAAAATGTAAGAGTGTCATCATTTTAAAACCCTGACATTTAATTATTATTATTTATTTTCTAATTGGTGACAGACTTGCTGTCTGTCTGTCTGTAGCAGTATGTCTGTGTATGTATATTAGAAGGTCTGTCTGTATCAATATGTCTGTCTGTGTATCAATATGTCTGTCTGTCTCAGTGTGTCTTTGTATGTATGTCAGTATGCCTGTCTGTCTGTATCAGTATGTCTGTCTGTATCAGTATGTCTGTGTATGTATATTAGTTTGTCTGTCTGTATCAGTATGTATGGCTGTGTATCAATATGTCTGTCTGTATCACTGTGTATGTGTATCAGTGTGCCTGTCTGTCTGAATCGTATGCCTGTCTGTCTGTATCAGTATGTCTCTCTGGTAATTGAATTGAAATATAATTGTATTCTTGGTAATGTCTCCAAAATTAATAAAATATTTGAAATAATTGTTAATAATTTGTGTTCAAGTCATTTGTTTCATCAGGCAGATTTAATTAATTTAAGAATAATTAGACATATATTGATTTAGACTAATAGTTCGCCTTTGAATGTCTAGTCAGAAGTTTGTGTTATACCAGGTATTGAGCAATTAAGTGTGTATATATATATATATATATATATATATATATATATATGCTATATATATATATATATATATATATGTAGGCCAGGCTATTTATTGTTTTGGAGGATAAAAGCACTGTTTTATTTCAGTAAAGGAACCTGAAAGCCTGCGAGCAACAGCAAAAAAATAACTAGTAAGCAAAAATAATTGGTAACAAATACTATATAGGTTATTGACACTGCGCGTGCACGGGTAAAACTGTTGAGGTGAAACTGCGCATGTGCGGGGTGAAACTGTGGCTCTGCAGACTAATAAGCAAAAATAATTGGTAAAAATAACCATTAGATCGTTTTAATACTGAACAATTTGCGCGGGTAAAACTGCTATATTGAAACTACGAATGCGCAGATAAAACTGCTTAAAACTGTTGTGGCGAAACTGCGCATGCGCGGGGTAAAACTGCTGGTGTAAAAACTGCGCATGCGCGGGGTAAAACTGCTGGAGTAAAAACTGCGCATGCGCGGGGTAAAACTGCTGGTGTAAAACTGCTGGGGTGAAACTGCGGCTCTGCGGCTCTGCAGACAGATATTATTGAGCAGAGCCCGTCTACCGTCTAACGGAGAGCCTCGGCTTGTGTATCATCTTGGAGGTGATCGCAGGCGAGTGCAGAATGAATGGGAGTCTATGGGGCTAAACGGCTAAATGCGTCTCTTTCACCTGCTTGTCATTAAATCAAAATAGATTTCATTGTTGATTCCGCAAGTTCAATATAGATTAGGCCAAAAGTCGAATGATCGAGTACTTATGTCCTTTCGATGTCTTACAGGTTAGGCCGTTGTGGGCCAGAACACGCTAGCATTCTGCTATTGTGTGACGTCATCACATTTTTGAACAGATTTTTAGAATAGATAAAGTGAACTTAAAAATGCAATTTTCAGCTGAGTGTATTATCTTAGCCCTCCCTTTTGATTGCAACTTTAAAATTACTCGACAAAAAATTACATCCTGAGAAAAGTGGATTTCTGGGGGTGAAACCCCATTGACTCCCATTCATTCTGCACTCGACCGCGAGCGTCCCCGCATGGACAGAGACGTGTTACTGCAGCCAGTCCACAAACGGGAAGTAACTAGTGCCACTTTTGCTTTGTCAACTTCTCCCCACATAAAGTTAAAGCTATGGAACAATGAAAATATTCTTTTAAAGAACAAGTCGCTGTTTCTTAAGAATTGGCATGAAAAAGGTATTGTTAGACTCAAAAGGGAATGTTTATTCCTATGATTTCATGTCTAAACATAATTTCCCAGTTATTCATAAAGAATTTCTTACCATGGTAAAAGCTATACCAAATGGTCTTGTCCATTTAATGAAGTGCCATTTATCGTATGAAGTGATTGTAAAGAGTGAAAATAAATGTATGATTGAAGGCAAACGTATTTACGATCCAAAATGTAGCAATACAATTATTAGAAATGTGTTTCAGTCTAGAAAACGAATTACCCCGAGAGGAAAATTCTTTTGGAATTCCTTGATAGAAAATATTAATTGGAAAAATCTTCGATCTTACCTTATAAATATTGTATCCCCAATAAGGTGAAAGAACTACACTTTTTCACAATATACCCCCCCAATGAGATCACACATAAATTTGGTAATGTTCATTTGAACTGTAATTTCTGTAAAAATTGTCAATTGATCATCTTTTCTTTGGGTATTCCCTTGTCAAAGAATTTTGGATTGATTTGTCAAAACTCCTAACTTCAAAACTAAAATTGGAATTTGAACTAAATCTGAGAGATGTAATTTGTTATTTTTCTAATTTTGTAATCATAGAACAGAATACATAGGAAATATTTTTATTTTATTTAAATATAAGTATTTTATTCATAAATGCAAATTTTCTTTAAGAGTACCCAAATTAAATGTTTTTCTCTGTAAATTTAATTATTTTATTAACACACTAAAAAGAATTAAAAACAAAAATGTGCCAAATTTGTGAAAATATTGTATGATAATATGTTGAGCGATATGTAATTTAAGTTACTTCCTCTGTTATTTTTTATTTTTTTATCTTTACTGTACTTATATTCCAATTTGATGTAATTGTCTTATTTTTCTCATGCTGTCATCTGTTGTTATTTGAAGTTTGTCAATAAAAAAAAAATAAAAAAAAATAAAGTGAAAACTGGAGGCGGCCAATGCAAACCAGCAAAGATTCGGCTACATAATAAGGAGCTTAAATTACTTTTATTATTTTTAAATGTCATCTTATTGTGTTGTTTGGTGCAAGTATCAATGAAAAATGAAGATGCTGTATCTGGATTTTTTATCTCTAGAAAATATTCACATGATTAAAATCGCACTGTAATGACACTCTTTACATTGTCGTGGTCTCGGCGCTGGCTCGGCAGAACTGCGGATCGTACACACAAGTCTTGTACACGACCATATAGGCATCTAAAGATTTATATGCCCTCAGTTTCTCTTTACGATCCGTTTCTCTATAAGGTAGGTGTAGAAGTCAGGCCACTCAACCGAGGTAACGTACGTTAATCCTGTCAGATCATCCATGCATTGAGTGAGCGTGTAGGCGGCTACGGGTCGGCCAATCTGGTTCCGTCCGTTAAAAATAACTTTTGGAAATAACAATCGCGGTCCTGGACACTGAGTGACCTTAAACATTAAGATAATATCGGATTTTCTCCAGTCATTGTTAAAAAACAAGCTAACAATCCTTGCTAACTAGCGTTAGTGAAGCGGCCAGAGGGATCGTTCTGCCTCCACCTAAGCTCCGCCCACAAAAAAACATCACCATGTTTACCAACTGAAAAGGGGTCTATAATAATGTCGGACACTTTTACTGGTAACAAGAATGAAGTTCCATTCATTCATGAAATAAAAACAGGATGACTAACCGATTCTTGAGATTTAAGAATCGATATCGATTCGTATAAATGAAAACCATTAATATTGAGAAATCCATATTATTAGCAGAGAGAAAATCTTTGATATGCAAGCAAAATAAACATTATTACAAAAATAATTTAATGGGCTATATGCACGCATAAGTTCCTCATTTGACGCAAGGATGCTCGTCCATTTCCGGTTGGGGAGATTTAAGCGGAGGAAAACCGAGGAAAACACGATTATGGCAGAGTCTTGAAAATTTACTGTCCTCCCGTCTTTGAAACAAAACGTACATACGTTTAGATGGAATTTTATATATAGTTATGTTTATTTAATATAATTTTAAAAACATAAACACAATGAGGGGTGTCTGTTTTATCTGTTTTTGTGACTAACGTTTCTTTAGTATAACCATGGAGTATAAAATTCACTATAAATTTTCGGTATTGCAATGGACTCTACGATCGGCGGAAGTTATCGATCATCCTTAAACGTTCACCGGAAATACCGCTGTGCATAGAGCCCATAGACTTATTGCAGACCCCACATTTAGAAGAGCGATAGATTAATTCCACAAATTTAAAATTTACAAGGAATTCGCCAAACACATCTAAAAAAGAAAAACGAATAAACGACTGTGATTGGTCATCTACGACTTCGCTGAAAAAAAAGTAACAGGCAGTTTGTGTGGAGGAGAAAAAATACAAAAATCAACGGTTTGAAAAGGATACACTGTGTAATTACCTTATATTTCTTATCATTATCGACAGTGTGTTCGATGGGATGGGCAGACACGCATTTTCCATTCAGTGAAGAGTTAAAATAGAGATGCTTCCGAACTGACCAATCAGAGCCAAGTTCAGCATGTTAAGCCACGCCCAGTCAGGGAAATCAAAAAAAGGAACACCCTTGAAGCAGCAGCAGCATTTTTAAGCCCAATTAATTTGTAAAAAAGTAAGGGACATGTTTAATTTAGCTTATTTGATAATTTGCTTTTATATATTTCGGTTTCAGTTTATCGATTTTTTTCATCACAATTATTGTTTGTTCCCCTTTCAATAAGAATATGAATTGGGTTATAATGCATGTTTTATTTGAAAGGGTTTAATAAAGGTTAAAAAAGAAATACGCAAATAACTTTCATGCATGAATTGACAACCTCAGTCAGGACTTTTCCTGTTTTTGTTGCTCTTAGGGCATGATAAACAAGATTAGAAATGTTTTTTTGTTTATTTTACACATTTTTCACAGATATTTTCAGATGTCCACTGTATGTGTTTGGTGTTCACTAAAGAGATCTTGTATTAAACATAATAGAGTAATAACAAAGCAATATTGCATGTTTTTAACAAACCAATGAATAAAATCATGTGAAAAATATACAAAAATAAATACAAAATATTGCAAACCCAATTGAACTTCAAACAAGTTGAACTTCGATCGCATATCTTTGATATCAGAATATGAGTATGCGATTTCATCTCTACAACCAGTCCAGGTACTGCGGTGGAAACCCGACGCAGAAGCGCCGATTTACCACTAGCGGTTAACGGTGATCATGTTCAGGACAGACACATTCCCACCGTAGCTCTACTCCGAGAACGCCTAGTGATCAGGTATATCAAATCTCATAGTAAATGAGCAGGGTTGGGGTAATCAGATTACTGTTTGATGCAAGGAGAAAAGTAGCCCATTACAAGTAATGTGCATTACATAATCACATTTCATTTTGATCTAGCCAATAAATGACTAGCAACATGCATAACATAATCAGATTACTTTTCTGATGTTCTAAGTAATGCATTACAATGATAATTACTTACTAAAAAGCATTACTTACTCGTTACATCAAAAAGTGATTATGTAACGCAAACAACTTGCTGCATCAGAAAGTAATCTGATTACATACTGCAGGTTACTTGTAATGCATTATTTTACTGGCTAGAACAAAAAGTAATGTGATTACATAATGCATTATGTAACCAGATTACTCTTTTGATGTAACAAGTCCTGCATTTTACTTGTATAGGATTACTTTACTCGTTACATCAAAAAGTACACACAGGATGCATTACGTAATCTCTTTACTTTTTGACATAACATTTTTTTTTTACCTGCAAGAGTCTCCTAGGATCGAAGGAATGGATGAATATCCCAGAGCAACTTGGCATTTCGGACCGGCCATCGACAATCTTGGTTTGGAGTAAAAAAAAAAAAAAAAAAAAAAAAATCTACATACAAATGTGTTGGATGATGTTCACTGTAGAGGCTGATGTGCCATCAAGACCCATCCATATGCAAGAAAATGCTTGACCTCTAGAGTGACCTCTATAGCCCTAATCGGACAGTAATCGTTTCTCACGGGGTCGTAAGGTATTTTAATTTAATATAATAATTAAAAAAGAGAGAGAATTAAATAATAAAAAGAACATTATTTTCCTATTATTAAACACAAAATGTATTTGTATTCCAAGCATATGACATTTTATTTACAGCAAATTGACCAGTGAGCAGTGCATTCGTGGGATTACAAAACTCGCTCCTCCACCGTCAATGAATCGCCATCCGAATGAGTTTTATCACTGAGTTGCCATGCAAATTTCTATTTTCTGAAGTCCAAATGGAAAACAATAGGGCTTCAGTGTGAAAGGGTTAACTGACCCTATTTATTTTTTATGTTATGTATCTTATTGTAAAAGATTAATTCGTGAATTTTTATTTTACTCACCTGAATTTCGACTCAATCTGGTGAAGTACACAGCACTTGTCCAATCATTTAGTCTGCTTGAACCCCGCCCCTTTATTATGGTCGACTGCAAGCCTCCATCCAACAAAAACATATTGATAGAACCAAGCGCCACTCTACTCTTTTTCTTTCTTTTTTTTTTAATAAACAGTTAGACTCGGAAGTAGCAAGAGATATTTTCTTTTGTGTTGTGGTGAACACCCATGTCATGGTGACCAAGTTCACAAACCATGAAAGAAATCATATGCGTGGTGTCACTTTATTACTTCTTAAAGAACATGTGAAATTGCTAGTTAGAGGACAATGTGTAGTAATTAATAATATAAACAACAAACTTAAACGTATAAAAGAAACTAGTGCAACTCAAAGAAGCAGTTTAAAAGATACCTCAACACAAATGCTAAAAAGAAAACAAACATTATTATTATTTTAAGATAACACTTTAAGGTGACGAAGTTACACGTACTCACTATAGCAAACACTAAATTATGCATAATTACAAGCAATTAACCCTAAACAAAACTCTAGTTAATTAATATTACTCAGTACATATCTGAGTAAGTACAATGTAATTACGTCATCTTAAAATAAAGCATAAGCATTATTGTCCTAAAGCAAGTAAACTTATGTGGGAGCCGATGTGCTCAGTCACTGTCGCTGTCGCTCTCGGAGCTGATGAAACAGCCGTCCTCTCCCAACTCTGCCTTGAACCAGTTCCCTGAGGACCACAAACACCATCACACTCACTGAAACACTGAGGACCACAAACACTGTCACACTCACTGAAACACTGAGGACCACAAACACCCGTCACACTCACTGAAACACTGAGGACCACAAAGACCCGTCACACTCACTGAAACACTGAGGACCACAAACACTGTCACACTCACTGAAACACTGAGGACCACAAACACCCGTCACACTCGCTGAAACACTGAGGACCACAAACACCCGTCACACTCGCTGAAACACTGAGGACCACAAACACCCGTCACACTCGCTGAAACACTGAGGACCACAAACACTCGTCACACTCGCTGAAACACTGAGGACCACAAACACCCGTCACACTCACTGAAACACTGAGGACCACAAACACCCGTCACACTCGCTGAAACACTGAGGACCACAAACACCGTCACACTCACTGAAACACTGAGGACCACAAACACCCGTCACACTAACTGAAACACTGAGGACCACAAACACCCGTCACACTCACTGAAACACTGAGGACCACAAACACCGTCACACTCACTGAAACACTGAGGACCACAAACACCCGTCACACTCACTGAAACACTGAGGACCACAAACACCCGTCACACTCGCTGAAACACTGAGGACCACAAACACCCGTCACACTCACTGAAACACTGAGGACCACAAACACCCGTCACACTCGCTGAAACACTGAGGACCACAAACACCCGTCACACTCGCTGAAACACTGAGGACCACAAACACCCGTCACACTCGCTGAAACACTGAGGACCACAAACACCGTCACACTCACTGAAACACTGAGGACCACAAACACCCGTCACACTCACTGAAACACTGAGGACCACAAACACCGTCACACTCGCTGAAACACTGAGGACCACAAACACCGTCACACTCGCTGAAACACTGAGGACCACAAACACCGTCACACTCACTAAAACACTGAGGACCACAAACACCGTCACACTCACTAAAACACTGAGGACCACAAACACCCGTCACACTCACTGAAACACTGAGGACCACAAACACCGTCACACTCACTGAAACACTGAGGACCACAAACACCGTCACACTCACTGAAACACTGAGGACCACAAACACCCGTCACACTCACTGAAACACTGAGGACCACAAACACCCGTCACACTCACTGAAACACTGAGGACCACAAACACCCGTCACACTCACTGAAACACTGAGGACCACAAACACCCGTCACACACGCTGAAACACTGAGGACCACAAACACCCGTCACACTCACTGAAACACTGAGGACCACAAACACCCGTCACACTCACTGAAACACTGAGGACCACAAACACCCGTCACACTCACTGAAACACTGAGGACCACAAACACCCGTCACACTCACTGAAACACTGAGGACCACAAACACCCGTCACACTCACTGAAACACTGAGGACCACAAACACCGTCACACTCACTGAAACACTGAGGACCACAAACACCCGTCACACTCACTGAAACACTGAGGACCACAAACACCGTCACACTCACTGAAACACTGAGGACCACAAACACCCGTCACACTCACTGAAACACTGAGGACCACAAACACCGTCACACTCACTGAAACACTGAGGACCACAAACACCCGTCACACTCACTGAAACACTGAGGACCACAAACACCCGTCACACTCACTGAAACACTGAGGACCACAAACACCCGTCACACTCACTGAAACACTGAGGACCACAAACACCCGTCACACTCGCTGAAACACTGAGGACCACAAACACCCGTCACACTCACTGAAACACTGAGGACCACAAACACCCGTCACACTCACTGAAACACTGAGGACCACAAACACCCGTCACACTCGCTGAAACACTGAGGACCACAAACACCGTCACACTCACTGAAACACTGAGGACCACAAACACCCGTCACACTCACTGAAACACTGAGGACCACAAACACCCGTCACACTCACTGAAACACTGAGGACCACAAACACTGTCACACTCACTGAAACACTGAGGACCACAAACACCCGTCACACTCACTGAAACACTGAGGACCACAAACACCGTCACACTCACTGAAACACTGAGGACCACAAACACCCGTCACACTCACTGAAACACTGAGGACCACAAACACCCGTCACACTCACTGAAACACTGAGGACCACAAACACCCGTCACACTCACTGAAACACTGAGGACCACAAACACCCGTCACACTCACTGAAACACTGAGGACCACAAACACCGTCACACTCACTGAAACACTGAGGACCACAAACACTCGTCACACTCACTGAAACACTGAGGACCACAAACACCCGTCACACTCACTGAAACACTGAGGACCACAAACACCCGTCACACTCACTGAAACACTGAGGACCACAAACACCCGTCACACTCACTGAAACACTGAGGACCACAAACACCGTCACACTCACTGAAACACTGAGGACCACAAACACCCGTCACACTCACTGAAACACTGAGGACCACAAACACCCGTCACACTCACTGAAACACTGAGGACCACAAACACCCGTCACACTCACTGAAACACTGAGGACCACAAACACCCGTCACACTCACTGAAACACTGAGGACCACAAACACCCGTCACACTCACTGAAACACTGAGGACCACAAACACCCGTCACACTCACTGAAACACTGAGGACCACAAACACCCGTCACACTCACTGAAACACTGAGGACCACAAACACCCGTCACACTCACTGAAACACTGAGGACCACAAACACCGTCACACTCACTGAAACACTGAGGACCACAAACACCGTCACACTCACTGAAACACTGAGGACCACAAACACCCGTCACACTCACTGAAACACTGAGGACCACAAACACCCGTCACACTCACTGAAACACTGAGGACCACAAACACCCGTCACACTCACTGAAACACTGAGGACCACAAACACCCGTCACACTCACTGAAACACTGAGGACCACAAACACCCGTCACACTCACTGAAACACTGAGGACCACAAACACCCGTCACACTCACTGAAACACTGAGGACCACAAACACCGTCACACTCACTGAAACACTGAGGACCACAAACACCCGTCACACTCACTGAAACACTGAGGACCACAAACACCCGTCACACTCACTGAAACACTGAGGACCACAAACACCCGTCACACTCACTGAAACACTGAGGACCACAAACACCCGTCACACTCACTGAAACACTGAGGACCACAAACACCCGTCACACTCACTGAAACACTGAGGACCACAAACACCCGTCACACTCACTGAAACACTGAGGACCACAAACACCCGTCACACTCACTGAAACACTGAGGACCACAAACACCCGTCACACTCACTGAAACACTGAGGACCACAAACACCCGTCACACTCACTGAAACACTGAGGACCACAAACACCGTCACACTCACTGAAACACTGAGGACCACAAACACCCGTCACACTCACTGAAACACTGAGGACCACAAACACCCGTCACACTCACTGAAACACTGAGGACCACAAACACCCGTCACACTCACTGAAACACTGAGGACCACAAACACCGTCACACTCACTGAAACACTGAGGACCACAAACACCCGTCACACTCACTGAAACACTGAGGACCACAAACACCCGTCACACTCACTGAAACACTGAGGACCACAAACACCCGTCACACTCACTGAAACACTGAGGACCACAAACACCCGTCACACTCACTGAAACACTGAGGACCACAAACACCGTCACACTCACTGAAACACTGAGGACCACAAACACCCGTCACACTCACTGAAACACTGAGGACCACAAACACCCGTCACACTCACTGAAACACTGAGGACCACAAACACCCGTCACACTCACTGAAACACTGAGGACCACAAACACCCGTCACACTCACTGAAACACTGAGGACCACAAACACCCGTCACACTCACTGAAACACTGAGGACCACAAACACCGTCACACTCACTGAAACACTGAGGACCACAAACACCCGTCACACTCACTGAAACACTGAGGACCACAAACACCCGTCACACTCACTGAAACACTGAGGACCACAAACACTGTCACACTCACTGAAACACTGAGGACCACAAACACCCGTCACACTCACTGAAACACTGAGGACCACAAACACCCGTCACACTCACTGAAACACTGAGGACCACAAACACCCGTCACACTCACTGAAACACTGAGGACCACAAACACCCGTCACACTCACTGAAACACTGAGGACCACAAACACCGTCACACTCGCTGAAACACTGAGGACCACAAACACTCGTCACACTCGCTGAAACACTGAGGACCACAAACACCGTCACACTCACTGAAACACTGAGGACCACAAACACCCGTCACACTCACTGAAACACTGAGGACCACAAACACCCGTCACACTCACTGAAACACTGAGGACCACAAACACCGTCACACTCGCTGAAACACTGAGGACCACAAACACAGTCACACTCACTGAAACACTGAGGACCACAAACACCCGTCACACTCACTGAAACACTGAGGACCACAAACACCCGTCACACTCACTGAAACACTGAGGACCACAAACACCCGTCACACTCACTGAAACACTGAGGACCACAAACACCGTCACACTCACTGAAACACTGAGGACCACAAACACCGTCACACTCACTAAAACACTGAGGACCACAAACACCCGTCACACACGCTGAAACACTGAGGACCACAAACACCCGTCACACTCACTGAAACACTGAGGACCACAAACACCGTCACACTCACTGAAACACTGAGGACCACAAACACCCGTCACACTCACTGAAACACTGAGGACCACAAACACCGTCACACTCACTGAAACACTGAGGACCACAAACACCCGTCACACTCACTGAAACACTGAGGACCACAAACACCCGTCACACTCACTGAAACACTGAGGACCACAAACACCCGTCACACTCGCTGAAACACTGAGGACCACAAACACCCGTCACACTCGCTGAAACACTGAGGACCACAAACACCCGTCACACTCACTGAAACACTGAGGACCACAAACACCCGTCACACTCACTGAAACACTGAGGACCACAAACACCCGTCACACTCGCTGAAACACTGAGGACCACAAACACCCGTCACACTCACTGAAACACTGAGGACCACAAACACCCGTCACACTCACTGAAACACTGAGGACCACAAACACCCGTCACACTCGCTGAAACACTGAGGACCACAAACACCCGTCACACTCACTGAAACACTGAGGACCACAAACACCCGTCACACTCACTGAAACACTGAGGACCACAAACACCCGTCACACTCACTGAAACACTGAGGACCACAAACACCCGTCACACTCGCTGAAACACTGAGGACCACAAACACCATCACACTCACTGAAACACTGAGGACCACAAACACCGTCACACTCACTGAAACACTGAGGATCACAAACACCCGTCACACTCACTGAAACACTGAGGACCACAAACACCCGTCACACTCACTGAAACACTGAGGACCACAAACACCGTCACACTCACTGAAACACTGAGGACCACAAACACCGTCACACTCACTGAAACACTGAGGACCACAAACACCGTCACACTCGCTGAAACACTGAGGACCACAAACACCCGTCACACTCGCTGAAACACTGAGGACCACAAACACCCGTCACACTCACTGAAACACTGAGGACCACAAACACCCGTCACACTCACTGAAACACTGAGGACCACAAACACCCGTCACACTCGCTGAAACACTGAGGACCACAAACACCCGTCACACTCGCTGAAACACTGAGGACCACAAACACCCGTCACACTCGCTGAAACACTGAGGACCACAAACACCCGTCACACTCACTGAAACACTGAGGACCACAAACACCCGTCACACTCGCTGAAACACTGAGGACCACAAACACCCGTCACACTCACTGAAACACTGAGGACCACAAACACCCGTCACACTCACTGAAACACTGAGGACCACAAACACCCGTCACACTCGCTGAAACACTGAGGACCACAGACACATATTTGTTCCTCACCGTTCACTGGAGAAGCACAAGTCTCATCGATGTGGTCAAACTCATAGCTGACGAAGGCACTCTGTGGAGAGAGATTAGAAATCAGTGTGATTCTACACATTACAGCATAATTCATGCATACATGCCTTGTGCTTGAGGAGCGTCGTCCAGTCCTGCTTTTCCTTTTTCATCAGCTTCATCACAGGCTCATTGCACCTGATTTCCCATGAGCACCTCTCCGCGATGATTTCACCGGACAGCTCCAGCTTTGCGTGGTAATGCCGGTCATTCACGTACCCACTGAGATCACATACATCAAAAGATCCCCATTAAACACCATAAAATGCACATGTTCTCCGCTTCTTCTGCTTCATTACGGACAGTAAAGTGACATCATGTCAAGCATCCATACGGATAAGATGACAGTATGAGCATGTGACCTGTAGATGACTGTGTCAGAGCTGAATTCACACTTCTGCATCACTGGATTGGTGAGCTTCACACAGATGGTCACAAACTCGCCCCTCTGAAACCACTTGATCTGTGGGTGGAAACTGCAGGGAACGCTGGCCGTTATTGACAGACATGAGAAATCATCAGAGGCTTTGGCTAATCGCTATACACACACACCTGGGAGGCTGGAATGATAAAAGTGCTGGATTATGGAGTACTTGTGGTTTATTAGCAGCCTGTAATCTGTTGATGCTCAGGGCTTCATCATTGTCTGCATAATCAAAACCAAGTGTCACTATAAGTGCTAATGAACAGAGTAGTGCTTATATCCACATGAACATGAACATGCCTGTTTCACAGCTGGTCAGGTCTGGAGATGAGAATCCGTTCACATCCGGGCTAAGACAGAACAACAACAAAAAAATTATAATGAGAACATGAGTCAATACTATACGAAAACTGTGAGTCAGTCCTTATTCATAACCGGTTAAATAAAAAAAATACTGGAACAATCTAATATTTTGATGTCTGATACACAAAATTACTTTTTTTTAGGAATCAGAATCAAAAAGACTTGTGAATTAGTCCTCACCTCACGTTATTAGCTATAATGGCTTTTCTCCATGTCTAAATCTTGAGACTTACATAATAAGAACATGACATGTATTTTTACATTTCAACATTTTCCTTGCGTTTCACTTACAACATTAATCAAGTTTTTTGCTGGTCTTGAGTGATCAGTTTATATGGTGTGATGATGTAAAATTATTGGTCGATGTTTTGTCACAAATCCATATGAGCTTGATTAAATAAATGCTTGTTAATAATGAAGAAGATGTTTTAAGCTCTTAAACTTGCAGGATGTTTTAATGGTACATAGATCTATTACATGTCAAAAGATCAAGGCAAATTTGATTTCTCAGGTCATGACCCCTTTAAGCCGGGAAAAGCAGAGCAAAAGTTTACTTCAATAATGAATTACATGCAACAAACAGCGCAAATGGAAAGATTAGATGATATTATATTTTGGTATAGAGTTAAAACCATTAAACCAAAGCAAAAGTGGACTAAATCAGACTTTTTTGCTCACATCTGACTCAGATTGGGGCTTTTATTAAGACAGTGTGAACGGCACAAACCACATGGATAAAATAGATATAAAGGGTAACATTTTTTTGCTAACATAGGGACTTTCATTGTTTTCTATAAAGTAAAGAAGCTATGAAAAGAAGTGCATGTAGAGACTAGCCTGGTCTCCTCTGCCGGCTCCTGATCTGCGCTGCTGCTGTTGATGAAGCGCAGTGCATTGTGGGTACTGACCACATCCTTCATCCGGCTGGTCATCATCTCCTCGGAGAGGCTCAGCGCATGGCTCTCACTCCTGACAACAAAACACAGATTGCAGATAACAACAATAGGCGTGTGTGTGTGTGTGTTACGAAATTATAACAATAATAAACACTTATTTGTAAAGCACTTTTCATACGTAGCATGCAACCCAAAGTGCTTCACAAGCATAAATTCAAATAATACAATCACACAATGTAAATATAAAGACATTTGAAAACAACTATAAAGGTTCAGCATGTAAAAAAAGTAAATTTGCTATATAGTTTGACCTCAATATAAAATAAAATAAATTAAAAAATTAAAAATCAGTTAATCAGTAAAAAAAAAAACCTGACTTACATACTGCTTTGTTATTACAACACCAAATTGATATATAGATAATCAACTTTAAAACTTACGGTATGTCTTAACCTGCTTTTTAAAAATATCAATCAATCAAATTTCTTTATTCAGTCATGATGTTATTGTAGACACAACATCAATCTCAACAACAACAACAAAATAATAACATTCATTACTGAATAGGAGCATAAGGAAGATATACAGCAGTCTTATAAATTAATGCCCCTTTAAATATGAATGCTAGTAGCCTCTTTACTCCATCTGATGGACAAATCCACATTTTTGGAGCATAGTAAATGTGTACATGATGGTATAAGGCATTATATCAAGTAAAGCAGCCTTAATGGTCCAAAAAATCAGATTTTCTAGACTTAGGGTGCTTTCACATCTGTAGTTCGGTTAATTTGTTTCGGACCAAGGGAGAAAAATTATACTTCGTAGCATTTTCAGGCGTTTTGGTTCCTTTTCACACCACACTGATTGCTTAACGTGCGGGAAAATTCCAATATAACTCGATGAAGTAAACGAAGAGGAGGAAGATCCGGCAGACATGCGGACAAGTCATTCACGGTGTATGTTCAGAATCAGCACAAGCTTTATCCTTTCACAAATGCCCTTATAAACAACACAGGCTAGACGCGATGTAAATAAGAGACTCACTGTGCAGTGTTCATGAGGAGCGTTTCAGTGAGAGAGCAGATACATGGAAATTATCCAAAGTTCTGTTAATCCCAATGAAAACTGTATCTATATATTCATCCTTTATGTCCTCTTAAGGTGAATGCACCGCATTCTTGCTTTTATGTTACCCTGGCAACTTATTTGTGTCTGTGTATTTTGCTGTAATTTTTTTTCTTCTTTTATATATGTTTGTATGTATTGCTTTAATGTTTAATAAAAATAAATAAATAAATAAATTTTTTAAAAAAGCAGAACGCGGGAGTCAGTCATGGCTTAAAGGAAGCACTACTGGCAATCTAAATCATAGTTTTGATGCGCTACGGCAGCTGGTTTAGTCCAGAAATGTGCAGTTCTTTGGCAGTCGGGTCTGTTCGGGGTCAGATCACCGCAAACAAACCGCTCCAGAGTTCGCTTGAAAGCGTACCCAGACCTCCTCGAAGTACGCTTGTTTGGTCCTCTTTGGTGCGCACCCGAGGGCGATCTCTGCATTCACATCAGCCCAAACGAACCGCACCGAAGGGGAAAACGAACTCTAGTGCGATTCAACCGGACTAAACGAGGCAGGTGTAAAAGCACCCTTAAAATATAAATATTTTTACTCCTTTTTAATGACTGAATATCTTGCCATCAGTGATAAACCCAGTCGACTCTGGTGGCCCGGCAGTTTCATAATGAACCGGAACTATTTCTACACTTCTCATGATAATATTAAAGTATCTAACATTGTTTTTTTGAGTGAGCTTTTTGGCAGGCGTCTGATGAAACCGCTTGTGATTTATGGTTCACACGAGCAGCTCATCAGATCGGTCGTCTCTGGACATGCTGTCAGTTTAACGTGCATTTAAATGTGTATTTAATATATACGTGGGTTTCCTGAAGGGAAAGACTGCTCACCTGTCGTCTGTCAGGTGCTGATCCAGCGTGCCGAGGGTCTGCTCTCCCTGGAAAACCCTCTTCAGCAGGTCCAGATGCTGAGGGTTATTGACACCGAACCCAGAGGCCAGGATCTCAGCGTGGACGTTATACTCGTTGATGTAGGTCTTCAGACCCGGCACTCGCGTCATGCGCACCTGTGTGAAGAGAACCAGCGCTAGAACCCAGCAGAAACCTTCCTCTCTCTCTCCAAACCAACACTCAAGTGACTTAAACTGCAGTTCATCGACTGACCACTAACCGGCTGCAGAAGAGAGTCAATCCCGTAGACCCCCATGTTAAAACGCCACAGCAGAAACAAATTGGTGCAAAATGTGGTTTTGATCTATATAGCTAGTATTGCCCTTCACGATGACTGTGAGAGGGTGAATTATTTTATAACTCATCCATTTAAATGATATTAAGCCTTAAAGTTCTGCATTATTAAGGGCGTGGCCACTTGAGTGACGGGTAGACTGCCGCTGATGTCACTGCTAGCCGTTTGTCTGCTGTTTGTTACCATCATTTAGGTTTATCTGTGAGTGACGCACTGCCAAGATGGCAACGGCCACTTTGGGCTTCAAAACGCTCTTCAGAAACACTACGGGTGACATCACACATATTTCTTTGGCTAGAACACACTTTGACGAACACCTACCATCGGATCGACCCAGATGGTGTTCCCCACGCTCATCACGACCCTGGCCTGATGAAGCTTCCCTCTGATCTTCACGCTCACGGCTCTGGTCACCTGAACACACACACACACTGAACATGTCATATGCTGAAGAAGTGCTGGGCAGTATGACCAAACATTTGTACCACGGTATTTTTCAAAATGATAGCGGTTTCACGGTATATGACAGTATTTGTGTTTTCAAGCTGTGTGCAAACCACATTTTTTACTGATTGAGAGGAAATACTGCAGTAGATTGACTTGAGCGTTGGTGCTGTTGAGACCTTTGGGTTCCAGTCCACCTCTCCGTCGACGGGCTGCGCTCGGCACAGGACGATCTCCACGGCCTGGTCCGGCAGCTCCTGGAACTGAGCAGGAAGCTGGAGCAGCTGGTGTGACTTCACTTCCTGTGTGCGGCCCTCGTCGATGAAGCAGGCCGTGACGCTGCTGAACAACTGCTCTCCTTTATCCGGCACCTCCATCACACGCACACTGACACATAAACATTCACATAAACATCTGTCATTTAATCATTTACATTAGGGCTGCAGCTATCGATTCTTTTTGTAATCGATTCATCTAGCACTTAATCGATCGATTAATCGAGTAATCGGATAATTTGTTTATGTGTGTTTTTAAGCAACCAAAACAAATAATGTATTACGAAAATGATAAGGTGTTTGGCTTTTATTTCTTTCAAAAAATAGAGGTATTTATTCCAACTGCAACATTTGGCTCCACAACTAATCATTGCAATTTTTACCCATTTAGTGTTTATAAGTGCCAGTGCCAACAATTATATAACAATACAGTTAAAACAATTTACTGTACAACATGTTACATGTAGCCCATAACATGTACAACTTTGAATACAAACTTAAATAGTAAAGCCCATTTGGCCTTAGTTTTGTCTTCTTAATACAACATTACAAAAAAAGGATTGCACCTTCTGCAAATTACCCACCTGGAAACAAAAATATATTAATATAAAATATCAACCCAAACAGGTACACAAATGTGTATAAATTATAAAAAATAAATAAATGGAAATAAAACAATTATAAATAAGAATCAGACTTTTTCAACTGTAATCTCAAGACAAACATCAGAGAGTGTGTGTCTGTGTGTCTCACAATATTTGTTCCTCCATCACGTCCCGGTGAATGTATTATGAAATTTTTGTTGCGTGGCTACATAAAAGTTTAAGCATATAATGAATTGCCGCAATTGGTCTGACTGGCGCGTGAGAGAGACATGGGTGCACGCGCTCGCTTACCTCTCTGCCGTCGTGCGCGAGCCGCGGTTAGGAGCTCAACATCTCGCATGCGCGCTCGCACTAGATTGCAGGATATTTTAACTTGCGAATCAATGCGGCAGTAAAACTAGTCGATCAGGAGTGGCTCAACAGGTAGATCTATAGACGAACTCATCTTTCAGGCATTTGACTGAAGGGATTGACACTTCCGCGTGAGAAATCGAATTGCGCGAGTCTCACGCTGAATGCGTGAGAGTTGGCAGCCCTGCCAGGTATACTTTGCAGACACATTGCATCTTGTTCTCTCCCTTTATAAACATATAATGATCCCAAACTTTAGACATTCTCTGCCATTTATGAAGTCAAATGTATCATGCGCTATGGTGTCCTTCCTGAATAACGGTCCGTGTGAAACAATCAGATCCCTGCGTGCGCGTAAAGTGCGCGTCATAGGAATTTAACGAGGCTTCGAGGCAGTTTTTTGCCTCGAGGAATTTTTGTAATCGAATAACTCGAGGAATCGTTTCAGCCCTAATTTACATACACTGAAAAGATCAAATTAAAGTCCCCCTGTGGTGAAATCCAGCTTTAATGTTGTTTATGTGTCTGTGTGGTGTTTTTAATATGCTTTAACCATGTGTGCGTTGATAAGTGGACAGCATTGCTGAGTATTTCCTCCTTAAAGCTGCAGTGAACCAAAGACAGTCTCAAACACACGGTGTGAAATCGCTGGTGTTTCTGACGCCACAAACCACCTTGTAGCCAATCAGATCAACGTGAGATCGTCAACCAGTGGATCTCGGATTATTTTCCAGGATTTTAGAAAGTTCAGAAAAGCAGCATTTTCTTTTTAACGGAATCTTTTGTAACGTTTGATCGGTTTAACTGCAGTATTAGTGTCAGTTTGTGATGAAGTATGTAGTAAATGTAATCAGAGCGAGGTGTGTGTTCACCGGCTGTAGGAGTTCTCCTCCTGGACGGCGTACAGTTCTCCCTCCAGCACCTCCACAGCGCAGCGTCTCTCTTCGGCGTAGTGCGCGCTCATGGCAGCCGCCAGAGCCTCGTAACGGTCCTCGCTCCGGCTCACGATCCGCCCCGAGTACACGCTCGCGGTCTTTATCAGCAGCGGCAAAACCTTTCAAGATTCAGAAAGTGTCACATTCAAATCTATCTGAAAAGTCTAGAACTCATAAGTACACCTACTAAAACAATATATGACAAGCTCAAAATATGAAATTTGACAAAGTCAGAAGAACAGAGACTGAGGAAATGTACAGATAGTAATGCGAGCGCCCTTCTGTCTGACGTTAGCGTGGTTTTCAGTGATCTGAGGCAATGGGCACGATTGAACACACCCAAGATGCATCAGAACCGCATCACTTCAATGCAAACACACTGATCCTCAGAGTAACAGCAGAACTTTGAGTGTAATAATAAATATTTAAATTTTAGACCAATTGTCTGCTCTATCTTTGCTTTGCCAAAAGACATTTTTCCAAACAAATCCAAAGCAGGATAGGCACTGGTTGTACTGAATGTCAGCTTGCTTATTTTGCTCAAGATAAGGATTTATTACGCCCAAATGTGTTGCAATATAGAAACGATGCCTCTAACCACAGGTCGAGAGCTGTCTTTCAAACCACACAACTTTGCGATGTTGTTTGCGAATGTTCGTTGGAACGATGGTTTCGGGAAACACCGACTCGTTGAACTATGTTGATAACGACGGGACTTGCGATCATAGTTGGCTAACGATGCTTTCGGGAAACGCACCCCTGACTGGTTATAGGTCTATCCAATTGCGCCCAAAGGCATTTGCGCTACGTCCGTTGGTGACGCTTCTTTGGAAATGATTCGTCTATGAAGCTTTGCCAGACCATAAATCAGTTACAACTGAGAATGGTCTGGTTTTACCCAGGCTAGCAGAAGCTTGAAGATTTTTAGATTTTTTTGTGAAATGTTCTCTTTTTTCCAAAATTTTGTTTTCAATATTATATTATCAAAATTAAACTGAATCATCAAAAAGCACATCTAATAACTTTATTTTAATTATAACTGAGCCCTATGAAATGGTTAATTTAATTCAATCTTTTTGTGTCTATTCAATGTTTGTCTATTCAATTAAAATGTTTTAAAACCTGAGGTAATACAACTTAATTAATAAAACCTAATAAAACAATTTATTGTAACATGTAATTAAATGAAAATATAGCAATTCTGGTAACAATTAACCAATGTTAACCAATAAACCAATGTAAAACTAACAAGAACAAATTAAAAAGAAGGAGTCGGATAAATAACGTGCGAAGTTCCGAATTTACATCGGTAGCAAAGCTTTTGAATGATGGCGAGAACTCCGGCGATAACAAATGAAAGTGTTGCCTCTATTGTTTTTTATTTTTTGATTTCCTTTACCTTTATCTGTGTCAATTAGTGCTGTACAAGAGAAGTTTACTGAATAAATTATTTAAAACATGGATGAAAACAAATCTCTTGATTGTGTGATATTCCTTAAAAAGAACGCTTTAATAAATTGTATTTATTATTATTATGATGAATGACTTTACTCTACGACAGTAATATAATTGTCAATTTCTTCAAGTTAAACTGAACTTTTGTCCTTTGAGTTTCAGACTGTATTGGATGTTTTTTTGTGGTTTAATAATCAGACACTAAACGCACATCACAGTCTGAATGTGATGAGTTGTACAGCCCTACTTCTGACTTGCCAAATTTCGTGACATTCCACATTCTCGTTTTGTTCGTTTCGTTTATTTATTTATATAGCACCTTACAGACTGCTACCGCAGTTCCAAAGTGCTGTACATTGCCGTAAAAGAGTCAAAAAGACATGAAGACAAAAATAGAAAAGGAACACAAAAACATCCATATAGTAAGGTACTAAAAAGCTAAAGAATACAGATACGACTTTAAGCGGTCCTTAAAAACATTTTGATCTACTGAGGATCCAATATCTACAATAAATTCCATTTCAATTACTGAATTACACAATACCATGAGAAACCGGATATTTCTTATGATGGTCTGCTTTGAACTGACCATTACAGTGCCAGAGTCCGGGTGCTTTGGATGATCCAGGGATTTGTTGATCATGTGTCTATCTGGACAAACTGTGCTGTCTCTGCAAAGAGGAGAAACTCATTAGCCAGTCAGACGCTGTACAACTCTGATGTGAGTTCTGTGATATGCGAGTTACGCGAGTTCTGTGATGTGTGAGTTACGTGAGTTCTGTGCAGTGCAGGTGTTCGAGGCAGACCTGCAGAAGCCGAAGCTCTTGAGTGTGCAGCAGAGTGGGCGCTGGGTCTTCTGCTCCTCCTTGGCCTGCTGGACACCGAGAGCGAACTGCAGCAGCTCGGGGGGCAGACGGGCACCGGCTCTCCTCAGGTACCGAAGCACACCACACACGTGCCGGGCGTTCAGCTCTGAGAGCAGCAACACAGACTGAGCCGCCGGGCACCAGCTCTCGCCGTGATCCTGCAAACACGCCAGTTACATCACCATCACACTCAACTACAGAAAAGAGCATAAACCAAAGCTCTCAACATGATCCTGCACACACACACACACACCAGTTACATCACAGTAGTGCTGGGTGATCTATCAGTTCATACCGAATACTAGTGTTTATTTTTGTTGCAATATACATTTTTATAGAAATCTCAATAATGGTGTTTGTCGCTTAAACAACGTTGGGAACGCGGAGCAACACTGTTTTAGAGACCGTTTTCACTAGCTACGTTTATATGCAACCAAATAATCCGTTAGTATTCGGATTGACGGCTCAATCAGACTAAAAAAAAAAAGCCTTCATGTAAACACCTCAATCGATCCAAATGAGCTTTGAAAGGGTTGGTTTATTCATTTTGTAATCCGATAGATAGAACATGTAAACACTCGATCGAAAGGAAAACCAAAACTGAAAGGTGCAGTTATGAGAAATGGCGTAGTAATGTATGACGTGTGGTTGTTGAAGAAAAAATGGTGTGCGGTAAAGCATTATTGGTCTGTAGCAGAAACTTTACTCACGCTCCAGCTCACAAGCTTTTGATGTAGAGCAGATAGGTTTTCATGTCATTAGGCACAACTCATGTTTCAGGCATTCTGAACAGAGGTGCAGACCTTCTATCGAGGGGGAAACCCTCTCTACAGAGATTAGCGCCTTCACCCTCAGATAGTGGGCATGATTTGGATGAGATTCGGACAGGCAATTGTAGATCTATTCGCCTCGCGTGAGAAAACTCCCATTGTCCTGGGACGTCTTCTCTTTAAAGAATATACCCTCGGGGTATATTCCACTGGCCCACCAATGGCCTCAAGTGCTATTGTATGCTTTTCCTCCCCTGTGCCTGACAATTCCCACGCTGGCCAGCGCGAAAAAGAAGTGCCTGTCTCTCATTTTTATAGCACCCATTTTTTGGGACACCCAAAGCATGATGGCTGGCGGAGATAATCCCTCTGTTATATGCCGAGCCATGGCGCCTTTCCCTCTGCACAGACTTATGGAAAGAATGGACTTGTGCTCTTGGGGAGAACACTCTTGCTAGTTGTTCTTGGAAGAATGAACTCACAAGGTGACGGCACACAGAACGCTGCTGACAGTTTGAGACAATGTGTTCTTGCTGGTATTGCGCAATAATACCCCTGCACAGACACCGTCAGCAGTACCCAAATATAACAAGAATTATTGACGATAAGAGCCAGGCAGCAATGGTCTCTTGAGTGTGGGGTAAAACGAGTCAGTGAGCAGACTGGCCGGTCGGCTCGCTAGCTGACTTAACACCCGCGGGCGCTTAGAGATTCTCACTTCCGAAAACGTTTGAGCATATTTTCGATTCTCCATAGATTTTCATTAAAATAAGAATATTTGAAATCTTTCTCACATCAAATGTTCTCAGAAGTGAATTTAGTGATGAAATAGCATACAAAATGTAGAAAAACAAATTACTGTATTGTCTTCTTCCTCGAATGCCGAAATGAATGCTGGGATATTTCTGCCGTCAAGTTCACACAAGTTACCAACCGATGCATCCTCGGGTAAAATGGGCGACAAGAACACATCCGGGATTTGTAACAGTTCTTGCCAAAATACAAACTTGTGTATTGGGACAGTACTTGGGCCACAAATTATGACGTTTCACAAGAACACAAGTACAGACAAGAAGACAAAATGAAAATGGCCCTTACTGTCTCAAACAAACAGGGAGATCTATCACCCACACCAAGACAGGGTGGCTCTCTAGGCCTGGCCTGTGCGAGTACAATCCTAAGCACACCAGGGCTTCCCCCACGTGTGGTTGCTAATACAGAATACCAGGTCCTGTTTTTCCGTCAAACCTTATGGATAAAGGCAGGTTCTTTTCCATTATCAGCATCCTTTAATCCGCAGATTTATGAAGGGTGCCTGTCGCTCCTTGCCAGTAATCTGGAGAACTGTTCGTGAGTGGGACCTCTATTTGGTCTCAATATTCTTTTGAGCCTCTGGGGAGTATTTTCGTAAAGGTGGTGTATTTCAAGATGGCGTTGCTCTTGGCAGCAGCTACACATGTCAGTGAGCTTTATACACTCTTGGTGCATTCTATGTGCACTAAAGTCTCTCCTAGTGGGAATAAAGTTTTCCTAAAGCCTAATCTGGCTTTTAAGCCCAAATGCTTCCCTGCATTCACATCGGAGATGTTAGAGCTATCCACTTTTTACCCTCCACATTTTTCCTCTGCCCAGGATCAGAGGCTGAATGCTCTGTGGGCTGTCCGTGCATTACAGACATATGGCCAGGAACAGTGCTGCTCTAATTTCCTGGGCGCCCCCTCATACAGGGAATCCCCTATCTAAGCAACGCCTCTCACATTGGCATATGAATCGAAAGGAGTGCAGCCCCCAGTGGACATCAGAGCTCAAAACTTCGGTAGCACATTCTGTTGTAGGGGTGAGGTCTTCTTAGCCCTTCCCGGTTACCCAGTTACCCACCGCCTCCCTGGGGTGAACTGGGCAATCGGGGAGCTGTCCATGCCTCTCCCATAGGTGGATCTCGAACACGAGATGATGATAGAAAACAATAGGTTACTGTTGTAAACCCGGTTCTCTATAACATCGAGGGAAGACGTACACCAGCTTTGTCCAAGGGGGTAATCCATCGACCGGAAGTTGAAGCCTCACGGGAGCTGACATCTTGTAGCAGAACTTCACTTGCGTTAGCATTCCCATTGACTCCCATTCATTTTGGTGTCAGTTTGACAGCGAATAACTTTACATCTGAGGCGTTTGAAGAGCCCATTTGTCCTTTATTTATTTATAAAGAAACACGACAATGTATAAAATGCTCCATTACCTTGTAGCTTATGTTATGGCCCCGTACAAGCAGTTTTAGTGAAAGTAGGCTAACGATTGCGTCATACCCACGCGACTCTCTGTCGCACATTAGAGAGATTACCGTATGGACAGGAGAAGAAGCTCGCACGCAATCGGGGAAAATGTAGGCAAAATGACAAAATAATTAATCAGAATACCTAGCAAAAGTGTCTCCTTCTCCTCGCTCATGGACAGCTCCTATTCACACTCTCCGCCTCTGCGAGTTTCGAAAGGGAATGATTGAGATTTCTCATGCCACAGCCACTAGAAGACAGACGGTTTGCTCTCGTCACATCTACGTCGTCAAGCTCTGTTTGAGTCTGCGCGTCAGGGAAGGAAGTGCTAAAAAAAACGAAAAAAAAAAAAACGGCTTCATTCATCTCAATGGAGTTCCAATGAGATCGCTCTGTCCATTTCTTATACTATGGCTTTGTCCCGCTTGCTGCACGAGAGGCGTATATATACTTATTGGAGAACAGTAGCTCTTGCAGGGGTTATATGCCCTCAGGTAAGAAGGTGGGTCCTTAGCTGGTATTGGCCACACTTCTGTCTGTCTAGCCAGACTTGGTGCAATTGCTCAAAAACGTTGTTGAAATATTTTGTCCCGTTGCTTTTATGGACTTTCTATTTGTGGGCGTCTCCCTTGAATTTGTGCCTCCATGTCCACCCGATTGCCTCATAAACAGTAAAAGGCTTCTTCCTTGACTTTATGCCTCCATGTCCCCCCCGATTGCTTCATAGACAGTAAAAGACTGCCTGCAAGCTTCTCCTCCGGTCTGTACAGTAATGTCTCTATTGTGCGACAGAAAGTCCCGTGGTTAAGACGCTATCTTTAGCCCATTTTTACAAAACCGCCTTCTACAGGGCCGTAATGTAAAATAAAAAGTAATGGATCATTTTATACATTGTCGTGTTTCTTTAGAAATAAATAATGGACAAATGAAGTCTTTGGATGCCTCAGATGTAAAGTTATTCGCTGTCAAAGTGACGCCAAAATCAATGGGAGTCAATGGGATGTTAACAGCAGGTGAAGTTCTTCTACAATGGCGGCCCCCGCGAGGCTTCAACTTCCGGCTGATGGATAACCCCCATCATGAACGCACAGAGCGCACGCATCTGTGCCATTCATTCATCCATTCATTTACACACAGACACGCATTTAATATTTAAACAGTCTTTGTGCAGTTTACAGACACTATTCAATAACGCGATTAGAACAAAGCACTTAAGAATAAATGACTTATTACATCAGCTGAATCTGTGTGCTCCTCGAAAAGAAACTACCATCGGAGGTAACTTATCCAGGATTATTAGATAGTATTTTTCCTCACTGCGCAGCAAGACGAGGTGAGATTTGTAAGAAACTGGATGTTTTATCCGGCTTTTCATGGCTTGCCTCAACATTAGCGTTTGAATAGCGCACACTCTCAGTGGGCGGGGCCACATTACGCTATAATTAGGTGAAAGGAAAAAGACTGATTTTTCTCTCTTTTCATATAGATTACATCAACTGAGAATAGTTGTTTTTTATATAAATTACTTCATTTAAGAGAAACCTTTCATGTCTCTGTGACAAGTATTCACTGAGTTACAGTTCATTCTTGGACGCGTTTCAGAATAAACTCCACTGACAGAGAAAAGGCAAAATGCGCATCATGTTTATTTTTCTTTATTTCACAAAAAGCAAAACACTTTGTTTTTATTGTGTGTATGCACAAAAAACTAGACACTTAACGGGATCGAATGATGTATACCACTTATATGCAAGATCAAAATCAGAAGAGTAATTTGAGTCTCTTTTGCAGTTATAAGAAAAAAAGTGAGCTTGTCGCACTGGCGCGATAGCCGACCCCAGAGGGTTAATACTAGTGTGGCATTTTTCTATTTTTCTAATATTTCCTCATGACAGTAAAATATAGCATTCTAAGTGAATTAAAAAAAAAAAATGCTGTTGTATATCGAGAATTGAAAAATACTGTGATATAAATTTTAGGTCATACCGCCCAACACTATATCCCCATCACACTCAACAACAGGGATGAGCATAAAGCAAAGCACCGTGTCTGGAAGGCTTCTGAAGTTCTCCGACATGCAGAAGAGGCGTCGGCCGAACAGCTTGGGGGAGCTGGGGAACCCGTAATGGACCACGCATGTGGCGTCCCGGATACCAAGAGCCTTGAGGCAGTCGTTGGTGGTCACTGGAGGAGCAATGAGAGTCAGACAAGAAGCAAAACACTGAATGTTCCCTAACATATGTCCACTAACCTTCCCAGTACATTGCAGGCAGGTTTCGCTAACAACCTACTGTTTTTTTTTTAAATAATTTCAGACTGAAGCGAATAATATAATGCCATTAAAAGGCACAATATGTAAGATGTTTGGACTAAAATATTCAAAAACCACTAGGACAAGGTTATATATTTGGTTGATTTGTATGCTTACATTATTACAAATGTTTCTAAGAATGTTTAAATTCAGAGAAATAAGCAGTTTTAACCAGAACACGGACCATGTCCGTGCGTTGTCTGTCAATGACATCATACCCACGTTACCCTCGATTTGTGTTTTTGTGCCGTGTGTTTAATTAGACAGGTGAGCATCTGATTGGATAGATTCTTCGGCAGAAAACTAGTCATTGTTACAGCTCTACACAGTCTTATTGTTTAAATCTCTTTTTTATTTTTATTTACAGCGAGTACCATGTTTTACCATGACTAATATTGATGTATCTCACTGCAGTGTGTCTGATTTAGTAGAGTAGCATTATAACGTACATTATAATGTTATAATGTAACATTATAACATCACACTCAAATGTATCTAATTTGATAAAACAACACTGCGTTAAACATTTGCATGACCAGAAGAAGTGGAAGCTTTGGATAATAAAAGCTCCACTGCTCTCTAGCTGCGTGTCGTACTCGTCTCTCATTAGCAATCGCTCCAGCGACTCGTTCAGCTCAACAGCTTTCGAAACGTTAATTAATCTTTAATACATTTCGGGTAATCCATGAATATGATTTCTGTTCCTTCTTGAGTCCCTTCTTATTCTCCACCGGCTGTAAGAGGTTGAGACAACAACTCCTATGATTCCACCAAATCAAGGCGCCATCAAGTTTTGCTTTTGTTTTGAATAAGCGACCTCTAGAGGCGAAAAATTACATATTGTGCCTTTAACACACAAATTCGCATGAAAAACGAATCAGTTCCTGCATTGACATCATAACAATAATGTAGTCAAAGGAAAACAGAAAGTTAACTAAAGTTGCGATCCAGAACACTGCATGGAGGTGTGCAATAAACTAGTTAACTGTAATTGTTCGGGGTTTTTTTCAAGAATTTCCCCACCGAACGGGGCGTCAGGAGAGAAGACGTTTTCATAACTCAATGGTGGTTTTGTTTTACTTGGATTTATTATTTCCACATATAGTTGATTAGTCCACAAACAAAGAGGTTATAAACCTATAGACATAAAAAGACAGTGTAAATAACAATTAATAACCACTTACATATCATACTATAAATTCTGAATATATCAAATACTAATAAATATAAATTCCAATAAACATTACGTAATAACATATTAATCAACATTCTCAATAAATATTATAATATAATTTATTATTCAATCAAAATGACTATACAAACATAAACATTAAGCACAGAAATGCAACAGCTTCACACATATAAGATATACACCAATATTCAATTATAATTAAACCAATCGCTCTAAATCAAGAGATATTCTTAGTGCGTTGGCCCAACGTGAATCTAGTGAGTGTAGTTTATGTAGTGACGCTTTAGCATAGTAACTCATTATCAACGCAAGATGACAAACTACATTTCCCATCCGGCATTGCAAACCAGGAAGTAACTTCATACAAAAGTGAACCGCTCCAAATCCAAACATTTACTTAAGAATTACCGCAAATACTTTTAATATGACAACATTAAACATTGGTTGAAAGCGAGGTTATCAATGTTCCCGCAGCAACATTTATCAACATTTATCTACACACAAACTGTGTGCATATGCTGTGGTAGCACAATGGTTGCACAAACAGACAGGCAAACTTTCCCCGCATATCAATAAGCGTTTCATTATTAAATAGAAGCTTACTGGTGGCGCAACTCTCCCGACGAGACAACATGCAAACAAACTCTCGCTTCTGCGTATATCACATGCTCATAATAACACACCGTTTTAAGATCTCACTGATTTGCGTTTCAATCCTTAGCTGGACCCTCCTTCAATCAGGAACGTGAATCTCCCACCTATTAACCTGCGTTCTCTACTAAAACACCTGTGCATAGTGAGCGCAACAGTAATAATAATCTCCACAATGTCCAGAGCTGAAGTATACATTAAAACCCAAGTAATGATAAATGTTTATCATCATAGTTTAAATGATAAACTGGCTTTTATTTTTTAAATATAAAAAATCTTTTTTTTTTTCTTCTATTAGATGCATGGCTTAAGTTTACCAAACAATTTATTTCAGGACTAATTATTGACTAATAGCAGGTAAAGGATGTCAGAGGTTAGGAGGAATGTTCTCCAAACCTAAAAGGAACATTTAATTTAAATAAAGAAAACCTTTGTGGCTATCCAACAGAATGTAAGAACATAACAAACAATAATTGTCAATATACATAGTCAAACGAAATTCTGTCAAGTGAATTAATCTCAGTTAAAGAACATTAAAAAACAACAATAGGCAGCATCGAACAGCGCAATTACTTAAAAATAATAACAGAGAATGTCTGCTCTGTAGCTGGAAAAACACGGAAAGAAAACTCCTGCATCTGATGGAAAAACATCTTAAGGTATTTAGTTTAACAGCTGGAACGTCAAATAGCAAACACTTACCCAGAATGACCTGGGTTCCTTGACCGATGTCTTTCCTCCACTGATCAATGACGAAGTCAAACTGGTCCGTCACATCTTCATGAGCTTTCAGTGTGAATACGGCAGTGTTGACCACAGCCTGAACGACAGATGGTAAAATCCATCATATGCAGGAGCCAATCAGCATTACATTAGAGGTTCAACACATTGCCATAATGACAACAAGAAAACAGAGTTCGTACAGATACTGTAAAAATAAATTCCAGGGGGATTATCAGTGGGCTGCAGTATTATTTTTGTGTGATAAAAATTTTATGTGTGCTTTTCCGATTTTTATTTATGTAATGTATATTGTATTTAAATAAATCAAGCACTTTGCAAGTAACTCTTTGTAAATATGGCTCTTTTCAAGGGTTTTCCAGGAGTTACATTTTAAAGTCAAATTCAAGTACTTCAAGCACCTTGTACAAACCCTAAAACATGGACAACCAGTCATGAAATAATTGTGAAATGTTGAGGATGAAAGCAAAATGTTTGTGATATCTGAAATCTGATTGGTGGATTGGTGTAATCTTCTACCTTATACACATGCTCTGTCTCCTCAGCCGAGTTGGTAATGATGAGGGTTTTCTGGGGTTTGGGCGGATGGAAGTCCAGAGATCCGAGCAGAACGGAGATCTTGTCGCAGTCCAGACACAGCTGAACCCTCTGAGACACACACACAAGTCAGATCTCAGAGGACAGGCCAGAAACACCAGCGTTCCAGAGGACAGAAACATCAGCGCTCGAGAGGACAGAAACACCGGCGCTCGAGAGGACCGAAACAGCAGCGAGAGAGGACAGAAACACCAACGTTTGAGGGGACAGAAACACCAGCATTCGTGGGGACAGAAACAGCAGCGCTCAAGAGGACAGAAACACCAGCGTTTGAGGGGACAAAAACACCAGCGCTTGAGAGGACAGAAACACCAGCGCTTGAGAGGACAGAAACACCAGCGTTCGAGAGGACAGAAAACACCGGCGTTCGAGAGGACAGAAACACCAGCGCTCGAGAGGACAGAAACACCAGCGCTCGAGAGGACAGAAACACCAGCGTTCGAGAGGACAGAAACACCAGTGTTCGGGGGGACAGAAACACCAGCGCTCGAGAGGACAGAAACACCAGCGTTCGAGAGGACAGAAACACCAGCGCTCGAGAGGACAGAAACACCAGCGTTCGAGAGGACAGAAACACCAGCGCTCGAGAGGACAGAAACACCAGCGCTCGAGAGGACAGAAACACCAGCGTTCGAGAGGACAGAAACACCAGCGTTCGAGAGGACAGAAACACCAGCGTTCGAGAGGACAGAAACACCAGCGTTCGAGAGGACAGAAACACCAGCGTTCGAGGGGACAGAAACACCAGCGTTCGAGAGGACAGAAACAGCAGCGAGAGAGGACAGAAACAGCAGCGAGAGAGGACAGAAACACCAACGTTTGAGGGGACAGAAACACCGGCGTTCGAGAGGACAGAAACACCAGCGTTCGAGAGGACAGAAACACCAGCGTTCGAGAGGACAGAAACACCAGCGTTTGAGAGGACAGAAACACCAGCGTTCGAGAGGACAGAAACACCAGCGTTCGAGAGGACAGAAACACCAGCGTTCGAGAGGACAGAAACACCAGCGTTCGAGAGGACAGAAACACCAGCGTTCGAGGGGACAGAAACAGCAGCGAGAGAGGACAGAAACACCAACGTTTGAGGGGACAGAAACACCAGCATTCGTGGGGACAGAAACAGCAGCGCTCAAGAGGACAGAAACACCAGCGTTTGAGGGGACAAAAACACCAGCGCTTGAGAGGACAGAAACACCAGCGCTTGAGAGGACAGAAACACCAGCGTTCGAGAGGACAGAAAACACCGGCGTTCGAGAGGACAGAAACACCGGCGTTCCAGAGGACAGACACACCAGCGCTTGAGAGGACAGAAACACCGGCGCTCGAGAGGACAGAAACACCAGCGTTTGAGGGGACAAAAACACCAGCGCTTGAGAGGACAGAAACACCAGCACTCGAGAGGACAGAAACACCAGCGCTCGAGAGGACAGAAACACCAGCGCTCGAGAGGACAGAAACACGAGCGTTCGGGGGACCGAAACACCAGCGCTCAAGAGGACAGAAACACCGGCGCTCGAGAGGACAGAAACACCAGCGTTCGAGAGGACAGAAACACCAGCGTTCGAGAGGACAGAAACAGCAGCGAGAGAGGACAGAAACACCAGCATTCGTGGGGACAGAAACACCAGCGCTTGAGGGGACAGAAACACCAGCACTCGAGAGGACAGAAACACCAGCGCTCGAGAGGACAGAAACACCAGCGCTCGAGAGGACAGAAACACCAGCACTCAAGAGGACAGAAACACCGGCGCTCGAGAGGACAGAAACACCGGCGCTCGAGAGGACAGAAACACCAGCGCTCGAGAGGACAGAAACACCGGCGCTCGAGAGGACAGAAACACCAGCGCTCGAGAGGACAGAAACACCGGCGCTCGAGAGGATAGAAACACCAGCGCTCAAGAGGACAGAAACACCTGCGCTCGAGAGGACAGAAATGGCAGCGCTCGAGAGGACAGAAACAGCAGCGCTCGAGAGGACAGAAACAGCAGCGCTAGAGAGGACAGAAACACCGGCGTTCGAGAGGACAGAAACAGCAGCGAGAGAGGACAGAAACACCAACGTTTGAGGGGACAGAAACACCAGCATTCGTGGGGACAGAAACACCAGCGCCCGAGAGGACAGAAACACCAGTGTTCGGGGGGACAGAAACACCAGCGCTCGAGAGGACAGAAACACCAGCGTTCGGGGGGACAGAAACACCAGCGCTCAAGAGGACAGAAACACCAGCGTTCGAGAGGACAGAAACACCAACGTTTGAGGGGACAGAAACACCAACATTCGAGAGGACAGAAACACCAGCGTTCGAGAGGAAAGAAACACCTGCGTTCGAGAGGACAGAAACACCAACATTCGAGAGGACAGAAACACCAGCGTTCGAGAGGACAGAAACACCAACATTCGAGAGGACAGAAACACCAGCGTTCGAGAGGACAGAAACACCGGCGTTCGAGAGGACAGAAACACCAGCGTTTGAGGGGACAAAAACACCAGCGCTTGAGAGGACAGAAACACCAGCGTTCGAGAGGACAGAAACACCGGCGCTCGAGAGGACAGAAACACCAGCGCTCAAGAGGACAGAAACACCGGCGTTCGAGAGGACAGAAACACCAACGTTTGAGGGGACAGAAACACCAACATTCGAGAGGACAGAAACACCAGCGTTCGAGAGGAAAGAAACACCTGCGTTCGAGAGGACAGAAACACCGGCGTTCGAGAGGACAGAAACACCGGCGTTCGAGAGGACAGAAACACCAACGTTTGAGGGGACAGAAACACCAACATTCGAGAGGACAGAAACACCAGCGTTCGAGAGGAAAGAAACACCTGCGTTCGAGAGGACAGAAACACCTGCGTTCGAGAGGACAGAAACACCAGCGTTCGAGAGGACAGAAACACCAACGTTTGAGGGGACAGAAACACCAACATTCGAGAGGACAGAAACACCAGCGTTCGAGAGGACAGAAACACCTGCGTTCGAGAGGACAGAAACACCTGCGTTCGAGAGGACAGAAACACCGGCGTTCGAGAGGACAGACACACCGGCGTTCGAGAGGACAGAAACACCAGCGTTCGAGAGAACAAAAGCACCAGCACTCGAGAGGACAGAAACACCAGTGCTCGAGGACTGACCTGATGAACCCTGCCGTACAGCGCGGCCTCCTCCATCACGGTGATGATGATAGAGGGATAGATCATGTGCTCTCGCACCAGAGCCTGGATCCCGGCGCTCCACCGCCCGCCGACCGCGATGATCTGCCTGGGGCACGAGGACCTCTCCTCTCCGGACACCACCTTCTGAAAGTGCTTCAGGATCACCGACATCTACACAGAGACATGTTCAAAACAAATCTGAGGGTCCCTCATTATATTAGACAGGGCCCATTATGCCCTTTCACAAAGCCTTGATGCTGTTTTTGGGCTCTACTAGAAGAGTTTCAAAGTTTATTATTTTTCCCATATTCTCCATTAGCCTTGTTTCCACTGTTGGGCAAGTGTGAGCAGGGCTTTATAAGAACACGGGCAGAGTTTCCGTTGTGCGGTAATTTCCGGACATTGGCCGGTAAAAAAAATGAAATATCTGCCAAAATTAAATATCTCCGGTCAAATTGTCTGATTAAAATTGCCTAATAATCAGTCTGGCATCCAACAATCAGCCTAAGCCAGCTCACAATCTGTGGACCAATCCGGCATACAACAACCAGCCCAAGCGAGCTCACAATCTGTGGACCAGAGTGGCATCTAACAACCAGCCCAAGTCAGCTCATAACATGTAGACCAGTCTGGTATCCAATAACCAGCCCAAATCCGCTCACAGCCTGTGGACCAGTCTGACATCTAATAACCATCTCAAGCCAGCTAACAGTCTGTGGACTAGTCTGGCATCCAACAACCAGCCCAAGTCAGCTCATAACCTGTAGACCAGTCTGACATCTAACAACTAACCTAAGTCAGCTCACGGTCTATGGACCAGTCTTGCATTCAACAACCAACCCATGACAGCTCACAATTGATAGACCAGTCTGGCATCTAATAAATAGCCCAAGTCAGCTCACAATCTGTGGACCAGTCTGGCATCCAACAGCCAGCTGAGGCGAGCTCGCAGTCTGTTCACCAGTCTGGCGTCCAGCAACCAAACCAAGTCAGCTCATAACCTGTAGACCAGTCTGGTATCCAATAACCAGCCCAAATCAGCTCACAGCCTGTGGTCCAGTCTGACATCTAATAACCATCTCAAGCCAGCTCACGGTCTGTGGACTGGTCTGGCAGCCAATAGCCATCCCAGGTCAGCTCATAACCTGTAGACCAGTCTGGCATTCAACAACCAGCCCAAATCAGCTCACAGTTGATTGTGCCAAATCAGCACAGTTGAGGCCAGGGTCAGCTCGCAGATGGCGGACCGGTCTGGCACCCAACAGCCAGCCCAGGCTAGCTCGCAAACTGTGGACCAGTCTGGCATTTAACGACCAGCTTAATCCAGCTCACAGTATGTGGATCAGTCTGGCACCCAACAATCAGCCTAAGCCAGCTCACAATCTGTGGACCAATCCGGCATCCAACAACCAGCCCAAGCGAGCTCACAGTTTGTGGACCAGTCTGGCATCTAACAACCAGCCCAAGTCGGCTTATGGTCTGTGGAACAGTCTGGCATTCAACAACCAGCTCAAGTCAGTTCACAGTCGGTGGGTGGACTAGTCTGACATCCAACAATCAGTCCAAATCAGCTCACGGTCTGTGGATCAGTCTGGAATCCAACAATCAGCCTAAGCCAGCTCACAATCCGTGGACTAGTTCGACATCCAATAAATAGCCCAGGTCAGCTCCCAATCTTTGGACCAATCCAGCATCCAACAACTAGCCCAGGCGAGCTCACAGTCTGTGGACTGGTCTGACATCCAACAACCAGCCTAAATCAGCTCACGGTCTGTGGACCGATCTACAGAAGAAAAAAAAAACTTGAATGTGAACAGGCCCTTATGTTAACAAACACTGTCCAATTTGAGGCATAGGGACGTCTAGTAGACGGTGCTCTGGCCTGTGTGATGGTATTTAGCACTCCCCTCTATGAGGTTTGCGGGTACCCATTGATGGCCCATGCATGCAGGGCCCACCATTCCGGGTGAGGATGCCAAATTGAGCCCCTGGCCTGAGAGAGGAAGTCTTTTCTCATCGGAATCAGCCATGGGGCAGTGCTCGTCAGGCGCATTAGGACTGGGAACCATTCCTGGTTCATTCAGAGCAGAGCAACAAAGAGCACTGAGCATCTGCTTTTCCCTGATTCGTTCCAACACTTGATGCAGGAGCAAGACTGGGGGAAAAGCATAGAGCGGGGAGCAGGGCCAGTCGTGGACCAGCGCATCCTCGTTCTTGGAGAAAAATATTCGGTAGTGAGCGTTTTCCTGGGACGCAAATAGTACCACCTGTGCTCGGCCGAATGTCTCCCACAACAGGAGGATTATCTGCGGGTGCAGAGACCATTCCCCAGCTGGTATATTGTTTCTGGACAGTTTGTCTGGCCCCAAATACTGGGAGCCAGGCAAGTGTGCAGCGCTCCGTGAGTGCAAATTGTGCTGAGCCCAGACCAGGATGCATTCCGTCAGTCTGAAAATGTTTTTAGACTGGATGCCGCCCTGGTGATTTATGTAGGATACCACTGACATGTTGTCCAAGTGGACTAAGGAGTGGCAACCTCTTATTCCGGGACAAAGGCGCCTCAGCGCGTTGTCGACTGCCAACATTTTCAGACAGTTTATATGAAGGAGATTTTCTCATTCTGACCATTGGCCGATAAACGGTCTGCCCTCGTGCAGCGCTCCCCATCCCGAGGTGGAGACGTCCATAGACACCACCTGCACACTCGAGGACGTAGGGCTGGGCGATATGGCCAAAAAAAATTATCACGATATTTTTTTTTATATCAGTCGATATCGATAATTATCATGATAAATGTCAAATCTTTATTTCTTTCAAGTTTAAAGGCAGATTTTTGCTCCTAAGTGAAAACCAGAGCATTAATTGTGGTTTTAAACTACTCTTTATTGTCAGAACATATGACAAACACGAGAACATTTTCACAAATATGAGGTAGAACATTCAAACATTTTCATTCTTCCTTAAAATAAATATCTGAATAGAAAAATATTTCTTCAGCACAGTTTGCAGTGCAGGCTGCACTATTCAAATGACATGTTTTGTCTCGAAATGCATATTTGACAGTGAGTTGACAGTAAATCTGTAAACCTAACTCAAGTTAATAATGTTAAATTTATGTTCATTAACAAAAACAGTAACATCTGTTTTTTTTATGTAACGGCCACAGTAAAATGTAATATTCTGACTGAGTTTTATTAAAAATTAACCATTGGTCATCCAGTATCATGCATTTAGATCATGATCATTTAGATCATGATAACCACAGATAAAACCAGGTATAGCCTATAACTTAGCTCCTCACTGTCATGTCAAAATGTAACTTTATGGTTTCTGTGGTATTTGTATGAAAAACAGTAGCCTAACAGTTAAATACAATATTAAATACTGTACCATTAGTCACTTAATACATTGTCTACAATAATAATATCATACAATTCAATATGTATATCCCACATTTCAGGGTGCAGTTAATATTACTAACCTTACAGTAAATCCATGGTAGGCTAAATGGATTCAGTATCAATTCAGATTCTGACTGTATCGTTGCACGCAGTGATTCTCCTTTTTGTCAGCGGTGTATCATCTGCCTTTAAACTGGTTTAAACTTGACATTTGTGTTCTTCGCTGAACTCAAGTGCTTCTCACTGGATCTCGTGCGCGAGACGATCAGTAATCGCGTCTGCGTGAGCTCGCGCTGCGCTGCATTTTGGACTTTGACCCGAGTGGATAAAAGCTCCGTGTGGCGCGCGGTTTAAATGAGTTTCGTTCCGCTTTTGGCGCATAAACATTATCGAACATTTATCGACCTCTTGATATCGTTTTATCGAGAAAAATTATATTGCGATAATTATCGTTATCGTTTTATCGCCCAGCCCTACGAGGACGTCACACAGTTTACACTAGACTGGTACCAGCCGGTCGCTCTCCAAGGTTTCAGGGCTATGACACATTTCTGATTGACCCTAAGGTGAAGCAGACCGGACCTGACTGGATATGTTTTATTTCGTTTTTATAGAAACCTTGTGACATGTAGTGTGTAGTATTGGTGGGCACGTTCACTACACTACACAGAGGTCCTGATTATCCAAACTGGTCCTAACTGGAGCTCTTCTAATAAATTAACCGAAACAGCATATAAGCTACTTGCCACATAGACCTGAGAAATATGTCTATAGGCAGCTTGAAATGTCTAATTTTAAACAAAACGATTCAAAATGAATAGAAATGTGCTACTCTCTGCTTATGTAGACTAATTCGAATTAAGTGTTCATTTCTCTCTATAGGCTTGTTCACTGGCGAGTCAGTTACGTAAACTTTATCTTTGCAGCCGACACTGACACAGAAAACATTAATAAACAATTAAAATGTCCCATGCATAATCATGAGATGCGGAATAGGCAATGCATTACAAAAACACTCATTGTTGCGGAAACGCACCGTTGCTATTGTTTGTGTGCACCGGGAGCTGACACTACAGCAGACAGCAGCGCTGGCTTAAATAAATATTACAAGGTTCGAGTATTAGAGCTTGATGTCTGTTTTAAACACTGTGCGGGATCAGGTACTCACTAAAGAACTCAGCAAGTGACAGCCGGTAAGCTCTGAAGCTCTGTTGATTAACCCTTGTGCATCCTTATGGACATTTTTGTCCTTTTCAGTTTTGTTTTTTTGATCACTTTTCCTGTGTTAAAGCTAACTGCAAAAAAATTGGCACAGGTGTGTATTTTTAATGAAATTTTACTATTTCACCGTCATTTTCTTAAAAAAAAAATTTTTTGCATTGGGTACAAAAAATACTCCCTCTCAGCACCTTTTGGACAAAAATGTCCCCATTGAAACCCATTAAAACTGCCATTTTTAATCCCCGGTTCAGTTAACTATACAATTATGCAATCTTTGTTAAGACAAGGCTTAAAAATTTTATTTTTTACTATTTTTTATCAGATGGTGTCATTTTTTTTAAGTTTGGCCTATAAAACAAATATCGCTTTATTCCTGTTTTATGCAACAATATTTGTGTGGGTATGATGGTATGGATGTCAGAGTGTGGTTAGTATGTGTGTTATAAAAAAATATGTATGTGTGTGTGCGCATGTGTGTGTTTGTAATACTGAGAGAGAAAAACTGCAAATTCAAATCCAATCACTGTGAGCTCCAGTGGGCTTTTGCTGGCACCCAATGGGGAAAATATGTTACTACGCCCAAAAAAACTGTTACCGAAAGCTCATTTTTTGAGATATCATCCTCAAATTTGGAACACAACCTATCAACCTATTTAGATTTATGGCTTTGATTTTATTGCAGTTTTGAGTTCAACCTGATTTAAAAAATATATATTTTATATAAAATATTTTTCATAAACTTATACCTATATAACTTTTTTGGGGTTTACTTATTATTATTTTTTTTTACTTCAGCAATAATCTGCAAAGGGTCTTTAAAATGATACCAAACTTAAGTCTGTGCTCCAAAGCGTCACATTTTTATGACAGTTTTTTGACATGGACATTTTTTTCCTCTTTTTATCTATGTGTAACTTTTTTTAATTGATGCACAAGGGTTAAGAAATGCTGTACTTTGCCTTGCTTGGTAGTTACTGCTACCAGAGTGTGCATGTACCATTCAATGACACCCTTTAAATCACGCTGTTGGTTTGACTAGCGCATCTTCAATTCACAAGGTGTTTATTTGTGTAGTGTGTTAAAATATGTCTATTTGTTATGTTTATATTTTGTTTAATGATTAGGGTTTTTTAATATTTCCTCGAATTTGATATACTTAAGTTTGACTAATTTGCCTGGTTTAATTAGGTAATTCATGATTTGGACAGTTGTTTAAATACTTTAAATACTATAAAATATTGCTTAAAATCCATCTGATATAAATATAAATAATAACTTTGACTATATAATTACATATAGATAGTATTTTAATTTTCAAATGAAACAAATTTTCACCGTTTTCAAATCCATTCAGCCGATTTTTTGATATTTAGTAGAATATTAGTAACCAGACAGTCTGGTCTCATTGACTTCCATAGTAGGAAAAAAATATACTATGGAAGTCAATGAGACCAAAAACTGTCTGGTTACTGATATTCTACTAAATATCAAAAAAATCGGATGAATACATTCGAAAACGGTAAAACCCAACTGTTTAACTCTGGGGGAGTGGTAAAATGAGCCTATTTCCAAAAAAAGTGGAGTATCCCTTTAAAGTGGGACAAATTTGGTCTGAAATGGCACAAACTGTGCAGTCCTCCTGTTTGGCGTCACCTGCTCAGGAGCTTGTGAATACAGGACATCGGCCTCGTCCAGCACCAGGTGACACAGCCTCAGGAACAGAAAGCACTGAGCCTCCAGCAGTCTCATCATGGAGAACGGGGTCGTCACCAGCAGCTGACCTGTAACGGCATCACAACAGCTATGGGTTTCGGTCCAGACTCCCCACACTCAACATCTCGTGTGCTACGGACGGACACTTACAGTTCCTCGGGATCTTGAACTTCTTGGGCTCGTCCTGGTCCAAGCCCAGCAGAGCACTGGTGGGACGGAGACTGTGAGTGGCTCGGCTGTCCTCCAGGAGCTCCAGCACCGTCTGGACTTTCTCCCAGCCTGGGCACAGAATCACCGCCACAGGCTGCAAGCAAACACACACACACACACAATGTGTAGCAGCACAACTGGGGTCAGAGCATGACAAGAGCATTAGAGGAAGGAGATTTTATAACTGTGTGTTCTGAGATGAAAATCCCATTTCTGTTCTTGGCCAGTTGGTTTTTGGATTTAGATAAAACCGTAAACACACTGCTAAGAAATGTGTGGGTAAATTAATTTAATTGCAGTTTGCGTGAGAAATAATTGCAGTGCTGTGGTCAACATCTATAGAGTTGGTATTGCTATAGAGTGAAAACCGGTGACCGCAGTCTACAGCATTCATAGAAAGAGAACGATATGAGTGTGTGAGTTACAGCCAGTGAGAATACGGTCATGTTTGCACACCAAAAAGCTCAAAATAGTCAAATAATATCACATCATCATGTTTTAAAGAAGAGTAGTCTGATTAATTGGTGTAAATAACGGATGATGGCCACAGAACGCTAACAATTACACACATTCATTTAAATCGTTTAAATCTACATTAGTTTAAATCGATTTTGTGTGCGTGTGTGGGTATTAGGGATGTTTAGACTACTACAAAAGAGTTCACATTTTCTCTTTTCTTGAAAATATTTAGCTATTAGAGATATTTAAATGCTTCAGTTTGTTTTCATACAATAATAATATAATATGAAAACAAATTGAAGCATTTAAAATTATATATTATACCATATCAAAATCAAATACTTCAATTATTTTTTTTATTATTTTTTTTTTATTATAGTAGCCCTGTATTTTATTATTATAAGCCTAATAGAGAATTGATCTCACTAGGGCATTGTTTAGGGCTACTTTGAAAAGTTTAAAACCCGCTGCTAAAGAAAATATTGGAAATTCATAAGCAATAAACAATCATTTAACTTTGATGGTTTATAGCTATATTGATCCCCGTTTTTTTCTCCTTTTGTCCCAAAGTCTGCCTGCCATGGTCAATAGTGTTTGAATGAAACAACGGCGCGCCGCTAGACGTTACACAGTTGTCCGCGTCTGTTGCCAGGGTTACTATGGCAGTACGAGCGGAAACCAGGGATGTTACATCAGTGACAGGCGACAAGTGAACAGAGACGGGCACTATCGTGAATTTCTCCAAATTCTCTAAATGTGTTTTTTGGATATTTTGACACAAAATTCTTACATATTGTACCTTTAATGCTGCCTGAACAAAATTAATTGACTGTTTTGTTTTGTAAAATTTAATTTTATGGTAAAGATGGGTACAACAACAAAAAATCTCAGGTACCCTAAACAAAAATCTCAGGTACCCTAAAATGTGCTTCATTTGGTGACTTCTTAACTGCTTGTTTTCAAAAATATGATTTAATACCAATAAGTTACATCAAGGGTCAAATAAAATAGAAATTACACATTAAAGTTCAAAGTTACAACTGCATGCTGACACCGCTGTACAGGTCAGGTGTCCAGAATATGTTTGCTCAGGTGCAAAAAAATATCCCCCCAATAGAAAAAAGTTTTGCTCAGGCAGAATAAAAATGAGGGAAATTTCATTAAACTCTGTTCTCCTCTGAGCTGTAGGAGTGCATCTCACCCCAGAGCGAGCAGCGAGGCTGGAGACGACCGACACCGTCTGCAACAGCATCAGCAGAGGAGGGATATAGGACAGAGGATTGTCCCCGCTGTGTGACACCAGCACTGTGTCGAAGCCCCGAGCCACCGCAGGCCAACAGTAGCTCTCCGCCACATTCGGCCCGTTATACTTCCTCCGCAGCAGGAACTGAAACATCCACACAATCAGATACAACCACTAAAAACATCCTCTATTCAAATTAGTGATGGGCAACGATCGCATACCAAATAAAAGTTTGTTTACAAAGTTTGTGTCCGTGTGCTGTGTGTAATTATTATATATATATATATATATGAGAGACAGACCGATATATCGGCAGACCGATATTATCGGCCGATATTAGGCATTTTCCAAACTATCGGTATCGGCAGTTATAATGGCCGATAAATGAATATTTGAAGAGTTCAGATGCAAAAGCCTCTAAATGCCATTTGAAATGTTCTTCTTTAATGATGATTTTTATCAAACTTGTATATTTAAGTTCAGTAATTTCACTTTCATAACAATTCATATTAATTATATTATTGTGACATCACTGAACTTAAACAGAAGATATTTCTAGAAGAAAATTTCAAACGGCACTTAGAGGCTTTTGCATCTGAACTCTTCATATAAAAAATAAAATAAAAAAGGACGAAACATGCTTGAACCATGTCATGAGTGTTGGAGTTGTATAGTTGGAGTTAACACCGTTCCTGTTCATGATACATACATTGCTTAAATAACAATTAAAAGAACATTCCCATCAGTTCTCTTAAGTCAAATAAGCATGACAAAATTTGTGACTATCATGTCCAGTTTAAAATAAATAAATAAATAATATATCGGCCGATTTTTCAGAATATCGGATTTGAAAACACAAAACTATTTGTATCGGTATCGGCCTTCAAAATCCTTTATCGGTCGGGCTCTAAAACATATACCAAAAATACACACAAATGCTTGTATATATTTAAGAAATATTTGCAGGTGTATACTGTATATATAGTTATACTAATTTATATTATATAAATATTTTTATGTTAACACATTTTTATTAAATATATAGATGCATGTGTGTGTATTTATATATACAGAATAATTACACACAGCACACATATTATGTAAACAAACTTTAATTTTGTATGTGATTAATCATTGCCCAGCACTAATTAAAGTATGATCCCATATCCTCCAACACAAAAGTTAAAAGTCACAAATAATACCCCAGAAGCAATCAGAAGAAAGGTAATTAAGTTGGGCGCATGGCCATAGCATTTTGCAGTGGAAAAGTGTCAAATAACACAAAATGATAAATAAAGCAGTGGATATTCCAATATGACATTATTCAGGCACACTTAATGATGGACCTTTCTGAACTGCTCGCTGATGGGAGCGCGGGCCAGGTTTCTGCAGGGTTCGACACGCAGGGCGGAGTGCACCAACACACCCAGGTGACCCGGGTCACAGCGTGCAGCCTGTGGAACAGCACAGGCCCGGTTAGACAACACACACCAGCACCATCAACACTGCAAACCAATAATGAGGCTCTTACTTTGGCATCAAGAGATTCTTGGTCTGGATTGAGTGGATCAGGGTTCAGAAACTGCATGAGTCTGTCCAGAATAGGGTACACACAAATAGGGGAAACATTTCTTTACGAAATAGGTAAGATAAATTAGATTAAGAGAAAATGTGTGACATGTTTGTTTGTTTAGTAAGGACAGTAATGTAGAGCCTGCCTTGACGAGGCCAGCTGATCATCAAGATTGGGCTCTTGGGGGAGAGATGCCTCTTTCTGCTCCTCTGAGGAGTCACTGGCACTATGAACACACACACACACACACACACACAGGTGTAAAACTACATTGACTAACTGAATGGCTATTTGGTCTCAAGTAAACGCTGCATAATCAGGCTGGTTTTAGATTAACTTGACCGGAATCAGACGTGCTCGTGTGTCTTCTGAAGGGAAAGTGTGTTTGGCCTCACCATGATGCCGAACTCCCGGCTGGTGCTGAAGCCACGCCGTTCTCTTCAGGCCGATCAGGACTGTGCCGCTTCTCTTCAACAGACTGAAAATATTAAAAGCACTTCATTTTACGGTCACTCGTTTATCCGCTCGTTTACTAACTATTTCTGCAGATGCAAAAAGAGGTATTTAAGAGTTTTGAGTGCTTACTTCAGGAATCTGCTTTGAACGTAATTTAAACTTCATGCATCTGTGAAAGAAAAACAATTTATTATAATTTTCAAACATTATATTATCATTATATTAAACTAATTAACCGATCACCGATCTATTTGAAGTATATTTGTAGAATTATTTACAGGGATGCTCCAATCAGGAATTTTGCATTAATTCAGGACCTGAATTTCATTTTTGAAAATGGGAAGGTGAATGAATTTTTCAAGGTTTTGAACTACTGTTTAATAAATAGAAATAATTCGAGCACGTAAACTTTCATATGGAGGCTTAAAGTAACACAAGGTAACTTTTCAACCTTCATAATTTATTTCCAAGTCTCTTGTGATGGTACATCGACTAAACAATAGTTTGAATGACACGTCTGCCATAGCCTGATGGGGTCTGTAGCGTTTTTAAACATACTTTTAAACTTGGAGTTTCGGGTAGTAACCGGCGAACAATTCGACTGCTTTACGGCATCTACGTCACTTCCACCACCACCCCCACTTCCTTAAAAACGGACGTGCGAGCCAAATATTATAGTCATGGCCGAAGCAGCACAGAAAAACAAGAAAGCAAAGGTTTTATCAGAGCAAAGCAAAAAGAGAAAGTGATCGCGTTAAAGGCAGAACGAGGATCAACATTGGGTCAGCTTTTTCTTGCTGGCGTGAGCTGAAGGAGGAGGAGGGGTGCCGACCGATGCGGACTTAGCTGTCATGCTTTTGGACTAGTAAATATATTGCTTGCATACTATCTCTTTGTTTTTTTTTGTCTGCCTGACAACGTTATGGAAGCTATCTTATCCTCGGTTTATCTTCATGAATCAAGTAATGATAGTAGAGTAGCGAACTATCAATCTGGTAGCTAGTAAACGATATTCTAGTTTTTGATGGTTAGTAGGGTTGGGTATCGAGAATCGAGTATCGATTGGAACCGGGACTAACTTTTCGTTTTTCCCGGAATCGTTCAAAAGTTAAAATTTCGATTCCTAGTTTCGATATTCACAGTCCGCCGAGCGGAAGAAGAAACCGCTGAACAACACCAACGAAGAAGCGTCTACCGGAAGTGTTGGCATAACCGCGCGAGTCGAACATGAGTAGCTTAAGTCGGCGGTCCAAAGTGTGGCTTCACTTTTCTAAAAATTAACGAAATCTCGGCAAAATGCAAAATTTGTGACAAGTATTTGTGACAGAAGGAAGACCGTTGGTTAGCAAGGTTAGCTAAACTTTTTTGACCCTGCCTCTTAAAAGAATCGAAATCGAGAATCGTTAGGAACCGGAATCGAAACAAGGAATCAGAATCGTTCAAATTCAAACGATACCCAACCCTAATGGTTAGCTATCGCTAGCATTCTCGTTCTGATTTGAACTTTGAAATTGATGAAATCGAAAAATGGTTATTATCTACCACTCAAACATTGCATTGAAGTATCATATAGATTCAGTAAAAAGGTAACCAATAAAGTAGGCCACTATAATGACGCTGGCTTGTAAACGTGACTATTGCGATCATTTGCCGTTAGAAAAAAAAATAAAACCCATGAAATTATATTCATATGACATGCTGACATATACGCCACTGTACCTGGGATGAAGACATTTCACACGCGACGCAATCAGAACACCTGCATGTGACCTCCTCCTACAGTGTTCAGGGCTATCATGGTTGTCAACAAATGCGCGTGCATGTGGGATGACAGAGTTTACGACAGCAGTAGAGGACAATACTGTTTCCCAACTGTAGGGGGACCCCGAGAGCAAAAACTACCTGGTGTTACTTTAATAGATTCAATTTATGCAGCGAGACTTCACAACTAATTACTGACATTGTACCAAAACATTTTACATTTCTTAAGGGTCAAATCTGAATTTCATCCATTAATCGAACTTCCATAGTGCATAGTCTTGCCTTGAAATTTTCTCATTTGGTCACATTCTGTTATGGAATATTAGTTTTTATTGATTGTATATTTTGAGTTTTATTCACATCCATTATGCAGGTATTATCCATTATGCTGCTCGCTGAAACATTTGAACACCGACTGTTTCCATCGACTGTAGTCATAAGTATCAAATTACATTTATAACTGGCCTTAGTAGGCCTAAGTGTGTCCCGGCTTTATGCGGTTGTTAATGCAATTATTAGAGAGAGGAAGCGAGAGAGATGTTGAAATAATGAGACAGAAAAGCATGGGCGTCAATATTATTATTTATTTATTAATTAAATTTGTTTTAATTCATTCGTTCATTCTTGTTTTCTATAATTGACAGTAGATAACCCAATAAATGAAACACACAAAGCCCTATTAACAAGTAGGCCTATCTATAATTATTTATTATTATCTGGAATAATTACGAAAATCCGTGCAGCAGGAATATTAATTTATTTATATAGCCTATTCAGTTTAATTTTCCATTTAGCCTATTATAGATAGGACTACATATTTTATTTATTAACATTAAACTGTATGTGTCCATTGATTATGAAGTTAGTCATTGTAAATTGCATATCAAGCGCATGGGGCTGCATGTTTTCTCTTGTTATTAATTATTTTCCGTTATTACAGTTAACTACGCGCAGTGATATGGCACTGTGATGCGGTCAAACCTGCCTGAAACTACTTCAGCCGTGCGTTTCCCTGAAAATAATTGCACACCTTTAGAACGTTCTCAACCAATCAGAATCAAGCATTCAACAGCCCTGTAGTATAAAGTAGTTTAATGCAGTACTGACACTAAAACGGAGTTTTTTCTCTCCCAGTAATTTTTATTTTGGGTGAATTATACACAATATATATTGTCACATTGGCCAATAGCGATCGGTAGCTGATCAATCAGAGCACCCCTAATTTGTTGGCTAGTTAACTAAATTACTCATCATCACCTTCATAAAATCAGATGTATTTAGAGACAAGTCGGGTGTCCATCTAAACTCAAACACACAATCCAAAACTCAATTGCACGATTTATGAGCTCTTAAGGAGGAACCGGACTGAGATGAGTCTTACTGGGCCTTGTTTACGTCGGTCTGCGCACAGCTTTCCTCTGTGGTAATGCCCGTGGCCTCAACTCTGATCCGCCATCCTCTGCCGATCTGCATCAAACCACAGGGGTCACAGTTAAACTCGGATCCGGGCGTTCACTGGTGCCGCTATAAAGCCCAACTCGGTCGAGCTTGATCGCTCTCGTGTGTTATAAACGGACACTTACAGTGTTGGTCCCAGCATTGCGGGCCAGTTTATGGACTTGAGGTTTGACCGGAGAATGCGTGTGTTCTTCCTCCGACACCTGCGGTTTCTGCGGCTCGCTTTCTAAAGGAGAAAAACACACAGCAATATGAGTACCTTTCAAGACATTCACTATCCAGGCTGTCATGTCATTTTAGTGTGATTAAATACAAAATATGTTATAGCAAGGGTCTGTGTTTTAAATCAGAAAAACAAATAGAATAGAAAAGAAAAGAAAAGGTAAGTGCTAGTATTAATTGACCTATGGCTAAGCCACGCCCCCTCCACTCACTTGGACAAACACGGTATGGGCGCTATGGCAGCTGTCACAGTAGGAGACATTTCATAGGAGGCAATTGGTGATTTTTGGAGATAGAAAGATTATATATCATTTTGAAGTCACCTAAAGGGCCTTAACTATGCATTGGAGGGTTATATTAACCATTTTATTGTTGAGTAGGTCGATGGAAAGCTTCAGCTTCAACAGGTCACAGTGTAAACGTGATGAACCGCATATCGTTGCCATCACTGTTTGGTGCTGCGGTATTTACATGAATCATTCAGCACAACATTGTTAACATTTGTTATCTCGGTTATTTACAGATACGTTATGGCTCGTTTCCACTGAGAGGTACGGTACAGTACGGGTCGGGTCAGGTCGGGTACATCATGATCCGGCTTGCGTTTCCACCGCCAACAGTACCCTTACTTGATAGGCATGGTGTTTGCTGGAAAGAAGCGATCGAAGTCATTTTCGCGCGAAGAAAGCGACATAGTAAACAACAATGGATGACAGACAGCAGATCTTGATCATCTTGTTCTTGCTTATCGGCATGTTTGTCACTAGAAACAAGCGCTGGCATTAGGCGTTTCTCAATATCAAGTAGCCTACGCAAAATCCGACTCAATGACTCCCGAGGACGCGAGTCCAGTAACTCTGCTAATCGAACAGTGCGTTCTTGAACGCGGCACTCAGCTCGCTCTGCGACTCCGGTTATCTCTGTATGTTCATTTTAGACGACAATAAAACCACTCTGCTTCTTTTCGATTTCATTTAAATACATTTTAAACATTATAAGCACACAAATGTGGTTCAGGCAACGCATAGCCTATTGATTATAGTCACTGCATCTATGTAACATTATATTTATAACAAAACTAAATATAAAACAACCCTGCCTGCCTACCTCTTCGTTTAAATTTAAAAATATTAAACATATGCCCGGCAATATGTAACGTTAACGTATTGCATATCGCATTGGTACAAATGTTGCAATAAACAACATTAGATGATCTTGTTATAAAATAAAATAATTAAAAATTACAAACTATCTTTTTGTTGAATTTCAGTTTTATCAATAATAGGCATTATAAAAGTATAAGTAAAAGGTACAAAAAGATATACAGTAAAGCTTAAATATCATAAAGAAACAATTCAGTCAGTCAAATATACAAATTCAGCGCTCAAAGATATGAAACTTCACGTAGCCTTCTGCCAAAACTATTGGCCAGGGAACGAATTATAGATTCACGAGACCAAAGATCACCTGTTAGGTTTATACAAGACGAACTACATCTCATGTTTAACCACTACAGAGACGTCCGAGTCAGCGGCAAACATCAGAACGACTCGCCGAGGAAAGGCTGTTCCAGGCGGGGGACACGAGCGCGAGCGTCCGGTGATCGCTTGGAATGGATCTCAGTCAAATTATCAAAAATCTATAAATAAACCACAGATTTGAGCTTTAAAAAACTACTTTCTCGCCTGAAAAAGTCTTAAAACTACATTTCGTGACACAATAACAGTAGAATTATATTTCAACTGTATGCTTAATGCCCTTGTAGCACACGCGAGTGACGATCCTCTGTCCACCAATCACCGTTCTGCAGTGAGTCTAGCTCCACCTTTTAGTACCCTTTCACTGTGCTAGGTACCCCAACGGAAGGGTACCCAAAAAGTGGTACGGTACGGTTCGGCTTTTTGGTACCATTCACAACTTTTGACAGTGGAAACGCAAATAATTGCGTACCGAACCGAACTGTACCGTACCACTCAGTGGAAACGAGCCATTAATGAAGCTAAGTGACATGATGTACAACGCAGCTAGAAGCTAACTTTAATGTTTTCTGATGTACGTCTAACGTTAGAGATTTTAAAGATAACGTTCAAATATGTTGTTGACTTAACTTAGATCAGATGTAGACATCCTTGTTTAATTTATCCACGTTTAGTTGGTGTTGTGGTCTACCGCATAACTTAATCCAGAGCAGACACTTATCTTGGTTGAGATGTGGCTTGGGAAAGGGTTAAAAAACACACACCGTCACCCAGCCTCTCGGGAACCTAGTGTCAGAAGGTCCAACAGCGACGGTGCGTTGTGGTGCATTTAAAGGTTTTGTAAAATATCTTTTTCCCATCTGGTGGTTGTTTTTGTCGTTCAACAGCGATTTACTAGTGAAATCTGTTATTGTTAGAAGTCAAATTAAATAAAATATAATAAATCTTATATATAAAAAATGTAATCATTTAAAAAAAATTCTCCTTTTTTTTGTGATAATTAGGTTTTGTCCATTTGTCTTTGTCCGTCAACAAACAAACCAATATATTTTACTGTATATCCACATAGAAAACAGATATTTAAAACTCTAAGAATATTTCACAGTTGTTGTTTTTTTGGTCAAATAAATGCAGCCTTGGTGAGCAGAAGAGAGCTCTTTTTTTTTTTTTTTTTTTTTTTAAAGAGTAAAAGATCTCCCCAAACCTGACCTGTCTGTGGTTGTGGATCATCTCTCCGCTCGGTTCGTTGGGGATTCTGGGGGATTTCGGGCGCGGGCGAAGCTTTGACCGGACAGCAGCCCTTCATCTCCAAGAGCTCTTGAGGACGGGAGTAAATGTCCCACGCCAGGCTGACAGGAACCCGGTCTCCATTCCTGTTCCCGTCCGGCACGCTCGACTTCTCACTCACGAAACAGGCAAACTTCTTGGCCACGAGCTCATGGTTCACACAGATCTGCTCAACGACAGCGGACTGGCACTCAGCAGCTGTCTGAGATCCTGCTCAGCATGTCACATAAACACACTTTACCTTTGTGTCATTGATAGTCAAGTAGAGTTCAACGGCAGAGCAGCCGGCAAGCGTTTCACACAGAACGGCTTCCACCAGAGTCGACACTAGAAACACACAGAGCGTCTATAAACACACAATGCAGGAATGCATGGAGGCAAGTTTCCCACAGGAACACGAGTGTCAGAAGAGCTGCTGGAGTTAAACTGAGAAAACAAACCATTATCAGTTAAACTAAAGCTTGATAGTGTTCCTCACACACATCCCGTGATCGTGGATCTCGACATGCAGCAGGAATCATGTTTCCTGATTTATATTTGGATATTTGAATATCCTGATTTATATTCGGATATATTCGGAGCCTGATTTGCCTCCGCTTCATATAAATACAATTTAGGTCTAAATCCATGTGATCACTATATCAGTGTTATATACATCATCATATCGTCCAGCCGTAAAACTGGTGTAGTTTTCTGTCAGTGTTTATTTAAAAACACCCAATTATTCAGAATATACGGTGGTAAATATTTAATTTAGTTGTAAATACAGTATGATTTTACCCCATAATTCAGCATACTGACACGAAATGACTGCAAATCCAGCTTTATCTGTCTGGATCCGGTTGTTTCGGTGAATTGCATCGATTCATTTGCTTCTGTTCTGTATCTTTCAACAGTCTGTTATAAAATCTAGTTATAAAAGCTCTTTCCCGTTTTAGGTGTGATTTTTTTTGCAGCTGAAAACCAATGCTGACGTTCAGTGCGTGTGACTGCAGTCACTCCGGCCGACGCCGACAGGAGGAGCCGCTGTAGAACCACAGCACACTCTTACCTTGTAGCAGATTGTGCAAGTATTTGGTGGCAGAGCTGTCCCACGTTGAGGAGGGCCTGAGATCAGACAGGGAAACAGAGCATCAGAACACATGCGCGTACAGCACAGAGACTGCTTCAGGAGAGGGACTTACACCAGCTCGGCCGTGTCTCCGGAGACCGGCACCTGAAGGGTCATGGGGCGAATCCCAGCCAGGCTGAAGCGGCGCACCCTGAAGGGCAGCTGCAGGAACTTCTCCAGAGGAGTCCTGACACTGAGAGCAGATACAGATACTAATGGTGGGGGAAAATATCGCGATATTTTGCGCACGCAATTATATCGATACAGTAGCGCAAAGTATTGCAATATTTAATTATAAATTATCCATTTGAAGTGAGTTGAGCAGTCTTATTTTCCTCTTTTTTTTGTAATGCCTTTGATTAATATGGGGACATGAATCGCAATATATCGCAGAATTGAATCGCAACACTTGCTGCATCACATTATGTTAAGAATCACAGTAAAATTTAATCCTGGCCCAAATATCGCAATACTATCGAATCGACACATTTTTGCCAATTCCCAGCCCTAATCTTCACACCGAGAGGAAGCAAAGTGGACAGCTAAAATAAAGCGGAACTAAAAACGCTTCATGCATTTAAAAGACTTTTAATTATAAAGACGTCAAAAACACACTGGGACTACTTTGAAATTCTCATGCTTTACTTTTTCCAGCTGCTCACTCAATATGATAGGAAGATAATTATATGCACTAGTTTCTTATAACTCTATACAAAATATTACAAACATCATGCAAACGCTGTCATAATTCATCAAAAGTACCAGCAGCACTTGCATTTACGTAAATCATACTTTAAAAATGTTATAATCACATTAGGCCATTTATTTCTGTCCCCAAATTAAGACCTCTTAAAATGATAGATAAAAGGAGTAGTTCACTTTTAAAAAAAACTTTTGCTGATAATTTACTCACCCCCAAGTCATCCAAGATGTCCATGTCTTTCTTTCTTCAGTCGAAAACAAATGAAGGTTTTTGGTGAAAACATTACAGGATTTTCTCCATATAATGGACTTCAATGGGGACCATCACAGAACAGAGCAAGGCGAGCATTTGTGCTTATAAAACTTAGTTTTTTATTTATTTTTTAAATGAGTGATCGTTTCGCTAGATAAGACCCTTATTCATCATCTGGTGTCGTTTAAAGCCCTTGAACCGTTTGGTTCCCATTGAAGTCCATTATATGGAGAAAATCCTGGAACATTTTCATCCAAAACATTAATTTGTTTTCATCTGAAAAAAGAAAGACATGGACATCTTGGATGACATGGGGGTGAGGAAACTACAGTATGCTACTTTGAACTACTCCTTTAAGACTTCTGATACACCATATGATATGTATGACCTTAAAGGGACAGTTCATCCCAAAATTAAAATTCTCGCATAATTTACTCACCCTCATGCCATCGCTTTCTTTCTTCAGAACAACACTAATGAAGATTCTTAGGAATATAATGAATAATACACCAAACGCAACAATGGCAATGGTAATCCACATGACCCAAGTGGACGGATCAAAGTTTTCTGAAGCCAAACGATACGTGTGTGTAAAAACAAATTGCATTTTTTTTAATATAAACTCTTAACTATAATACATTGCTTAACACAAACGTAAATGCGTTTTAAAGTTTACATGGCACTTGTATGACAGTAGATTGAAAACAATGATTTATTCTTTAAAGTAAAATATTTTGAGTATTTTTCTCACAAACACCGATCGTTTCACTCCAGAAGATATTGATGGCATGAAGGCGAGTAAATGCAGAGTCTATCCCTTTACACTTGATAAAACCAATTCAGGATATTTGAATTTAAATGTTTAAAAGGCTTCGTACTCATTAGCTCTGACGATGATGTGATCTCCGTGGTCTACCAACAAACACCAGGCCTGAGAGTCCAGCGACCCCTCGATGACGGACTCGACCACGGCACGACACCAGCTCTTCAGAGCCAGACTGAACACCACACACACCTGAGAGAGAGAGACAGAGCGGAGTCTGAAATTCTCGCACGTTAAAAAATAAAAACGACCTCTATGAAGGTAATATGATGCCATAAAGAATCGCATGCGCAGGGTAAAGGTCCTTGCACACTTTTCCGAAATTTGAAAAAATTGAAGTCCGAAATTTTCATATGTGTTTATTGGTATTCGTGATTCGTTGGCTGCTTGCTACGGATGCGAAAAATGCACAAAAAAAGAAAAAAATTACGGATGACAGTTTCGGAGGCAGTGTGTAAACGTGATAAGTCGCATTCACATTACACTTCAAATTGCGCAAATTGAAAATACGCTCAATGGAAACCAGAGTATGTGAGCGGAGTGGAGCGGCAACAATTTCCCCTCCACGCTCCAAGCATTATATAATCACTCCGCTCCAGCTCCGCTCCGGGTTCACCATTTACCGCTCCCGCTCCACTCCTCGCTCACTGATATCAGAAACACCGCTCCGTGTTCGCTCCCCAAGGAAATTCCGAATAAAGTATTTAAGTATGCTTTAAAATCTCACAAAATGTCTCCTCATCATAATAGATACATAGGCATAGTAAATAAATAAAAAAAAAACAACGTTAGGAGAATAGTGTTGTTTATTGGATTTGGATAGTGTGCAAACTTTTCCTATGACATGCTATGCTTATTACAGGTTATCAGCATTATAAATTAAATATCATTGCTGCTTTTTGCAGAGCACATTTTGTTCGGAAAGAAGAAAATAACTACGTTTTCATCAGTTATTTATCTACGGGTCGCTACATTTCTCACAGATTCATGCTCATTTAAAATCAAATACTGACAGATAGCCGACTGTATGATTACATTTGTTTGAATGCAATGCATTAGTGAGAAAGCGATTGCGTTGGTGAATAAGTGTTACCTGTTTAAAATGTGCTTTCACCCCGCCCGATCCAGCGCCCCATCTCATGAAAGTGCATAGGCTATCTATATTTTATTTCTCGTGGGCATAGCCTACGATACGCACTTAATGGCAAGAACGCACTTCACACCCATCCTAACCAAGGGGTTTAGTGTGCGTCATTTGCACGCACAAACAATTTTTTGGCATATAATAATAGGCACGAGAAATAAAATGTGTGCTATAGATTCGCACTTTCATGAGAGCGTGTTGCATATTCAGTACAGGCTTGATAACTATAACCTCCCGCAGCCACTCATGTCCATCGGCGTCATCATAACCCTCACATTTTTTTCTGATTCGAGTGATCCATCTGTATCATGCTAGCGTAATGTGTTTAACACGTGAATCCTTACTAAAAATGCAGTTCTATAATGAGCCGTTGGCATGAATTGTCCTCGTGATAGAGCGGTAGTGGAGCGCGCTCGGAGCGAGTGAAAACCACGACGCTCCGACTTTTAAAAAATCCGCTCCGCGCTCCATTCAAAATCATGCCGCTCCACTCCTCGCTCCGCTCCCACTCCACTCCGCTCACATACTCTGATGGAAACACGTCAATTTCGCGAAAACTCCCATTTATCGCAAAAACATTTTTATGCTCACAGGAGGTGGGTTTTCAGGCAAAAAAATGAATATTACACAAAACTGCAATGGAAAGAGTTTTTGCACATTTACAGTCACCTGACATAAATGACGAGCGTGTTCGACAGAGGACGAGACTGAGTTCTCTATTAAATACATAAAAGACAAAAGAATTATGGGAATACTGGATTCTAAACCTCAAAGAAACGCCACAGTCATCAAACTCCCAGAAATACACCTCATACAAGCCGCTCACAGGCTTTACTTGCCATTAATGCTTGGATAACACACACACACACATACACATCTCCTTCGATTAATAATAACAGCCAGTGCAGTGGCTGGGATACATAAACCAACATCCGTTGCCATGTTTGGAATGACTTGTCACGAGAGGAAAATGGAAACGCGTCATTCCGAAATAAGTTTTCTGTCGACATTTAGAAAAAATTCGCAAAAGTTTTGCGCAAATCTGTAATGGAAATGCACCTATTGACACGACGTGAGGTCCGAGGTCATATTTTTTTACGTGCGAAAAAGTCGTGTGCAATGACCTTAACACTAAAGGATCAAACACTCAAAACACGCCTCTTTTACATGCGAAAGAAAATGTACTATTACAATCAAATAACTTACTAATATTAAATGTATTATCTCACTTAAAATTCACAAAAGTTTTGCGAAGATCTGTAACAGAAATGCACCTATAGACCATTTCACAAGATGTAAACAACACTGGTCCAGAAGCACTTCCTGTTTCAGTTTTTTAACACTACATAAAAGCTGGGATAAAATACAACCAACAGAACATTTAAAACTGAATCAAAAAGTTAAAGAAACATCTTTAAGATGTTTTCTTTACATGTGAAATAAAGAAAACAGTTACAAACTGAAACAGGAAGTGCTTCTGGACCAGTGTTGTTTACATCTTGTGAAATGGTCTATTGACACGACGTGAGGTCTGAGGTCGTATCTATTTTTAACGTGCGAAAACTTCGAACGAGAATTTCAGACACGGTGTGCAATGACCTTAACACTAAAGGATCAAACACTCAAAACACACCTCTTTTACATGAAGAAAATTTAGTTAGAATTAAATAATTTACTAATATTTAATGTATAATCTCACTTAAAATGAAGTAAATGTCGCATTAGGCATTATAAATCAACACTTTTGACACTTATGTCACTTTAGACATACTTGAATTGTAGATGTTTCTCATGAATCTTAAATCTTTTAACATCAACATTTGCATATGTTGGTAATAATTTTTTTTTTTTTTTTTTAAGAGGAAAAGCGAGTGTCCAGTGTGTAGAACAGAGTCTCGAGATCAGCAGCTCACATAGAAGATTTGTTTAATGTTTCTTCTCCGGTTATGCCATAGCTCTGATTAAATGATATTTAGCCTTCTAAAACCATGATATGAGTGAGTTTTCAGACTGGTAGAGCATGTGACACCACAAACCCCCAAATATGAACCACAGGAAGTTATTATTCTTCATATTCCTGATCTGACATACCAGCCCCAGCTTCAGTTCTGCAGGCTTCAGCTTCTGGAGGTCCATGTTGACCTTGTGGTAGAAGAGGTTCATCTGCACCCTCAGGTGCTCGTACTCCTCAGGGCTGTCCGGCTGAACGCCTGCTCCTCTCAGGACCCGCGCCCACAGGCATCCCGGGTCCTCCACCTGACCACACACACACACATCAAGAACTCGTCGAGATACACTCATGCACACCAAAGATCTGCTTATTACCGATATATCAGTGATGGCTGAAATGCCTTCATGTAAACGCATTAATCGATCAGCGCATACGCTGAAATTTAGTTCAGAATACATGCGATTCCTATGTAAACAGATATGTGCATCAGATTGCAATGTTTAGGGTTGATCTAACTTTCAGATCTGAATTTAGATTGCATTCATTACTGGACTGATGAATATTAGTGCATTTGTTAGCAAGTAGGGCATTAGTTTCCATTTGTTCATTGCAATGACTTTAATGAGTAAAGGGTCAAGTGTCAAGGTAAACACATTTGTTTGTGATGCAAAGGGACAATCCTTCCAAAAGTATAAAGACCCTTTAAGAGTGATAAAAAAACATGGAGCCTAAAAAAATAATTATTATAAATAAGCAATAATCCTTCATTATTGACAAATTTCTTTTTATTATTATTTTTCTACTACCTATAAAAGCTGTGTTAAACATAACTTGACCTACTTGGAAAAAAAAACTGCAAAACAAACAATGAAAAATACATAATAGAAATATATCAATTGTCAACCCCTTTTTAGAAAAAATTAGCAATGTTACATATTTCACATCCCATCAAGAGATTATTTCGGCTAGTCGTCTAACTCGTTTTTTCTTTCATTTAACCATGTACTAAAATACATCTAGCTAAAATTAAAATGAATAAAAAAGATCTAGAAAATTCAAACCATGAATAAAAACCATAGTGTCTCGATGATGTAATATCTGAATGAGAGCCATCGGCTGCATGTAGTGTTTACCTTGATTATCTCTATTTCTAGCATTTCTTCGACTTCCACCGCAAAATCTGCAAAAGAGTGGAAAGAAAGACAAACGTTTATTTAAATCCTTCACAGGACACCGACGTCAGCTGGTGTTCAGTGCACGACGGCACACTAGGGCTGTGTGATATTGATAAAACTATATCTCAGGATTTTCTGGACGGTGATTATTAGACGCTATTTTGCTGTGTGTGTTTATCGTGCTGGTACTTTGGCAGGTTTAGGACTGTCGTGGACAGCGACTCATAAAGTCTTTGATATTCTTCATTATCTGGTGGTCAGTTCAGAGTAGGGCTGGGCGAAATGGTCAAAAAAATTATCACAATCATTTTTTTTATATCAGTGGATATCGATAATTATCATGATAAATGTCAAATCTTTATTTCTTTCAAGTTTAAAGGCAGATTTTTGCTCCTAAGTGAAAGTTGTATAAACCAGAGCATTATTTGTGGTTTTAAACTACTCTTTATTGTCAGAACATATCATGACAAACACTTGCCAAACAGGTGAACATTTCACAAATATGAGGTAGAACATTCAAACATTTTTCCTTAAAATAAATATCTGAAAAGAAAAATATTTCTTGAGCACAGTTTGCAGTGCAGGCTGCAATATTCAAATTACATGTTTTGTCTTGAAATGCACATTTGACAGTGAGTTGACAGTAAATCTGCATCCTCACTCAAGCTAATATTACATTTATGTTCATTAACAAAAATAGTTACATCTGTTTTTTGTTTTTTAAATGTAACGACCACATTTTTATTTGGTAAAATGTAATATTCTGACTGAGTTTTATTAAAAATTAACCATTGGTCATCCAGTATCATGCATTTAGATCATGATAACCACAGATAAAACCAGGTATAGCCTATAACTTAGCTCCTCACTGTCATGTCAAAATGTAACTTTATGGTTTCTGTGGTATTTGTATGAAAACAGTAGCCTAACAGTTAAATACATTATTAAATACTGTACTTATATTCCATTAGTCACTTAATACATTGTCTACAATAATAATATCATACAATTCAATATGTATATCCCACATTTCATGGTGCAGTTAATATTACTAACCTTACAGTAAATCCATGGTAGGCTAAATGGATTCAGTATCAATTCAGATTCTGACTGTATCGTTGCACGCAGTGATTCTCCTTTTCGTGTTTAATCTGCCTTTAAACTGGTTTAAACTTGACATTTGTATTCTTCGCTGAAAAATTATATTGCGATAATTATCCCTACATATAATATATATATACACACATACACACACAAATATATATATTGTATATATAAATACACACACATGCATGTATAATATATATTTAAGAAAATGTGCTATTCATATATAAAATATTTATATTTATATAATATAGATTATGTATTTATATATATACAGAATTTAAGTGCAAATAATTCTTAAATATATACATGCATGCATAGGTATTATATATACAAAATAATTATATACAGCACACACAAATATATTATGTAAACACAGCCTTTTATTTTGGATGCGATTAATCACAATTAATTTTTGCACAGCCCTAATATATAAAAATTCTTCTGGACTAAGACCAGAAGAACTGCGGCGTTTCCAAAGACCCTAGAAAAAACCTGCAAAACTAAAAACTATGCGCAATACCTGGACAAAAGCTGTTTTAAACGTAAAGGGTACTAAACACCTATTGATTTGATTTAGTTAACTAATAAAAGTGAATTGATAAATAAAATCTATTTATGATTGACATTATTTTGGAAAACATTCTCATTTACAGCATTTTTACACAAGTGCTTTTTCATAGTACTGTAGCTTTGCAGGCAGGCAGGCACTACCTTCGAGACGTTGCCGCAGTTCTTCTGGTCTTAGTCTCTGTTTTTTTCTGTTTCTTCATATAATTTCAGATGCACTCGATGATGGGATGATGAGATCCGACCTCCGTGTGAAGCATTGGCTGTTGTCAGAATCCTTGTGCATTCAAAAATTTCACTGGATTATTACAATTATATATATATATATATATATAGAAAATGTTATAAAACAGTCTACCCTGTATATATTATAAATGAAATATAGATGAATCCTTATCAAAGCTACAAGCATTCTTTAGTCAAGAGCAGATAGTAATTTTCTGTTCCCTCTGTTCTTTAGGTTAACTTAACTGACAGACAGAATTAATGCCCCCTGTCACTTTAAGATCTGTCGCTGCTGACAGGATCTCACGCTTCTCATTCTCTTGGTGCGTTCTATTATTCATCCGTCTCGGAGATCCGAATCGGACGACAGATGTTGACTAGCAACACGCCCCCTTTCCTCGGATTTCTCCTCTCGGACGTCGGACAATTAATGCACTTAAATGACAATTAATAGGTAGTCTCATTGCCATTTAAGTGAAATTACTATATAAAAATTATCATTCTAAAAATGATCATTCTAGAAGAAAATTTTTTAAATGGTACTTGGAGGCTTTTGCATCTGAACTCTCTCTCTATATATATACAATTTAAGTATAAATAAAAGTCAAAACCCATTTTTAGTCATACCTGGAAACAAATCCTGGTCAAATAGGTTATATGGGCCATTTTGTAGAATTGGTTCAAAGTTAGAGTTTGAAAGATCTTGAAAAATAATAATATGAGCAGAAACTGTCTAACTAAATGAACGTTCATTCACACACCCGATTCATATTTAAACAGTCTTTTTGGTTTAACAGATCAGAATAGAATAGCCTATATAGTCTTATGTAGGGGCGAAAGTGAATTAACGCAGTCTGTGAATTCGTCTATTCCTTCCTATCAGACACGCATTTGATATTTAAACAAAAGTCTTTGTGCAGTTTACAGACATTATTCAGTAACGCAATTAGAACAAAGCACTTAAGAATAAATGACTTACTGCATCAGCTGAATCCGTGCTCCTCAAAATGAAACTGGTAACTGAGGTACTTTTATACAGGATCCTCCACACTGCGCAGCAAGACGAAAGGTTAGGACGAGGTTAGATACGTAATAAACTATGTTTTTATCAGTGAGCGGGGTCACATTAACACGTCATAAGCTATAATTAGGTGAAAGGGAAAAGACTGACATCGCTCTCTTTTCATCAACTGAGAATAGTTGCTTTTTTTTATAAATTACTTCATTTAAAAGAAGAGAATTTCAGCTTCATAAAGAGAGATCTTTCGTGTCTCTGTGACAAGTATTTAATGAGTTACAGGTTATTTTTTGGACGCGTTTCAGAAAGATTTTTGCGGAGACAGAGTGAGCTGAAAGTGCACCTTGTTTATTTTATTTATTTTACAAAAACACAAGGTTTTGATATTAATAAGAGTGTACACAAAAAAAGAAGACCCTCTATAGTTTATAATCATGTATTGATTTCATTATATGACCATAAATGACAGAGTATTTTAAGTCTATGTTGCAGCTATGTGAAAGAAAAAAAAACACGATCAAAACACGGGGATGCGTTTTTGGTCCTCAGAGGGTTAAAGTCCCTGTAAAGGCAATTCTACAAAAAAAAAAAAAAATCTGAACACATTATAAATGTTACAAATGTATTGCTAAAACATATTAGAAAGACTGTGAACTGTGAAGTACTGAAATGTGGAGTTTAGGGATAGGCATTCGATTAAATTTTCTTAGTCGATCATCGGAAGAATTAACGATCGACTATCGATTAATCATTAATATTTTTATATTTAAATTTATTATTTATTTCACTTTTTATAAATTAAAAATGCAATGAAAATACAAAAATACAGCGTGTTTTTCCTCGATTAGATCTTTATTACAAGATGATCAACTTGTGGCAGTTAAACTGGGCGTAAATTTGAAGATATGCGCAACGGTGCTGTAACGCAACTGAAACTGCAGCTGCGAGTTGGCCCTCGTGAGACCCTCGTTTGTTCCAAAATAATAAATAATAATAAAAATAACTTAACCAAAAACATAATAACATTTAGATTTGAAAGGTTTTGTCAAAATGTAACTCAATCAAGGAACGGAGTCAAGAAAGGGTGAGAGAGATTAGCCTACCTAACAATCAATTAGGCTAGCCTACTTAAAGCCAAAAATAACTCGCATACAACTTCTGCTCCAGTCAACTGATTTTTGTTGAGAAAGATAAGCATGTTGATGACATGATCTGGGGTCAGACGCGACCGCAACCTGCTTGGTGACCGTCAAGCCTTGTTTACACTTTTGCCTGGCTCTTCAGCGCGAGTCTCTGCAGACCGCACGCGCACCTCCCCAAACAGACGAGGTGTTTATACTCATTTTTGCCGCGCGCACCTTCACGCTCGTGTGGACGCGTCGAGTGTAAACAAATGCATCAGTCCAGCCGCTGAAAACAACGTTCTGATGAGGGGACTGACGTTGCCGGGATGCACAGTTACCTCCGCGCTAACATGACCAGCCCGGGGAACACGTTCACTTTCCACTCACACTACGCAACAGTATTAGTTTCATGATAATCGATAACAAATTAACATGATGGACGAATATGCACAAGCTTAGAGCAATATTGTAAGTAACTGTCTGCATGATAATACATTTTTAACTAGCAGAATAATAATGCATCACAATACACATAGTTGACTGCTTGTATGTTGTGAGAAATGTGTGTGATCTGTGTTATGTACTTGTATACTCTTAACTAACTGCCCCTTGTGAGATTAATAAGTTGATAAAAAGTGAAGTAAATAGTCTCACTTTTAGTTACGTCTTAACTATTATAATATTTCGAAGGGCAAAAACATGAACTTTAAACATTGGCTTTACTTTTTCAATCAGCTGTCTCTTCAGCGTGAGGCCAGTAGCATAGCATTAGCACCTCAGCTCCACCCGCATCCTGCCTCTTTGCCCATTTTAATTGATCCGGTAGTGATGAGAGGTGACGCCCTGCCAAGATGGCGACGGTCGGCTCTGCCCACTTTAGGCTTCAAAAACGCTCTTCAGAAACCTACGGGTGACGTCACGAATACTAAGTCCATATTTTTTTACATTCTATGGTCAAAACCTAAACTTTCAACTAGGGCTGGGACAACGCGTCGACGTCATCGATTACGTCGACACAAAAAATACGTCGTTGACGCAAAATATGCACATCAATTCGTCAGACCCAAAACAAAGATGGCGGCGCCGGATAGTAGTAGCAACTAGGGCTGGGTATTGACACAAATTTCACAATTCGATTCGATTCACTATTGATTATTTTGGATATCAGTTATAATAAATGGCAAATTTTCTCAAGGAAATCGAATCTCTTAACTAATGCTGTAAACTATCATGGGAGTCTAGTTGTAGTCTGCTAGACTTCATTAGCCTAATATGAAGGTAATAATGAACTGTTTTGTAGCTATACAAACACTTAAATTACACTTTTTTATTTTTTATAATAAGAAGATTATATAAATATAAACATTTAAATGGTGGCTGTCATAAAAAAAACTTGCCAGATTTATTCAAATATGCATTAAATATTGAATAACATTAAGATTATAATGCATATTATGTAATATGGTGTATATATTTAGCAAAATGCTCCTCTCTAGAGTTATTTTTTCTAGCTGAATAACGAGTTTATGTGGGTTTTCTGAGGTAAATATGACGATACATGACATTGATTACAAGCTGTTTAACTGACGTCTTTCCACGGTTGAAACGCTGATTGAGCGAATCAATGTGACATGATACGGATTTTGATAAATTGTACTCTATCTTTAACACACTTTCAGACGCTCATTCATGTTTATTTCGCGCTGTGACTGATATTATTAAGCCAGAAGAGAGATCAGCGCTGCTGCTTCTCCAGAGCGATCTCACGCCACAGCGCCAAAACACTATTTATGTTTTTGAATTTGTAAAGAAAATGGACGTAATTTGAAAATCGAGACTTTGTTTCAGATCAATAGTAAAAAAGGACAAAGATTATTGCGTTTTTTTGGATGTGCGCAGCCGCGATACAATGATCCATTTATTCAAATGAAACAGGATGACTAATCGATTCTTGAGATTTAAGAATCGATATCGGTTCGTAAAAATGAGAATCGATTCATATCGAGAAATCGATATTTATTAACCAGCCCTAGTAGCAATACGAGTGGCTCTTCAGACTATCAGAAGTGCAAGGCGGCACGCACTCGTTCCTCTTAAGTACACACACAACCCACATACCATAAAACTTCAAATAATAGCCGAGTCCCACTCCCAAATAGACGCCTGTCTCTTTTACGCACCTGGTGTGACTGCAGGTTTGGGAAGGGTCTGTTTTTTAGTTTTGGGTTGCCAATCTTCTAAAATCGTCAGATCGTCCGCTTTTTGGCAGCCGCCAAAGCAAATTTTTGTCCCGCCAAAGCCTATTTTGATTGGTGAGTGATGTGAAATAGAATGACTGCTGCGCTTGACATAACGAGCAGAGAGAGAGAGAGAGAGAGAGAGCCTTCGAAGAACACAAGCGCTTTCTCTCTCTCTCTCCCTGGCGGATATTAATCAAACGCAGCAAGTTGAAATCCGGCGACCAATGTGGCGTTTCCTGATGGATCGAGGTTGTTCATTTTATACGTGCAATTCCCATGAGCTCTAAGTGCGTGCGAGATTGCTGGATGTATGCGCTTATAGCTATTAATGTCGAGGAAAATACATAGAGAATAATTATTAGTTCCGCTTCCATAGACATAAGTCTGTATTTGACAAACTTTTAATGAATTGCTTTTTTAGTAACTTACTTATGTGAATTTAAATGTCTGAAACCTAAAATAAACGTTATGTGCTTGAAAACATTATGTAGCTGAATAGTTTTGATGTCAAGCGGTGGGGGCTCTCCGTCTCTGGCTCAGAAAATATGTGTAGCCTACTACAGAACAGGCTCATTTTAGACACTAAATTAGTTAAATCAATTAATTTTGAACTTTCAAAGTGCACAAGATTTATGAATTTAACTTTCAAACGTGCAAACTTTTCTTCCGGGGGAGCATGCCCCCGGACCCCCTGGATGCAGAGGTCCACACACAATATGTGGGAAACACAGTAGCTTTATGATAGTTTTCGAAAAATACAAAAATACTTAAAATACAAATATTATTAGGATTTTGCCACCTCCACTTCGTTGTGAGCCAGGAAAACCCTGAGATTATTTTTTATTCTTTTTCAATTTTGTTTGTTCTTTTTCCATGCAGTTTGCGAAGTGACAAAATAAAGCTAATAAACTAGTCCACACTTTTATTTTCTCAGTTTCTGAATTTGATGTTATCAGCGGCAAAATACAAACACAATTGCATTGTTATTTTTATTGTCATGTATGATAAAATACATTTTAACTTAAAGCCTAGTTTACTAACATTTTTTGGTGGGCAATTGCAAGGGGACAGGTGGGGCACTAAACCTTCCCAACCTTCAAAGTGGGGAATGGCCGAAAAAGTTTGAGAAACACTGCTCTAATCTGTTAACATGGGAGCCGAAATAAAAACGGACACGCCACGCAGTCTCCGGCCTAGCACACCGGCGCGGCCGATCCTGCTCGGCATCACGCATGCGTAGTGGTGATCATGTGAACAGCGCCAGACACTAACATGTAAATTGTTGAATAAAGTCTGTTTTTTCGGGGCACAAAAAGTATTCTTATCACTTCATAACATTAAAGTTGAACCATTGGAGTTACATGGACTATTTTAACAATGTCTTTGCTAAGATACCTTTCTGGGCCTCAAAAGTGGTAAAAACATTTCAGTCTAATGGAGGGTCAAAGCTCTCAAATTCATCAAACAATATCTTAATGTGTTAATTTGAGGTTTGGAACGACATGAGGGTGTGTAAATAATGACAGAAATGCCATTTTTGTCGAAGTAACCTTATGAATGTCAAGTTTAGCCGCAGAAAAACTCAACCGAACAGTGTGGTTCGACCAATCGCATAACTGTTGTATAATAATTAATCGTTTTTCATCTAAAACTGCAGAAAGTCCGCATTGATTACAACATCACGTGCGCAGTTAAGTCTGAAAGCAACATACAATCATAAAATAACTGTTGAAGATGTAACGTTAACGTTAATCTGAAAGTCTGTCGGCCGAGGGACAGTAACGTTACAGTTTTCACTTAAAGTTGCTGTTAGTTTGCTGCAGGTTTATAACGACACACATTTTGTCTCGAATGTAGGTTAAAAGCGTGAAATATCGTGTTTATAACTGTGATGTAAAACATATTCCCATTTAACGTTACGCATAAAGTAGGAGAGCGACTCTTACCTCGCCTGCACCTGTTGTTGAGGAGTGTTCGCGCCGTTGAGGCGGTGACGTGCAATCAGTGACGCCATCAATCAGCCGCACACCGCTCACGTGCAGCAAATATTTAAATCACAAAACATCTTCTTTATTTGGCAGTTTAGTTTTGTCTAGAATTGCGTTTAAATAAAATATCTGTAGATGTGCTGCCCAATATATTACAACAAGAATGTGCTTGTGTTACATACAGTTTGATATTTCGAAGAAGCAGGTGATTTATTACAGATATTATTTTAATTTTAATAATTATGCACAATCACAATGTCCTTGTTTATTTTGGTTGATTGATGTCATATGTACTCGTATAATAATATAAAATATAGATATGTTTGTATATTAAACATCCAGTGGTGGCTTTTATTGTGGCTTTTAGTCCTAGCTGTGAGCTAATCCTACTCCTGAAGAAAAAAAAAACGTATATGGATTTAAAACACAATCTTTTATCTCAGGAAAACAGAGCTGAGTATTAATGACATCTTTTTTGGCGTATATCAAATGCTCTCTAGTCAAATGCTTTCATTTTTAATATTATTATGTTAAGCAGCTTTTTGTGCTCCATATAAGAAAGCAGGGCTTGACTTCTGGGTCCTCTCAAGATGTCAGGTGATGAACAAACAATACACTTGATCTTCATGATGATGATGATTAAAATATCAAAACATTTCATTGTACCCCTGGGAATTCTAGTGTTTAATCAAATGCCTTAAGACAAAAAAGGGAGAAAATGACAGAACCATCTTACATGCACGAGAAATCAGCAAAGCTGCTGTTCGCCGGAGGCAGTGTGTGTTTAGCACGCCTCTGATAGGGTTCATACTAGAGAGGTTATCTCAGAGTTTTACATGCTTTTGTGCTTTCTTTTTAATTAAGACTGTACTTAAATGCATGTTTTGTGCAGGTCTTATGACATATTCATCATATGTATTTGGCAAGCATAATGCAGAATTTGCTTATAGAGGCGACTATATTTAGCTGTATATCAAGTATGGAATGAAACTCCATGGTTGCATCCAAACTATGATAGACAAAGAATCATATACCCTATAGACACAATGGTGCATTGAGCTAAAAATTGCATTCTAGCTTTTTTTCCCCTAAAAATGATTGCAGAGCTTATTTATATCAGCCGAATGGCCTAGTGCCGGCGCTATACGGATCCAAGGTCGTAACTCAATAAAAAAATAAAAAATCAATATCAATAAAACAGAGAACCACATCCACTCTTCTATAAATGTTAAACAATACAGGACACAGAACAAAGGAGATTTCAGGGCTAATATATAGGACAAACCTAGGAACTAGTTAATTAATAGTGCACAGGAGAATGTGATGAGAACTGGGTTAGAAAAAAAAACAGTCAACCAGAAACTGAACACAGTGAAAATGTCTCTGGTTACTATCGTAACCTCAGTTCCCTGAGAGGGGGGAACGAGACATTGCATAGCAACGCTGCGGGAACTTTGGCAATCAGTTTGTCCACTTTTTTTGTTGAAATCTTATAACGCCAGTTGGAACAGCTAACCTATTGTCACGAAGTATGCAAATACTGATTCGCGGGCAGTATAAAATGCACGGCAATAGAGTGCTGAAGTGATGACGTCACTTTGTAGGACAACTCGGAAGCTAGCGGCGCATGGGTTCCCTCGATCGAAAAGCAATGAATTTTCGCCATAGACTTTTGGAAAATCGCAAAAAAATAAGATTTGTGTTTGACAAAGAGTTGTGACCCTTACACGTTTTTTCTATCAAGATAATATTTACTAAGTTAATCCAAAATTAATAAGTTTAATAAGTTAATCCAAAATGTATACATTCTGAAGCCATATAAAGTTTTTAAAAAACACAATCAGACACAATAAAGTTTTAAAAAAACACAAGCAGGTTATAAATGTGTGTTTTATGTCATAGATCAAAACGTGAAAATATTTAGAGGCTTTGCTAACCACAGACCTTATTTCAGGCGATTTAGCAAAAACCCATTCAAAAATCCCATAGACTTTAGAGCGAGGGAACCGGGAGTGCTACAACATATTCCATACCAGATGGGGGCAGTATACCTCCAGAAATACCTCCACGGCCACGCGCAATCTCATTTGACGCAAGGATGCTCGTCCATTTCCGGTTGTGGAGATTAAAGCGGAGGAAAACCGAGGAAAACGGGATTATGGCAGAGTCTTCAAAATTTACTGTCCTCCAGTCTTTGAAATGAAACGTACATACGTTTAGATGTAATTTTATATATAGTTATATTTATTTAATATAATTTTAAAAAGAAGCATAAACGCAACGAGGGGTGTCTGTTTTATCTGTTTTTGTGACTAACGTTTCTTTAGTATAACCATAGAGTATAAAATTCAATATAAATTCTCGGTATTGCATTGGACTCTACGATCGGCGGAAGTTATCGAGCATCCCTAATGCTTCACCGGAAATACCGCCGTGCATAGAGCCCATACGGCCGAGCGCTGTGTTGCTCTGTCTCCCTCGTTGTGGATATTAATCAATTAATCAAATCAATTGACACGATAGTAAAAGGTTGGAAGACCGCAGTTTCACGTGGAGCATTTGAAGATTTTTACAGATTAGAGACTAAATGAACAACATCTCAATACTAAATTATAAAGGCCGTCTCATAGACAAGTTGGTGCATTTCGACGATATGGGAAAATTAAACCCCAGGCTATTATTTCTAGTTTTATGATATTCGTTTTGTTCATATTACATTTGTATCATTAGTTTTAATTAATGTGACAGACAGCATTCCCTGATGTGGACCAAGCTAGCGCCTTTCAGAGCTGCCAACTCTCACAACTTTTCACACACTCTCACGCCACACATCAGTTTTGTCATGCACAGAAAAGGACACGGAGACCGATGTCAGCTCTCAGATTATGTTAATTTTATTACGCAATTCAAACAATAAATACAGTTTTGGCGCTTTACACGACAGATCCCTAGCGCACGTGAACCGATCATCTCTACTAGCTGCTAGTTAATGGTTCTTTTAAATGGTATTTTAATTTAATTTATTTAAGATTTAATTTAATGTTCTCATTAAATGGTAAAAGAACACGAACACTGTTGAAAGATACAGTATGTTACAACTTACCAAAATGTATTCCTCATGCATAATATCAACCAATCATTTTTTTAACTCATCCCTGAACTGAAATGTAGTAGTTTTTTTTTTTTTTTTTTTTACTGAAATGTAGTAGTGGGCTGTACTTTCCACACGACATGACATCAGGTTCAAGTACACACAAGCCGACGAGAGCGCGACGACTCACTCGTGTACTGCAGTTTGGCTGGTGGTAATGTTGCCCGCCCGCATACCGCCTCCCATGGCCGAAACTGGTATTACGACACCTGCCGGGCCGGGGCTAGTAATTTAGCATGCTAATTTAGGTTATATCTCGGCAGCACTATAACTTGTCATTTTTTTAATGACATCATCAACCTTATTTCTTCTCATTCTTTTGATGCGTGTAGCTCATTTTTGGAATATTTTAACCTCAATTTTTACAGGTGGCACCTTTACGTTAATTGAAATAAATAATGTTACATAAATCTGTTGACATAAAAGGATAATTAAAGCCGCAACTGTTAACATAAAGCCAACATAGCAATTTTTAGAGTGTATGATGGGGTGAGATAGAGAAATGGGGAACAGGGAAATCTAGAATGACCTCCTCTCATGTAGCCTTATTCTTACATGCCTGTGTTTCTCTCTGTCTGGGAATGCAGGATTTTTAAATCTGCAAGGTCTGATTTTTTTTTTTAAAGTATTTCAATGAGAAATCCCAATGTTGTCAAATTGTTGTCAAAATATTTTTAAAGCTACTTCTGACAGACAAACAAGAGTTTCAAAGAAATACATGTAACATTTTTCATGACCAATTCTCAATTCAGCCATTATTATACTCATCTGAGAAGTTTTACTCTTAATATATCTGTGATTATTTAAAGTTCAGTAATGGACATGACAAAATAATATAGAATCTATGTATGATTTAATTGGTCAGACGACACAGTTTCACCGCTGAGTTACTATCTAATCCAAACATGGCGTAGATCGGCTGAGTGAATGTGGCCTGGACTCTGTGGATGAGACTCATCGTGTCCGAGACGCTGTAGAAGGACAAAATCCCTGCGCTGTGATCCACATACACTCCTATTCTACTGGAGACATTGACTACAGGAAGAACCGTCTCAATGTTATTGTGCCAGAATGAACAGTAGTTTGGAGAGCAGAACAAACTCCAGGACTGATTGTTTCGTCCAGAAATACTTTCAGGACCATTTCCCTTCCTGCTGATGCTCTTATACGTCACTGATATATCCACTCCAAATCTCCTATCTCCAGCCCACACCACCTCCCAGTAACAGCGTCCAGTCATTCTCTCTCTACACATCGCCTTACACCAACGTTCAAATCTGTCTGGATGATCGGGATACGGCAGACATCTGTCAGCGACAGTGATCCTTGTGTTTCCCTCAGACAGACGGAGCCAATGATTCACTGAGTTCAGATCCAGAGTGAACAGACGGGAATCTGATGGAGAGAAAAAACTCACAATTAATTGTGATCTTGTTTTGAAAAGTTCTATTACGAGAGGTTTTCTCGTATTGCATAATTTAGCTTACGCTATGAGCGAGAGATGGAGAGGAGGAGCGCTAGAGTAAAACCCTGCCCTCTGTTCAATATTCCGTTTCACTTGAAAATACGTCACAGCACTGGAGAAAAATCGTTTGCAACTTCCGGTTCACGGGGACTTTAAGCATAACAATCTCTAACTCTAATGGATTTTAGACTTGTGTGTGTGTTTTCATAGTAACTCACGTTGTAGAAACTCCTCTCTGGTCTGATATCCAGGAGACTGAATGACCTGGACGGTTTTCACTATGGACACCAAAACACATCTGCAGTTTAATTATCACATCAAGAGGAAATTAAATATACATCCACCTACAGTATATATTTAATTATACTAATTTCTGAGCATAAATTACTGTACGTTTACAAGTACATTAAATGTTCGATTTCAATTGAGCTATCGCAATAATTTGTCTTTATAAAATGCCATGTAAACACATTTTAGCAAAACTGGACAAACAGATTTGGATAATCTGATTGGCATCGTCCAGCAGATATACTTGTTAATTGGTAAATTTGATGTCTCCACACTCCAGAGAGAGAGGTGACGTGTGCACTCTTAGAAGAAAAGGTTCTATATAGAACCTTAAAAGGTTCTATCAGCGCTACGTATTTGGAACCCCTAAAAGGTTCTATACACTCTTAAAAGAGGGTTCCTCTGGGTTCCTCTAGAACCCTTTTTAAGAGTGTATCCATACTTGGCCAATAGAAACTTTTACTGAAAAAAAAAGGTTCTATATAGAGCCATTTTGGAGTTCCATATATGAAGCGGGGGATGGAACCATTTCTGGTTCTAAATAGAACCATTTCTTAAAGATTTACAAGCAAAATATTTTACTCAGACAGACATATTAAGAATTTAGCATGACTATGCAAAACCTGCTAAAACCTACAAAAGTACCTGTTCCAGATATGTTTTGTGTCTCCTCACTGCAAAACTGCTGCAGTTTGTCTCTGAGTTGAGAGACAGATTTCACTACATCATCAAAAGACAGACGAGAACTGACAGTGAAGCCGTCTGTAGATCCAGAGAGAGAGACTGATGACAAACTCTACAGACACAAAGACAATAACACAAACTGACTGTAATTCCAGAAGGTTGTTAAAGTCCTCAGTGTTTGAGAAGATCTGTGTTACCTGGAGGAAATGAACATGATCGTGTGTGTGAGAAAGATCCTCCAGCTCAGTGTTAATCCTCCTCAGATCATCGATCTCCTGCTTCACTCGCTCCAGTCGTTCTTCAGTTTGACTCACTGCAGATTGTTCCTGATCTCTGATCAGCTGCGTTATCTCAGAGCGAATTCTCTCAATGGAGCGGATGAGCTCAGTGAAGATCTTCTCACTGTCCTCCACTGCCGTCTGTGCAGAGCGCTGTTACACACACACACACACACTGGCTTTAGTGGGACCAGAAGAGCTCCAGCACTGGAGGAAAGTCCAAACTGAGACTCAAGCTTGTCTTCTTCTCCAAACTCACCTTATGAGACGCCACAGCCTCCATCAGCGCCTGGAGATCTTTCTCTCTCTCCTGGATTCTCGTCTGGATGTTTCCCTGCGTTTCTTCAAAATGTCTCTGCAGAAAACAGATTTAAATTTCATCTACATTTCCATTCAAATGTTTGGGGTTTGATCACTCATGAGATCCAGTATGAAGCAGTACCTGTTTCTCTTTCCTCGCTGCTGCAGTTGATACAGTGTCATGATCGCTGTGTTCATCCACCGAACACAGCAAACAGATACACCGCTGGTCGGTGCGGCAGTAAATCTCCAGCAGTTGACCATGTCGAGGGCAGATCATCTCCTGCAGTCGTCCAGTGGCGTCCATCAGATCGTGTCCTTTACTTCTGAAGAGACTCTCATGCTGTTCAAGGTGAATTTGACAGTAAGAGCTTCGACACTCCAGACACGACTTCACTGCTTTCTGTTTATTTCCGGTGCAGGAGTCGCACTGCACATCTCCAGATCCAGTGTGAGGAGGAACAGGGGCAGATCGGAGACTCGTCGGCTTGAGTTTCACCATCAATTCAGCTATCACCACATTCTTACCTAAAACTGGTCTTGCTGGGAAGGATTTTCTGCACTGAGGACATCTGTAGATTCTCTCCTGATCCCAGTGGTTTGAGATACACTTCATACAGTAACTGTGTCCACAGGGAATCGTCACTGGATCCTTCATGAGATCCAGACACACTGAACAACTTAACTGGTCCTTAGCCCATGAGAAACTAGCTTCTGCCATTTCACTGTATATGAACACACAGACAGAGAGACGATACACACTGCCGCTTCCTTCCAACTGAGGGCTTTATATACTGTATCTTCCTGGTAACATACCTAAGAAACAGTTTTTTTCCCTGCAGGGTGTGACTTACTGTAACTTGTTCATTTCACAACAAAGTTGTCTAAAATACTGAACTGATTATGATTTAACTCAGCATACTGATTTATATACTTTAATAGTACTAGTAGCATCGGCGTCCGTCTACTGGACCACACAATAATATAAATCATGTTACATCTCAATGCCATAACTCGATCATGATCGAGACTGCAGCAAATGTGAGAGAGACTCACGGATGTCAAATAGATCGACTCATCATATATACATGGGAAACTATATGGAATCTCATGGTGAATGCAAATCCAAATACAGAAGCAGAGAGCAACATGTTAATTTTAACATGCTAAGCTATTATTAATTAGTATTGAATTTATATAACTCTTAATCTTTTCCAGTGCAAACAAGCACTATGTGGAAAAAATAATATTTCGATAATCTTCATTTTATAAAGTAGAACAAGCGTTGAGCTTGGGAATGTGGTTGGATGGGACAGAGAAACTATGCACAGAATGTTCCAGTAAAATGAAAGTTTGCACGTAATGCTGTATAAATGTAAGGGTGGATTTTCTGCAGGGGTTCAGGCTGCAAGACTTCTGAATGGCTAAAGAAACGTATTAGCAAGATGGTAGAAAACTGTACATTTCTTGTATATTCCACCCACTGCCACTTAAACCAATGACAGTGCCCTTGATTTTAGAAATATTTTACCTACATCTTCCCAAACCTGCTCATGGAGGGTCCAGCTATTCACTACGCAGCAAAAGAAAAAACAGTGTTAAATTAACTCAGATTTTGAGTACATAATCAAGAGTGTTTAAAAAAGAACACAGAACCAGTGTTAAAGTTAATGATATAATTAAGCGACCCATAGTCAATACACCTGCTGTTGAAAAGCAGAATCAAGGAAAGAGTCACCAGTTTATGATGATCAGTGTTTATGTAGTTGGGCTCTTTACCCTTGGCTTTGTGTAAAAAATGGCCTGCTTTAACTGTGTGTTTGATTATCTTAATTATTTAATTATCACATAAACAAGACTGCTGAAGTGTTACAGTGTTAAATTAACTAGGGCCTTTGCTGTGTAGAAATTCCAGGCAAGTGTTGAACACTGAGCAGGATTGAGCAGCACCCCAATTTCTTTTTAAAAGTCTTTAAACCACCAATCAAACAAGGTGAATCACAATGTTAAAATCTATGATTACAAATAAAATTGCAGTAGCATGAAGCATTCAGCATCATTTTAACTATGCATGTATGAATAATTGGAATTTTAACAAGTTCTTAGCTGTTGAGGAATGGAAACACTCAGAAAACTTAAATATCTCTAAAACACAAAAAGCATGTGCGATCTGTAAAGAAATGTAGCTTTGGATATTAGATTTATTATTGTGACAAAACATGAATTAGCTACTGAAGACAAACTGACAAATGAAACATTTAGAATTAGTAATTTCGTTTTTAAGAGTTCAGTAAATGTGCTGTGTTTTCTCATCGTTATATTCACCAATTGCATGCACAGAATGAGAAACAGCACCAAAAATGTGAATAGCTTAAAGAGTAAAACACTCTGTGAACTCAAGTGAATCAGACTTTGCCTGTAGGCGAGAAAATCACCCCCAACAGCGCGTTTTGCTCTTTAGTTGACAAGGAAAACGCCATTCGTCAATTGTCCTGAAGATATTTGAGGCGTTTTAAAGATTCCCTGATCCGTAATTGAGAGGCGTGGAGTCGGACACTTTCTGCTTTCCGTGAAGTCATCTGATCTACAATACATGAAACTATGCAGTTAATATAGGAAACTGTTTTCACAAAGCAGATACAAACAGATATACAACCTGCAAAGAACTTCATAAGTAAACCGAAATTATGGTGTCACTCTAAAAAAAATGCTGGGTTGTTTTAACCCAATGTTGAGTCAAATATGAATAAACTCAGCTGTTGGGTTAAATGTATGTGCATTTTTTTAATCCAACAATTGGGTTTGTCCATATTTGACCCAAAATTGGGTTGAAACAACCCAGCATTTTTAGAGTGTACGTTTCTGTAATTAGGCTACCTCTGTGTAGGTACACAGATATTTTTTTAAAGCTATACATTTCTTTCCTTTTTTATTTAGGCTACCATATATGTTTACATGTGGCATCACGTGGGTAGACAAATCAGACGACTTGCAAGTTATGCGTCCAGCTGGGTTTACTTTAGTGACATCATAAATTCTCCTGTCATAGAGACAGGTGACGTGCATTTAGACTGATGATTCGCTGATGTTATGTTTCATGTCAATCGTGTAATCATAACATAAACGTGCTTACACGTTCGCCAATAGGTGACGAGAACGTGTTCATCTGCACGTGATTTGATTTGAAATGATATGAGATAAAGACTACATGGAGAATGAATGACACGTTACTGTTGTACTGCGTCTACTTATTACTTAGTTACTTTGCATGCATACTAGGCTACTGTGCTTGTGAATGATAGACTTTATCTCCCTAAAACCTTTTTTCTATGTTAGATACTGTACATCATTCCTTGAACCACCTCTCACAGCTTGGGTTGGTTTGGAAAAGGAGGGACTGGTTCGATTTGGATAAGGCCCAGAGAAAGAGAGCCGCAGATGGGTGTGGTGACCTTCCCCCTGCTAAAATTCCACCTCTTGTTATATGTGCAGCACTGTACAATATGCTACACCTTTCCGAGAAGAATGAGAAAGAACCAGTAAGGAATGCCGTTCTAGCTTTAGATCCTGGCAATGAGATATATACCTCTGGCTGTACAAACTAATATTCCTAAATCCCTTAGCAAAATGCACATGCCATTGAACAGGGCACTCCAACACGCAGAACTGTACTCAAAGAGTGGAGAGGTCTTTGCAGGCTTGAGCATAACAAACAGGAACAGGTACTTTATTTATACATCAGTGAGTGTGGTTTATATGGAATGCCAAAGCTGACTTCATTAAAAATAAATAAATACATAAATAAATATACGAAGAAATGTAAAAAAGCAAAAATACATAAATACATACATAAATATACAAAGAAATGTAAAAAAGTACAAATAAATGAGTATTTTTACTTTTATTTCCATAATTATGTATAATTGTATTTTCACACATTTACGTGTGATGTAAATGTAAATTCACAAATTTATTTATTTATACATTTATTTATTTAGTTGGCCAAAGAAATCGATGTTGTTTGGCAGATTCACAAGCAACAACCAATAGAAAAATTGTAGATGAAGAAATATTTATATATATCTATATATAGTTCAAAAACTGTGATTTTCGGAAATAAATGACAAAAATCGACTGTCCATTTTTCACTCATACTTCCTTTATAAACACATTACATGCATGCATATGTTAGCTTAGGGTCTTCTGAATCCATAGATACCTCCATTATATCTCCATTACATATAGTTTATAAGCCCAAATGTAAAAATAGGGAAAACAGACCAAAAAGGGCTTAGTGCCCAGAGGGTTAAACTGGGTAATTTATGTAGTAAAAATGTGAAATTATTTTACAAGTTGGTGCCTTCTAGACTGAGAAAAGACAGAAAATGTATTTTTGGCCCATGTGGATGAAAGACAACAACTCCCAGAATACACTTGCTTCGCTGCCCTAAGAGGCCACCCCGAAGCCACGCCTACCGGTAACAGAGGGCAGTATGGAAGAAATGATACAGCTAGGCTACTAGGCTACGCTAACACAGTTATTGTCGCCACGTCTTTAAAATTCGAACACATTATTCTCTATGAGTGTACACACACCGGCGGCGCCCAGCAATGGCTCAGGGCCGTGTTCAAAACCCTGCTGCGCCACAGAGCGCCATTTACACATTTTTGTCTCAAATCGGTGCTGATGGATCCTGATTTCGCCCTATGCTGCAATATACATTTAGTTTTGCATTCATTTACAGAAATCAGCTGCTTGAATGACAATTGCTGATGTTATTGGATTTTTCAGGTGAGATTCTCAATTCATTCAGTTAACGGAGGCTCTGAGGTAAAGTCTTCAACTTCTGCACCTTCATTATCTTGATATGGTTTGGGTTACAGCTGAACTTAATACTAGTCTGACCCAAACCCTGAAATCTGTGCAAATGTATCAAACATATAGTGCAGATTATATGACTATTTTACAAATTTGCATTCAGTGGTGGTAAATCAAAATATATCAAACTTGTATTTGACCTGTTCTTTGTCACATTAACTTAGCAGATGATTTTATCCAAAGCGACCAGGAGAAATACAAGCGAATCATCTTATGGAGACAATGGCATAAGGAATGCTTGCAATCCAAAGTTTCAAACATTGTCCAGAAAAGTACAAGCAACAGAACAAGGGAAATATGAAACTGGGGGAAAGCAGGTTTTTTTTTTTTTTTTGAGTCACTTGCTCTGCCTTGCTTTAAATGAGCGGCTCATTCAGATGAGCTTTACACGATCCTCATTCACATTAAATGACGAATAAGGATAAACAAATATGACGATTTACATTTTCTATTTAGCTGATATGACGTACATCATCTTATGGAAAGGATTATATTATTAATATTTATACAAATTATAATTATTTTAAGGACAGATCATCTGCTGGTCAGACATGAGATTCACAGAGAGACTGATGATGTTCGTGTGCTTCAAGCTGCCCCAAAAATATCTGTATGAAAGCCTCCTCACACCCCTCGCTGATGCTGATTTCATAAAAATCTATTTCAGACTGTTTTCTGAACACACAGATGACGGGGCCAGGCTTTTACCAACCTTTCCACTTAAAATATCTATCATATTTACACGCTGCTTTTCCTCGTGGCTGATGCTCGCCATGGATTTGATCTGACAAAGGCAAAATAAATATTTCATCATTGGGTATTTTAGTCTCCGGTGAAAGCTCAGAACCTCTGCTTGGTGTTCAATTTATTTTGGCTGAACCAAAGTATTTTACCACTCCACTTTTTAACCAAATGTACGAGAAGAAAACACAAGAGAGAAGGGCTCGTTGACGCGCTCAGATGCCGAGCGGGAAGGTTGAGTCTATAAGGTTCTCATGCGTTGTTTAAGAGCGCAGCAACGCGAGAGCCCTATTCATTGCTGAAACTTGAGACAAGAGTTTGAAAGACTGTTGATCCAGAAAGAGAGAAATGGCAGAAACCGCTCCCGCACCCGCTGCTGCCGCCCCGGCCAAAGCGCCCAAGAAGAAGTCCGCTGCGAAAGCCAAGAAAGCAGGTCCAGGCGTCGGCGAGCTCATCGTCAAAGCGGTGTCCGCATCCAAGGAGAGGAGCGGCGTGTCCCTCGCCGCGCTGAAGAAAGCGCTCGCTGCCGGCGGATACGACGTGGAGAAGAACAACTCCCGCGTCAAGATCGCCATCAAGAGCCTGGTGACTAAAGGCACTCTGAAGCAGGTCAAAGGAACCGGCGCTTCGGGCTCATTCAAGCTCAACAAGCAGCAAGCCGAGACCAAGAAGAAACCGGTCAAGAAAGCGGCTCCTAAAGCGAAGAAGCCCGCGGCCAAGAAACCCGTCGCTGCCAAGAAGCCCAAGAGCGCAGCGGCAAAGAAGCCCGCCGCCAAGAAATCGCCCAAGAAGGCCAAGAAGCCCGCCGCCAAGGCCGCTAAGAAGGCGACGAAGAGCCCCAAGAAGGCAAAGAAGCCAGCAGTCGCTAAGAAAGCAGCCAAGAGCCCTAAAAAGGCAAAGGCTGCTAAACCTAAAGCTGCAAAACCCAAAGCCGCCAAGCCTAAAAAGGCAGCGCCCAAAAAGAAATAAAGTCCAGTGTTTGTTCATCAACGGCTCTTTTAAGAGCCACCCACTAACTCTGAATAAGAGCAAAACTAGTTTATATCAATGATATGTGTTCTTTTTGAAAGCAACTCTTGGACTCATTAATTCTGAACAAACAACTCAAAACGTCTTGAAGAAGACATCAACGTTATGTTATCCATTATTTATATATAAGACGTATTGTAAAAAGCAAAAAAAAAAAAAAAATCTGAGAGTTCAGACAGATTCATTCATTCATATATTTTATTTCATTCTTTTGAAAAAAAAAACAGAAATGAAAAGGAGCAGAAAGAAGATAAACTTAATATCTGCCCCTTTACAGTGATTACAGTAAATAGGATGTTGTACACCACAGTACAGACAGAATACAATGTTGGAGAATTGTGACAATACAAACAACCCACATTTAACAATATGGGAACTGATTAGACTCCACTATTACTACAATAGGAACATAATACTTTGCAGTATGAAAAGTGCAGCACTTTTGGAAGAAACAGCGTACAATATAATTTTTTAAGGTCATTAATACGTGTGCATAACAATCCACGCCAGGGGTTGGGCTTTCGGGAGGAAGTTCAGTGATTGGTTTGAATATTTACAGACTCTAAACCAATGGGCGACTGGCACTCTCTTTTAAAAACAGTATGTGGAGAACTCACTACCAACGTTAGTTTTTACTGTACTAACTAAGTTGAAAATGAGTGGAAGAGGCAAAACCGGCGGTAAAGCCCGAGCAAAGGCTAAGACTCGCTCCTCTAGGGCGGGACTGCAGTTCCCCGTCGGCCGTGTCCACAGGCTCCTCCGCAAAGGAAACTACGCCGAGCGCGTCGGTGCTGGAGCTCCCGTTTATCTGGCGGCGGTGCTCGAGTACCTCACCGCTGAGATCCTGGAGCTGGCCGGAAACGCCGCTCGGGACAACAAGAAGACCCGCATCATCCCCCGTCACCTGCAGCTGGCGGTGCGTAATGACGAGGAGCTCAACAAACTTCTGGGCCGAGTGACCATCGCTCAGGGCGGCGTGCTGCCCAACATCCAGGCCGTGCTGTTGCCCAAGAAGACCGAGAAACCCGCCAAAACTAAGTAAACGGAGCACTCGATTACTGAAACAAAGGCTCTTTTAAGAGCCACCTATTTTATCTGTCAACGAGCACTTTTCTCAGTTAATATCTACAAACACTATAAACACTTTTGGTCAAAGAGGAAAATAACCCACCTAACGACTAGTGTCTACCTCCACGATGAATGTTACAGTTGACGTTGTGCACGTTAGAAGCACATGATGATCACCTAATGTGTGATTACCACCTAATCCATTTCCTCTAATATTAAAATATAGTTTGCCATGCTTTGATGATGATATATTGAATATTTTAATAAATTACCATCTAAAATAAAGGGTAATTTACATATCGGCTTCAGGGAAACAGAATTTGATCTCGCTGCAGTGATTTAAAACAGTCTGATGTGATCTGCACAACCACTGGACCTTAAATACAAATAAATCCAATGTTGAGAGAATAAAGGCGCCCAAAGTAACGGAACAAAACAGCTCGAGCGGGAAATCCTCCGCTTGAAAAGAGGAAACGCGCAGCCATTGGCTGGCACTCATGCGCAGACGTCACATACTAACCAATCACAAGGCCTGCATCATCGCGACACAATGAGCTCGTGGCGCCACAATGCTTTATATTCGGGCGTGTAACACTGAGTAACATATCCAGCACAAGCAGGACAGAGAGAAGAAGACAGCAGCAATGGCGAGAACAAAGCAGACCGCTCGTAAATCCACCGGTGGTAAAGCCCCGAGGAAGCAGCTCGCTACTAAAGCCGCCCGTAAGAGCGCTCCGGCCACCGGCGGCGTCAAGAAGCCTCACCGCTACCGGCCCGGGACCGTAGCTCTGCGGGAGATCCGCCGTTATCAGAAGTCCACCGAACTACTGATCCGCAAACTGCCCTTCCAGCGGCTGGTGAGAGAAATCGCTCAGGATTTCAAGACTGACCTGCGCTTCCAGAGCTCCGCTGTCATGGCCCTGCAGGAGTCTAGCGAGGCTTACTTGGTCGGTCTGTTCGAGGACACCAACCTGTGCGCCATCCACGCTAAGAGGGTCACCATCATGCCCAAAGATATTCAGCTGGCCCGCCGCATCCGCGGAGAGCGCGCTTAAACCGGCGTCTGATTCAATCCACAACGGCTCTTCTAAGAGCCACCAAACTTTACACTGAATGAGAGAATTTCCAAAGTAGTGCCGATAATTAATCATATTGAAATTGTGATTTGATTACAGTCACTTCCTAACCTGATTCTACCAGACTCTCGTACATACATTTCATTTGTACAGAGAGTCTGGCCTCCCTCAATTGAGAAACGTTTCCTTCCTTGTAGGCGGGTTCACTATTAAAGTTCAAATCTATTGGATCTGCCCAGAGTCACTCACGATCTGCCATAGCCAATCGCTAATGTGTGGTCGTGAGTGACGTATGTCATGCGCCGAAACGGCTGGATACAACCATAGACAGTAAAAAGAAACAAGTCCGAACTCCGAATGATCAGAGGATTAAATTTACAATAGGATTTCAGTCAACGAGAGCTGCAGGTTTTGTTAATCTAGGAACAATTATTAATTCGAAATGTATATTTGACATGAAGGACAGTGATTTTTCAGTCAATGCTGTAAGTTACAGTGAATGATCAGTCTGTCTGCAGATGTGTAATAAACAACAATTTTTCATATTACGTATTTTTGTTTCTTAATTACCTTAATTATGGTCTTCAAAGTATGTGTTTGTACATTTTTATATGGCATTTAGTTTTTTTTTATTAAAACAAATTAACTATTGAAAATAAAAAAAAAATAAAAATTATCTAAAACTGAAAATCAAATATAGTCTCCAAAGTATGGGTTTTCAAATTTTTATTTATGACAATTTTTTTTTTTAAATCACAACCAATTTGTATGATTTACAACATGTAAAACTGACACACCAACCTCTTTTACGAGTGCACAAAGGGGCTCAAAATGTTCTATTCATCACAAGAATCAGTAAATTTACTGTTGGGAATCTGAGCGACTGACATAACTCCTGAGCGGATCTTCAACAATAGTTTAGCAGCCAGGACTCGGGGCTTCCGAACACCGCGAACACCAGGCTAAAGTCCAAAATGTCACGGTCATTGTGCACGAGCTGTCCAGCACAAACTTCCAACCTTTCTGCCTCCTTCACTTGGTCCTCCGTTGTGCAACAAGAGGTGAGACGACAACAATCCGGCTTTAAATTCTGTATATTCGGCAGTTTCTTTTCCAACAACGGACCGAATAGCTTTTCTCACGTCTTTCTCCGCTGCCATTACTGCACTCAAACTGACGCACTACATCAACGTCATCGTTCTCAGCCACTCCCTCTATTCGCTGATTGGTCCTACAAAAAATTGATTTCTGGAAACCTAAGGATATGGAGCGGTCCCAGACGCAGTACTGAAGGAAAATGAAATTGAGCGGAAGTGCGTAGGCGGGCGCAGCCAGGCTAGTAACTTCCACGTATAAATAATAATTACCAGTGTAGCAGAATGGCGTGCTGACCATTTTAAGCTTTTTGTTCCGTTGTTGTTCTCAAGAAAAGTTGCCAATATTATGAAGCTGCAGACTCGGAGCCTGCATCTACAGTCCCCCACCGAGAGTCCCGCATTCTCAGACCCCTCATTTTCGAACACAGCGCCTCCTGCTGTTTAAAAGATCGAATAACACCCGCACACAGAGTACAGTGCACGCTTATCCAAATGCAATTAAAAACAATAGGATGCAATATTACGGTCTTCAAATTAATTATCCAATAAATATTTGCGTTCCCTGCTTAATGCAGGTGCCAAAAAAACTCATTGTTACTGATGGAAGGGATACAATTACAGATTGAACTATCTTCTGAAAAATAGTCTATGTGATATTTTATTGCTACAATGTTTGGTTTTTTTATATATATATATTTTTTATTCAAAATTCAAATTCCACTTTTTCTTTCAGTTCAACCTATAATGGTCTAATTAACATTACCATGCTAACATAACAAAATCTGTTTTTTGATATTTTGAATGCGAAGCAAAATAAATCAGAATAGACAAAACACCAATAATAAACAATTCAGTAGGCTACTTTATTTAATGATCACCTAAACATCATCTTACTGTAAAGAAAAAAGGAAGAACAAACTGTGTTCGTGACTTTAGGTTTAATTGCATTAAAAAAAACTCATTTATAAGTCGCTTTGCATAATCATAAAATGATACGTTGCTGGAATCGGAAGGCGCAACTCCATCGATGTATGGTGTACTGGATACGATAGCACATGTCTTATGATCTTTCAAAAAGAAAGAAAAAAAATTCAAATTCATGTTGCACTGCTCTGACTGTAGAAGTGTCCCTTGAGATGTTTTTGAACTTTGGACAACTTTGTGGGTTTGAGATATATGGGGGCACAAAATGGGCAGTAAAAATAACTGCAGCATTTATGACATATAAAAAAGTCCGAGGTTAAAGGCTAACGTTAGCTATCAAAATATTTTCGGGGTAAAGAGGGCGAAAAAACATAACGGCTCAAATCTTGTTACAAACAAATATTAAATGGACTATTCTTATGTTGTATCGATTAGCTTAATTAGTTTTATTAAAAAATAAATCAAACGAGCTATTACGATTCTCTAAATAAAATTGAAGACAGCCTACTCACGTTTTGGCTTAAGTTCTGTTTATCCGATACAATTTGATAGGAGGCGCTGACTCGAAAAACGAGGGGTCTGAGAATGCGGGACTCTGGGTGCAGGGGGACTGTAGATGCAGGTCTCCGAGTCTGCAGCTTCATACTACTCAAAAGTTGCGGCACTGCATTGAACACAATATTGAAGTCAGTCTATTCTGCTCTTTGGTGATCTTAAGACATCTAAACCGTGTTTACTGGATCAAACTGAAGTGTCAGAGGTCAATATGATAATAGGATCATGTGGGAGTGGAGATGAGTGTACTGTTTGCGGAGAATAATGTCAAATAACATTGTATTGGTGACTACTTTGTTCTTTCATGTATTCTCTATTGTCTGTATTAAATATATCTGAGAGGTGACTGAAGGGCCTGGCCAATGCCAGGAATACAGCAACTGTGTTTGCTCATTTAGCCCAGCTTCTAGAAATTAAATATGGACTTTTTAGAAGGAAGGCTGTAGCTTAGACCTTGGTGAAGGCTAAAACTGCTGTGATCTTTGTAACTGTAAGAGATGCGGCCTACAAACTCCTTGTGAGTCTTGAAGCTGCTTTGTGCCTGATGAAATTCCAAACGAACTTCAGTACAAAAAATATATATATTACTAATTAATAATAATATTTTATTTGTTATAATTCTGACTCTTTTCTTAAATTGGCTGCTCTTCTAACTCCTGGTCTTAATTAATAATATATGGTCTTTGGATTTTTAGATCCCATGACAAATTAATGTGTGAGGACTTTCATTGAGTGATAATGCCTGATAATAAATTATTTCACCTCAAAGTTTGTATAAAATACAGTGATAATTTTGTCTTAAATCATACACAAATTTATCATATAACAGGTAATGTGCTAGCCTGACTATATATATACATACATATATATATATATATTGTAACAATATTTTTCAGGCCTTCTACAAAAGAATAAAGAGTATTTATCTTGTGGTGCACATTACTAGCATGGTAATACCAGACTCTGCTACTTCACTTTGCTTCGTAGACAGACTACAGGAGTGAAATGAAATTAGCGGAAGTATTAAGTCTGATGTAGTCAGGCTAGCACATTACCTGTTATATGATAAATTTGTGTATGATTTAGGACAATATCATCATTGTATTTATTCAAACTTTGAGGTGAAATAATTTATTATCAGGCATTATCACTCAATGAAAGTCCTCACACACATTAAGTTGTCATGGGATCTAAAAACCCAAGGACCATATATAATTAATCATTGTTCATTTATTTGTAATTATCAATCACATAATAATTGTGTGAATTAAGTCTCTTTTGAGGATGTGGTTCAAATGTTCTGTACTTCATGGTGCTGGACATCCAGACTTTGAGAAAAGTAGTATGTCAATTTAATTTTTCTTCAGTGGGGAAAAAAACAACACTAAGCTGCTAATATTAGTTGTGATATAATATTAGTTAACATTATCTTAAGATGCTTAAAGGATTAGTTCACTTTTGAAAAAACTTTTGCTGATAATTTACTCTCCCCATGTCATCCAAGATGTCCATGTCTTTCTTTCCTCAGTCGAAAAGAAATTAAGGTTTTTGATGAAAACATTCCAGGATTTTTCTCCATATAATGGACTTCAATGGGAACCGGATGGTTCAAGTATCAAAAGACGGTTAATAACAGTTTCAGATGCAGCTTCAAATGTCTTTTAAACGACACCAGACGATGAATAAGGGTCTTATCATGCAAAACGATCGGTTATTTCAAAACTTATTCCAAAAATGTAACTTTTATAAGGACAAATGCTAGCCTTGCTCTATTCTGTGAGGCGCTTTTGCAACGTCACGTAATACGTAATTACGTTCAAAAGGTCACGGGCGACGTAGCCGGAAGTACAGAATCAAAATCGTCCGACATCGTTGTTTTTCCTTTTAATTCCTTTTTTTGTAAACGGTGTTTGAGTTAGTTTGCACGTTCAACCTATGCGTTCAACTTGTAAACACTGACTCTGTACTTTCGGCTACGTCGCCCGTGACCTTTTGAACGTAATGACGTAGTACGTGACGTTGCAAACGCGCCTCACAGAATATAGCAAGGCTAGCATTTGTCCTTATAAAAGTTACATTTTTGAAATAAGTTTTGAAATAACCGATCGTTTCGCATGATAAGACCCTTATTCATCGTCTGATATCGTTTAAAGACATTTGAAGCTGCATCTGAAACTGTTATTAACACTATCTTTTGGACCTGAACCATCCGGTTCCCAATGAAGTCCATTATATGGAGAAAACTCCTGGAATGTTTTCATCAAAAACCTTAATTTCTTTTCGACTGAGGAAAGAAAGACATGGACATCTTGGATGACATGGGGAGAGTAAATTATCAGCAAAAGTTTTTTCAAAAGTGAACTAATCCTTTAAAAAGAAAGCTGTCACATGGAACCCATCTGCAATACAGAAGAACCCCACCAGATGGCGATTTAATACATGCCTCTTGAAAGATTCAGAATTTGACAGCTACTCCAAGAGTGGACATCCTTCCTTGAAATAAATGACTCTCCAGCATGGCTCGCCAACATCACTGCTCTGGGAAACATGGAAAGTAGTTTTACTTTTAGAAAAATTATATCATATTCAGTACATAAAAAAAGGACAGAGAAAAAGAAGTCCAACGGGAAGAAAGAATAAAATAATTAGTATTACATGCAAATAATCAATCAAAAACCATCTCTAAAGAATTAAGAAAAAAATAGTTTTTGCTTAATGAAATAAAGAAAAGAAACCAGTTTCTGATTCAAAGGCTCAGTCAAGAAACTTTTCACCATAGCAATAAATCCGGAAAATATTTAGCCAGTCAAAGTAAAAGAAATAAAGAAAGAACAACTATAACCTCCATCAGAAACTCAGCAGGGAAGCTAAACAATTCACCAGTTGAGATAAACAAAATATTTTTAAGAATACTATACAAAATTATACTCATCTGATCTGGACCCAAACCTCGATAACACCATTTTACCAAAACTCAACCTGGAACAAGTTAACTCTCTCGAACTTCTTCTTCTACCTGCCTTGTTCTTTGTAGGTCCAGATTTTGACTTCCAGGAACACATCTCTGTTGTAAGGTTGAACACCAGTACCCTAAAGCCAGCCTGAATGTTCAAGGGCATTGCAGCCAGGGGATAGGCAATCGCCACAATCCCAGGAGTCTCATAAATTGACATTGTCTTCCCAGCATTGATCCTCATTCAGGCATCACATGTGCTGTGATGTGGCTCGGCTCGTAGACAGACCTGTCAAATGGTTGGAGCCGATGTGGGCAGCCGATGTGTAAATCATTCATTAGCATTGTCCGATGTCCATCAATGGAAGGATGAGACTCGTGGTTGTCCAAAAGGAGTAAACAGGGCTTCTCCTTTGAGCACTTATGTTCACTGAATGTTCACTGAAATGTTTCAGGAAGTCAACAAAGTCCATCCAGAGGAATTTGCCCCTCCTTCGCTGCCAGGTGGCCCGTTGATCAGGAAATGGTAAAGTATAAATAAATAATAAAGTATAATAAAGTATGGAGGTGTACTATTCCCTGTGGCTGAGACGGCACATGCCAGTGTGACAAGGGTTCCCCTTTCAGCCGAGGTCAGTGACCCTACTTGTTTGAATCCACGTCTGGCCACCACTTTCTCTGGTTTATATACAGTGGTGACCCCAGTTTCATCAACATTCCCGATGTCTCCTGGTCCAAACTCATATTTGGTTAACGCATTCTCTAAGTTGTCAAATAAAGCATTAACGCTCTCTCTGTTGAAGCTACTTCCCTAGGGAACGCTAGTAGTCTCTGGTTTTCTCAGTGACAGCATTGTGTGCCGCTTTAAGAAGCCTGTAAACCACTCTTTCTGGCCTTTTCTTTTTCTTCAGCTGGTGTGCCACAGCAAACTGGTAGGCAAGCTCTCTGACCTCACTTGACATCAGACCAAAATAAATGTCAGCTGACCAAATAATATACTCAGCAACAGTGTTCGGAGTAACGCATTACAAAAGTAATACATTACAGTAACATATTACTTTTTGCTGTAACGCTGTAGTGTAAGGCATTACTAATCAATTTTCAGTAATATTTTACTCGTTACATATCAGTTCTGTTGTAAAAACAGATATATGATCTGTTACTCTTTTTGATATTTTAACACTGTGCTGAGGGATATATACTGCTGCAGCGGCCCTACCTGTTATTGGATCTTTTGATCCATCTGTAAATATTTTTATCATGTTGTTATACTTTTGATTAATGTGTTGTTGAACTATAACTTTTAATGGCAAATTTGGTTCATTCTTGTGTATCTCTTTATGAATTAATAAGTCTATTTCTGGCATTGGGTATAACCATGGAGGTATAGATGATATTACAACAGAAGGGGCTACATCTATCTCTGTTATTATTACTACTTGCGTCTTTGATCCGGCCTGTGCTTTAAGAAAAGGGGTTGGGTTTCGGGCGGAAGTTCAGTGATTGGTTTGAATCTTTACAGACTCTAAACCAATGGGCGACTGGCACTCTCGTTTAAAGACAGTGTGTGAAGACACACCACCATCATTTTTATAACTTTAAACGGCAGTACATGTGTTTAAAATGAGTGGCAGAGGCAAAACCGGCGGTAAAGCTCGAGCAAAGGCTAAGACTCGCTCCTCCAGGGCGGGACTGCAGTTCCCCGTCGGCCGTGTCCACAGGCTCCTGCGCAAAGGAAACTACGGCGAGCGCGTCGGTGCCGGAGCTCCTGTTTATCTGGCGGCGGTACTCGAGTACCTCACCGCTGAGATCCTGGAGCTGGCCGGAAACGCCGCTCGGGACAACAAGAAGACCCGCATCATCCCCCGTCACCTGCAGCTGGCGGTGCGTAATGACGAGGAGCTCAACAAACTTCTGGGCCGAGTGACCATCGCTCAGGGCGGCGTGCTGCCCAACATTCAGGCCGTGCTGTTGCCTAAGAAGACCGAGAAACCCGCCAAAACCAAGTAAACGGATCACAGACTCGATTACTGAAGCAAAGGCTCTTTTAAGAGCCACCTATTTTATCTCTCAACGAGCGCATTTCTCTGTTAATATTATCAAACACCGTAAACAGTCTTGATTAAATAGGAAAATCACGATTAAAGTTACAGTTGACGTTGTGCACGTTATAAGCACATGATCACCTAATTGGTGTTAACCACCAAACTATTTCCCCTAATATTAAACCATAGTTGCCTGCCAAGCTCTGATAATATATTGAATAAATTAACATAATATTAATATACATATCGGCTTCAGGGAAACGGGATTTGATCAATGTTAATCTGGGTCTCTGTCCCTTTAGTAAGCATGGCTGATCTACTGATCCCCTATTTCACGGGGAGGATGGAAAACCTAGTAAAGTTAGTGAGTCTCGCTATAAGTGCTTTTATACAGACAACGTGATTTTGTTAAAATCCGAGATCTGCACAACAACTGGGAATTAGGGCGAGTATGCCCAGATACTATATTCCATAACAAACAGATACATTGTGAGAATAAAGGCGGCCGAAGTAGTCAACGGAACAAAACAGCTCGAGCGGGAAACCCTCCTTTTGTTTGAAAAGAGGAAACGCGCAGTCATTGGCTGGCAGTCATGCGCAGACGTCACATACTAACCAATGACAAGGCCTTGCATCATCGTGACACTACGAGCTAGTGGCGCTGCAAATGCTTTAAAAAGCGGGCGTGTAACACAGAGAGCAACATTATCAATTCTAACGCAAGTAGGACAGCCTGTAGAAGACAACAGCAATGGCAAGAACCAAGCAGACCGCTCGCAAATCCACCGGTGGTAAAGCCCCGAGAAAGCAGCTCGCTACTAAAGCCGCCCGTAAGAGCGCTCCGGCCACCGGCGGCGTCAAGAAGCCTCACCGCTACCGGCCCGGGACCGTAGCTCTGCGGGAGATCCGCCGCTATCAGAAGTCCACCGAACTACTGATCCGCAAACTGCCCTTCCAGCGGCTGGTGAGAGAAATCGCTCAGGATTTCAAGACTGACCTGCGCTTCCAGAGCTCCGCTGTCATGGCCCTGCAGGAGTCCAGCGAGGCTTACTTGGTCGGTCTGTTCGAGGACACCAACCTGTGCGCCATCCACGCCAAGAGGGTCACCATCATGCCCAAAGATATTCAGCTGGCCCGCCGCATCCGCGGAGAGCGCGCTTAAACCCGCGTCTGATTTAACCCACAACGGCTCTTTTAAGAGCCACCAAAGTTAACACTGAATGAGAGAATTTCCAAAGTAGTGCTGACAATGAATCATATTAAAGTTAGGATACGATTACAGTGACTTCCAGGTCTGAATTACCAACAGCAGAGTGGCGCCGTTCGTTAAAATTAGCTTTTGTTTTTTTTTTTTTTGAGAAAAGTTGCGGCACTGCATTAAATGCATAAATCTCATCTGAAATGAAGGAAAATATACAGAGAAATACTAACAATATTGAAATCAGTCTGTTCTGCTCTTTGGCGATTTTGTGATATCTAAACTTTGACTACAGGACCAAAGTGTCTGAGAGGTCAATCTATGTAGACAATAAAGTGTTTTAAATGTTCTCTTCGTTTACAGCTAGTGTATGCTGTGATTATGTGGGAGTGGAGATGAGAGAGTATTGGTGAATACTTTGAAGGGGTGGATTCTGGAATTCTCTGCTGCTTCAAAAGTTAACGCGTGATTATAATCAAGATATCGTCCCCTTGGAATTATTAATTAAGGTTCTATCTGAGTTCTGAACAGTTTTGAGATATTGAGCTTCAAAGTTTTTGCATTCCATATAGGAAAATGTGTATGGGGAACAAGTTTCTTTCAAACATAAAAATAATAGGGACCCTAAATGTACAAAAACATCACATAATGTAAATAAATTGTCACAGAATAAGAATATGTGAATAACTCAATTTTGACAAAAATGTCAGATAGAACCTTATAATTTCAAGGAGACGATATTAATCTATATTTGTTCTTCTAAATATCACACGATTGAAGGACTTCTCTAGGCTTATAAGATTTTACTTTGCTATAGAAGCTACCAGTGTGATTACTGATATGTTCTTTCATGTATTCTCTATTGTCTGTATTAAATATAACTGAGAGGTGACTGAAGGGTCTGGCCCATGCCAGGAATACAGCAACTGTGTTTGCTCATTTAGCCCAGCTTCTAGAAATTAAATATGGACTTTGATATGGATATGAATATGAATATGAACTAAGCTGCTAATATTAGTTGTGATATAATATTAGTTAACATTATCTTAAGATGCTTAAAAAGAAAGCTGTCACATGGAACCCATCTGCAATACAGACGCACCCCACCCCACCAGTGGACTAGACATCCTTACTGCCCAAAATCCTTACTGTAACCTAGTAGACATCCTTCCTTGAAATAAATGACTCTCCAAAGTCAGAAGCATCACTACTCTTGGAAACATGGAAAGTAGTTTTACAGGGAAAAATTATCTCATATTCCACACATAAAAAAAGAACAGAGAAAAGGAAGTCCAACTGGAAGAAAGAATTAGAATTACTTGCAAATGATCAATCAAAAACCATCTCTAAAAAAATAAGAAAAAAAAAATGCTTAATGAAATAATAAACCAAAGAAACCAGTTTCTGATTCACAGGCTCCGTCAAGAAACTTTTCACCATAGCAATAAATCCGGAAAATATTTAGACAGTCAAAGTAAAAGAAATAAAGAAAGAACAACTATAATCAGAAACTCAGCAGGGAAGCTAACCAATTCACCAGTTGAGAAACAAAATATTTCAAGAATACTATACAAAATTATACTCAACTGATCTGGACCCAAACCTCGATAACACCATTTTACCAAAACTCAACCTGAACAAGTTAACTCTCTTGAACTTCTTCTTCTACCTGCCTTGTTCTTTGTAGGTCCAGAGATGGGGTTTGGGGCTGGGTCAGTGGGACTGTTTCTGGGGGATGAGTCTGAGGGAAGAACAGGAGACATGGGTAAGGAGAATGCAGAAGACAAAAGGTAGGTGAAATAAAGTGTCCGGATCAAAAAATCTAATTATGTACACAATGCACTCAATGCCCAAACCCCATCTCTGCCATTATAATTAATAAAGGCTGGTTTCTAAAGTACTTCTTCCTGTATTAAATGTCATGGGTAGCCTAAATGGGTTCCATTCAGACCTTAACATTAAGTCTTTCACTGTTTTATGTCAACAAGATTAAAAAAAAAACATTTTCATCTGCTATACCAAATGTTTAGATCTGTTTTGGGTAATTATGCAAATTAGCTAATACGTTATTATATTATGCACCGTTTGTCCATGTTAACAAACAATTTCGAAAAACTTGTAATACATTTTATGTTTGTCTTGATGTAAGTAATCAACTCAGTGATTTTCATGATGATATCTAAATGTTAAAATTTTTACCCTATTCACGTGAGAAAAAGAATGGGTCTTTTTCGAAACTTACCCCTAATGGGATTCTCTGATTTTTTTCTGTACTCGGGACACTGAGGATACAAAATCAGTTGAGTTTGCTTCTGTTGCAATTTGTTCAACCTTTTTTTCATAGAATGACTGGACTAAATTAGCAATATCCTTTATACTCGCTCCATCAGAACTGTTTCTTTCAAAAATGTCATGAACTGTATTTTCCTCAATTCCAATTATGTTTTTTTAAAGTGAAGTTTAATTTTAATTGTTCAAGTACTTCTTTTACTTCCTTCTGTCCTTTCATTTTCATTACAATCCATCATCAAATGTTGGACAGATTCTGATTGATTGCAATGTAAACACACTTCATTTATATGTCTACCTAATAGATGAGGTGTCTTGTTGAGCCCTGTATGTCATCCTGTCTTCACTTTGATTTTTACTCATCTCCCTTTTCACGCCAAAAGAGCTTTGAATCCTATACAAATGTCTTCCTCTATCATTGATATCCCAAAGTGTGATCTTTTATGATTTCTTTAGCCTCAGTTTTAATGCAACCTGCATATCAACTGTTGGTGACTTAAGGGATTGTTTAGCCAACATATCGACTTTTTCATTTCCTTTCACACAAACATCTGCAGGGACCCAAACAAACCATATACTCAAACCTTTATTATGCAATCTATATATATTTCAATTAGTGTTTCAGGCCTGCATGATTTCCCTGATTGTATGCTTGTGAGTGCCAAACTATCAGATGCAACTGAAACATGTTGTGTGTTACATTCATCTACCCACTGTAATCCCAATATAATGGCTAGCAGTTCTACTGTGTAAACTAAAAGATTATCTGTTGTTCTTTTCTTGATGCATTTTCCACATTGTGGGATTCACACTGCATGACCCATATGTCCATTTCTTTGAACCATCTGTGAATATCATTATTTTATTAGGACAATTACTTTCTAAGTATCTTTGTACAACAAACCAGACAGGTATGTGCTTTGAATTATCTTATATTTCCTCATGCATTTGTAAATCAATCATTGGCATTATAACCATCCAAGTAGGATATTTGAATACGGGACAGAAGGATAATAGTATTCAAACCTATTTCCCTTGCTTTTTAATTCACAACCCATCCAAAACTTCTAAAATGAGATTTACTACGTTCCCAACACTCCTGCGTAGTCTTTGCAGGAAGGGATTCATTATGTTCCTGCAGGTTTACACAATATGCTAGTATTAGTTTAAGTCTTCTGATACCCAACCGGCAACTGGAAATGTTTTAAAAACCCCACTACATATTCTTAGGGCTTTCGATTTAAGCAATACAACCATAATCAAAAGTAGATCTCATAAAAGCCAGTATTTATTTTGCAATGAAGACCTAGTTGTTCCCCAATCTCCAATGTTCCACCAACCAAGTAGACTAATACCCAATTGCAGTCTACCTCCTCTAACCAATTAATTCCGTTTTATAAGGATTACTTCTTTCCACAGCATATTATCATCATGTCTTTTCGATATCAAAAAAAGAAAGACAGCTACTACCATGTCTTTGTTTGTCTGGGCTTTCCTAATCTCTTCCTTTGCGGAATCCACCTTTGTGAAAATAAATTGCACAAATTGCAAAATGAACCTAAGGTCAGGGTGCTCTAACTATATTTTGGGGGAGGTGTGTGTGTGTGTGTGTGTGTGTGTGTGTGTGTGTGTGTGTGTGTGTGTCATGTGACGCGGTGGTGGTTTCTGTCAGGTCCTGTAAGCACATGTAAAAATCTTCTTTGTAGTACTCATAGTATTCATTTATGTCCTTTCCTTGATCGATAGAAACACTCAGTGTGAAACATGTCTGGAAGAGGTAAAGGCGGTAAGGGACTCGGGAAAGGAGGCGCTAAGCGTCACCGTAAAGTTTTGCGCGATAACATCCAGGGTATCACCAAACCCGCTATTCGTCGTCTGGCTCGCCGCGGCGGCGTCAAGCGCATCTCCGGTCTGATCTACGAGGAGACCCGCGGAGTGTTGAAGGTGTTTCTGGAGAACGTGATCCGCGATGCCGTCACCTACACCGAGCACGCCAAGAGAAAGACCGTCACCGCCATGGATGTTGTGTACGCGCTGAAGAGACAGGGACGCACCCTGTACGGCTTCGGGGGATAAACGCCTGAAACAAACCACATTAAACAAAAGGCTCTTTTAAGAGCCACACACTCTGACACATAAAGAGTCAATGTTTTGATTATACCAATCATTAAACTAATTTGTTTTCTGAATCTATGACACCCCACCAAATATCTTTACACAGAGTCTTACAAACATTTGCTTTTCTTTAGCAGATGGTAAGTACATAAATAACTCATTGTTTTTGAATTACTCGCTAAACAATTTAACGAACGCTCTTTTCCAAAATTAACAAGAAAAAAACAAATACATATTATTTAAGTGAAAATGTTTGTATTGTGCACACACGGTCAAGTGGGCTTTGTTCATGATGCGCAATATTAGAACCGATTCTTTTCGAACAAAAAATAAATAAATAAATAAATAAATAAATAAATAAATAAATAAATAAATGAATAAAAAAGAGCGGGAAACGAAACAAAGGAAACTGGGAGGAAAGGCCTTCGTTCAAACCTATGGTTTCAACAAGCAGCGGTGGGTGGGACTATATCATTTATCCGCCTGTGATTGGCCCTCGTTGCTCTTGCGATGCTTTGAGTTGTCCAATAAAGTACGAGTTTACGGGTTTGGCCTATAAAATTACCATAGGGCAGTGAATAAATACCTCTGTATCGCACACTGTAGTTTACATTTACTCGTCAGACTAATAGTATCGCATCATCATGCCTGAACCAGCAAAGTCCGCGCCTAAAAAAGGCTCCAAGAAGGCTGTCACCAAGACCGCCAGTAAGGGAGGAAAGAAGCGCAGAAAGTCCAGGAAGGAGAGTTACGCCATCTATGTCTACAAAGTCCTGAAGCAGGTCCACCCTGACACCGGCATCTCCTCCAAAGCGATGGGCATTATGAACTCTTTCGTCAACGACATCTTCGAGCGCATCGCCGGTGAGTCGTCTCGCCTCGCGCACTACAACAAGCGCTCCACCATCACTTCCAGAGAGATCCAGACCGCCGTGCGTCTGTTGCTGCCCGGAGAGCTGGCCAAACACGCCGTGTCCGAGGGCACAAAGGCCGTCACCAAATACACCAGCTCGAAGTGAGGCGTGCCCGACTTCAACTACCCCAAAGGCTCTTTTAAGAGCCACACATCTTTTCAGATAAAGAGCTTTTGTGTGTTAGCTAATGCTTTTAATTTTATAATTTTCTTGAGTTCGTTAATATGATCACTGACTTGGGTTTGTGAGGAGATTTAGGCTGTGCTCGTTTTAATAAGGTCCGATATGGTAACTTCCTTCCACTTTACTTTTTGTCCAATTTTCAAGTATAAAGCATTATTTTACTTCCAAATAAAAGACTGTTTTTACTTGAAAATAGGAAGAAAAGTTGGTCGAAGTTTATAAAAGGGTAATTTTACTCAAACATGAATAGTAAATACATTGAAATAAAGTTTTTGCATTTAGTTTGTATCTGCACACATGGCTGATGAAATTAGAACAACAAAACATTTGTTTATAATGTTGTAGCCCTCAGACCGTATTCACTTTATAGCCCTTAATCCTGTAATTGTGGACAATTTATTATAAATGTTGTCACTGTCTGATAAAGTTGTCTCCATTTATCGTGGTTTTTTTTATTTTTGTGGTATTTTTGAATATATTTCATTCAAAAAATACCATGTTTTCTATGTACATTTTGCTTATTGTTATGTTTTATTTATATGTTTTTTTTTAACTACATTAAAATATCATTCCAATGAGTTCTTGGAGCTAAAACCGACAGATGAAGTGACTTTGCTGTCACCTGGTGTCTTATTTTGGCTTATCTTAGAATGCTCTAAATTACAGTTTTTCCCATTCATTTCTATGGGTGCCCATTTTTGACCCAAATACAAGATTAAGGAGTGTTTTTTTTTTTTCACCCACTTGACATTGTAGAATTGAGTAAAAAAAATGGTGTGTTCAGGAGGCAAACTTAGGTCTTGTACCGCTCAATCAAGGGATATATATATATATATATATATATAGTTAAAATAAATCAAACTATGTTGCCCACATTTGTCCAGAATACAGTTTTAGGATTAAAATAGCAAAATCTAACAAAAACAGTAAACTAAGTATAAAAGACCTGTAATCTTTTTTTTTTTTAAAGTGTCGACAAACTGGTTTTAGGATTTTTCTCAGATATTTTAAAACTTCTTTTCTTGTAAAAAAAAAATGTAATAAACAGTGATTGTTCACTTTCATTAGTATAATTTGATGAGATTTACACAAGATAGAAAATGTTGTGAAAAGTTTAAGCCATTTACAGAAAGAATAAGACAATCTTATTTTTAAAATATTAAACTAACTACAGACTGAAAGCTTTAAGTCTCCTCAGGCACCCAAGTCAGTGTTTATATTGAATTAAGAGCACTACTACGCAAAACCTCTTTATCTGAGAAGATGTGTGGCTCTGAAAAGAGCCTTTGGGTTAGTTGAAGTAGGGCACGCCTCACTTCGAGCTGGTGTATTTGGTGACGGCCTTTGTGCCCTCGGACACGGCGTGTTTGGCCAGCTCTCCGGGCAGCAACAGACGCACGGCGGTCTGGATCTCTCTGGAAGTGATGGTGGAGCGCTTGTTGTAGTGCGCGAGGCGAGACGATTCACCGGCGATGCGCTCGAAGATGTCGTTGACGAAAGAGTTCATGATGCCCATCGCCTTGGAGGAGATACCGGTGTCAGGGTGGACCTGCTTCAGGACTTTGTAGACATAGATGGCGTAGCTCTCCTTCCTGGACTTTCTGCGCTTCTTTCCTCCCTTACCGGCGGTCTTGGTGACGGCCTTCTTGGATCCCTTCTTAGGCGCGGACTTTGCTGGTTCAGGCATGATGATGCGTTATCACAAGACTGACGAGTTATTGTTACAGTGCGATACAGAGATATTTATTCACTGCTCTATGCTAATTTTTAACGGGATGTGAAAATTTTCTGATTGTCTGTTTTCATAGACCAAACCCACAAATTCACATTTCATTGGACAGTTTGAGAGGAGCGAGGGCCAATCACAGGTGTGGATAAAATATAGTTCCGCCCACCGTCTCATGTTTGAACTACACACTTCCACCAACTTTCACTTGTTTCGTTTCCCGCTCTTTTTATTTAGTACTAATTTTTGAGGAAAATAAGCGGTTCTAATATTGTGCATGATCGTATAATTTTAAAACCTCTAATAAACCTATTGAACGAGTTTGGGAGAAAACAGACCAATAATGGTCAGATACACTTTAAAAACGTCATTGGTTAGATGTTTTTAAAAAAGCAATTTATCTTATTTTCTGCATTCTCATTTCTGCTAACTGGTACCATTTTATCTTACTTGTTTTCCTTGTTAATCCATTCCACAAACGCTTTTTTTTCTTAAAATCAACGTTTAATACAAAACCAAACAGTTTAACTGGCGGGTTAACTTTAAAGTAGAAAGGCATCGATATTCTCAATCTATATTGCTATGAAACATTATTTAAGAGATCTTAGATAAGAGTTATCTGGATTGAGAACACAAAACTTCTTAAACTTAAAATGACATGAAACATTGACTCTTTATGTGTCGGAGTGTGTGGCTCTTAAAAGAGCCTTTGGGTTTGTGTTTATCCTGGTTTCAGGCGTTTATCCCCCGAAGCCGTACAGGGTGCGTCCCTGTCTCTTCAGCGCGTACACAACATCCATGGCGGTGACGGTCTTTCTCTTGGCGTGCTCGGTGTAGGTGACGGCATCGCGGATCACGTTCTCCAGAAACACCTTCAACACTCCGCGGGTCTCCTCGTAGATCAGACCGGAGATGCGCTTGACGCCGCCGCGGCGAGCCAGACGACGAATAGCGGGTTTGGTGATACCCTGGATGTTATCGCGCAAAACTTTACGGTGACGCTTAGCGCCTCCTTTCCCGAGTCCCTTACCGCCTTTACCTCTTCCAGACATGTTCTGCACAGAGCTATTCAATCGATCAACGACAGGCCTCTAATGTGTACTATGTGTGTTACAAGGAAGTCTTTTACTTGTGCTTACAGGACCTGAAAGAAACCAGCGCCGCGTCACATAACTCCTATAGTATCCATATATCTCCATAACACACACACGCGCGCACACGCACGCACGTACGCACACACACACAAATACAAATCTGCATGTAAATTACTGATTAAAATTTATTTATTATCAAAACCCAGACAAAACTATTAAAATAATAAACAATGAAAATGCAAATGATTTTATCAGGGTTTATTGTAAATAACTAAAGGTCTTAATTTATATGCCACTTATTATTCTAATAGAAATATTAGTGCTTAGGGTATACTATATTAACTATTTAAACGATGTTCCATGAGGTACAACATCATCACTACCAGGACCTACAGAAGAAGCCTGGAAAACAGTTCACTTTTCTCTGCAACTTTGTCAATGATCACATCTGATTCAAGAGAGAAAAGGATGTCCCTCTCTGTTGCCATCAACATAAAAGCTTCCAAGTGCTCCTGTGACAGCTTGCTTCTGAGTCTGGTTTTAATGAACTTAAGTGTTGAAAATGTGCGTTCACAGGCAACCAGAGTGATTGACAGGGTGAGCAGGAACTTGTATGCCAGACCTAGGAGGTGGTAGGCATTTGACATCAGATTGAACCTCCCGAGAATCTTGTAGCAACACTTGTGGACATTCAGTACACGAGGAACACTCCTTGCATCGGATTTCAACCCCCTCATCTTCGGTCTTGTCTTCCAATGTTTTGACCCTGTACTCATCGAGCGGATACATTTTCAATTTTTCCCATTGCAAAACAAAACTTCTAAATTCACATTGTAAATTCTCAGCAGTTGCTTCACTGTCAAATCTCAACAGACATTTGCTGAGCTCTTGGAACATTGATGGTCGTAAAGAGGATGTCTTTAACTAGGTGAAGTTGATGGGATCTAGAAATGCAAGGTCAGCATAGAGTGTTCCATGAAACCTCCAGTGTAATGTCTCAGTAGCTGTGTCCATGATCTGATTATGGACTGTGACTTACACCTATTCTGGATTTGTGACAGTTTCAGCATGAGGAATCTACAGGAATCCTGGTTGTCTTCCTCCTTCTCCTTTTTGATGGCAATGCAGACTTAACTTCCAGCAATTTGTAATTTTTCATTTGCCCACAGAACAAATTTCCCAGTAGCTGCTTTGACTGAGGAAAAGTCTCTTGACATGCTTTTCAGGCTTTCATGTGTTGCTATTACCATTCTGTGGGCAGACAAAATATCCATCCCTTGTGTTTGGAGGTATTTGGACAGTGGTGATGTCTGCTCAAATATCCTGATGAAGGTTTGTGCTGTCAGTATCATCTCATACTTAAGCAGAGCCTCAACAAATCCTCGTTCTTGAACGCGAACAGTTGTTTTCATGGTCCTATCCTCTTGTATTGCAGTCAATGCAAGGATGACATACACATAGATACAATTATCTGGATTTGCAAATGATCCCAACATTTTCCTGAGAGCATTATCTTTGGCCCCCCACCTTGTCTCGCCAATTGGTGAGAGTCGCCTCTGGTGCTTGCCCTGGCTCTTATTTTCCCACACATTCATCCTTTTGTATGCCTCGCGAAAGAACACAGCGATATCATTGAGAACCGCAAACAGTGAACCACTTTCTATTACTGTTTGGGTTGTGTCAGCCAAAACGTGGTTTAGTACATGTGCATAACACCAAACATGCAGTTGATTTGGTGCCACTTTGGACAGTGGAAAAGCCTTGGCCTTGAACAATCCTGAACAATCCTGAACAATCCCACAATCCAACAGTGATGCATCTGATTGGTGGAAGTCGTGTCACGACGGGTAAGTTTAGCTAGCTTTAGCAATTAGCTGGTTGAATGCGTTATGTTTGTCTTAATCCTCGTTGTAATGTTTTGTAAAAACACACAGCGTATGGCAGACAGCGCGCTACAAGTTCCGTCCGTGTTGACAGTGGGCATGACTTAAGTTAAACCAATCAACGTAGACCTAGGGAAAGGGAACTAAAAAAAGTCCTCGCTCTAGACTAGGTACTGAAAGAGTTATAGGAACTACGATCTGAGGAACTAAAAAAAATCCCCAATTTAGTCTGGTCGGAACCCGAGAAAAAAAGGGTTATAGGAACGTTAGGTTCTAGGAACTGCAAAAGTCCCTCCGGTCGGAAAGCGGCTCATGATCATGGTATATATGTATATATATATATATACTTTCCTGTTATCCGGACCCATACACCATTTAGGAACTATAGTCATCCCTGATTGGTCTTAACCCCAGTGACGGGTAGGTTTAGGGGCGGGGTTAGGGGTAGGCTATCGTCCCTGATTGGTCTTAACCCCAGTGACGGGTAGGTTTAGGAGCGGGGTTAGGGATAGGCTATCGTCCCTGATTGGTCTTAACCTCAGTGACGCGTAGGTTTAGGGGCGGGGTTAGGGGTAGGCCTTCATCCCTGGTTTGTCTTAACCCCAGTGACGGGTAGGTTTAGGGGCGGGGTTAGGGGTAGGCCATTGTGGGGTCCGGATAACAGGAAAGTACCATATACATATTTTTTTAAGTCACTTTTGCTTTTAATAAACTAGTCAGTGAGACATCCGATTGGTTCATAATATTAACAAAGTTAATATAGTTTCTTTAAACAAATACTGCATCTAGTATAACATTAGGTTTCAGTATTTGGGTATTGCATTATTAAGATGTTATGTTATGTTATGTTATGTTATGTTATGTGCACATCATGGACACACAAAACAAGAACCATTACTTGGACACACTTGTACACTCAAACTCAAGATGCACACATTTGAACTTCTGCCCTCGCTTGTTATTATATTTATTAATATTCCGTATGGGGTTGATCTTTCAGTTCTATGATTGGATGGCCTGCATTGTAGATGATTCTGCTTTATCTTGTATAAATATGACCCTTATTCCTTAATAAAGTTGAGAATGTGATACTACACTGTCTCTGTGTTTTGATCATCGATCTTGCACTGATGCCACACATCACAGGGGTCCAGGCCTGTTTCCATCTGATGACTGACAGATGCTTCGGGGCTGCAGAGAGTACCTGAAAATAAATCTAACAGACAAATATTGTCTCGGATCAGAATACTCTTGTATCCCCTTTTGTTTTCAATTCCAAGAAACACATTTTAGGAATTAAATTGAAAATGTTTAAGCAACTGAATTGTTTTTGAGTGTTTAATTTAAAAAGTTTTAGTTATTTTCACCCCCAGTGTCCTCATGCTTTATCACTGATCCCAATTAAACCTGTCTGTGTAATTCTGCACCTTCATCATCTTAATATGGTTTGGGTCAGAGCTGAACTTAGTACTAGTCTGACTAAAACTCTGAAATCTGTGCAAATGTATTAGCATTCAGTGTTCAATTAGCATTCAGTGATGGTAAATCAAAATATAGCAAACATTTGACCTGTTCTTTGTCACATTAACTTAACGGATGATATTATCCAAAGCGACCAGGAGAAATACAAGCGAATCATCTTATGGAGACAATGGCATGAGGAATGCTTGCAATCCAAAGTTTCAAACATTGTCCAGAAAAGTACAAGCAACAGAACAAGGGAAATATGAAACTGGGGGGAAAGCAGTTTTTTTTTTTTTTTTTGAGTCACTTGCTCTGCCTTGCTTTAAATGAGCGGCTCATTCAGATGAGCTTTAACACGATCCTCGTTCACATTAAATGACGAATAAGGTTAAACAAATATGACGATTTACATTTTCTATATAGGTGATATGATGTACATAATCTTATAGAAAGGATATTTATTATTAATATTTACAAATTATAATTATTTTAAGGACAGATCATCTGCTGGTCAGACATGAGATTCACAGAGAGACTGATGATGTTCGTGTGCTTCAAGCGGCCCCAAAAACATCTGTATGAAAGCCTCCTCACACCCCTCGCTGATGCTGATTTCATTACAATCTATTTCAGACTGTTAGCTGAACACACAGATGAAGTTTTCAGGCTTTTATCAACCTTTCCACTGAAAATATCCATCAAATTTACACGCTGCTTTTCCCCGTGGCTGATGCTCGCCATGGATTTAATCCGACAAAGGCAAAATAAATATTTCATCATTGGGTATTTTAGTCTCCGGTGAAAGCTCAGAACCTCTGCTTGGTGTTCAGTTTGTTTTGGCTGAAACAAACTATTTTACCACTCCAATTTTTAACCAAATGTACGAGAAGAAAACACAAGAGAGAAGGGCTCGTTGACGCGCTCAGATGCCGAGCGGGAAGGTTGAGTCTATAAGGTTCTCATGCGTTGTTTAAGAGCGCAGCGCCGCGAGAGCCCTATTCATTGCTGAAACTTGAGACAAAAGTTAGAAAGACTGTTGATCAGGATAGAGAGAAATGGCAGAAACCGCTCCCGCACCCGCTGCAGCCGCCCCGGCCAAAGCGCCCAAGAAGAAGTCCGCTGCTAAAGCCAAGAAAGCAGGTCCAGGCGTCGGCGAGCTCATCGTCAAAGCGGTGTCCGCATCCAAGGAGAGGAGCGGCGTGTCCCTCGCCGCGCTGAAGAAAGCGCTCGCTGCCGGCGGATACGACGTGGAGAAGAACAACTCCCGCGTCAAGATCGCCATCAAGAGCCTGGTGACTAAAGGCACCCTGAAGCAGGTCAAAGGGACCGGCGCCTCGGGTTCATTCAAGCTCAACAAGCAGCAAGCCGAGACCAAGAAGAAACCGGTCAAGAAAGCGGCCCCTAAAGCGAAGAAGCCCGCGGCCAAGAAACCCGTCGCTGCCAAGAAGCCCAAGAGCGCAGCTGCAAAGAAGCCCGCCGCCAAGAAATCGCCCAAGAAGGCCAAGAAGCCCGCAGCCAAGGCCGTTAAGAAGGCGACGAAGAGCCCCAAGAAGGCAAAGAAGCCAGCAGTCGCTAAGAAAGCAGCCAAGAGCCCTAAAAAGGCAAAGGCTGCTAAACCTAAAGCTGCTAAACCCAAAGCCGCCAAGCCTAAAAAGGCAGCGCCCAAAAAGAAATAAAGTCCAGTGTTTGTTCATCAACGGCTCTTTTAAGAGCCACCCACTAACTCTGAATAAGAGCAAAACTCGTCTGTGTAAATATTGACTAACTCTTGTAAATCATTATTTATATGTACGAGATTTATTGTAAATTTTCTAACACTAAATTCTGGGCACAATGTTATATGCATAACACTGCAATTATCAGATTGTCATTGTGCCCAGAATATACAGTGTGAGAAAAGGTGCAGGACTTTTGGTAGTAAAAGTGTACAATACCCTTTTTCATACTTATTTAAATTGTGTATATCAAACATTTCTACTTCTTCTTTGACTGCTTAACGGCGGATGCGAACTAACTTAGTGCACTACCGCCACACTCCAAATAAATTGTGCTTGATGATCACTATAGCTCAAAAATTCAAACATGTATTTTATTATTCTATGATCAGAAGCATTAGACAAAATATCTCTAGCGATAAACCTTCCCCACTACCCTCTATCTTCCTTTTAATTAAAACCCTTTCTCTCTTAAATTTCTTACACAACATAAAAACATGTTCCACTGTTTCTGGCACATTACATATCTCACAATTTCCTGACTCATATTTTCCTATTAGCTGTAATGTTTTGTTTAGTCCAGTGTGTCCTATTCTCATTCTTGTAAAAATGAGTTATTCTCTTTGACATCTTATAACCAGACAACCTTAACCAACCTCAGGATTTATCATTTAATTTTTTTTTTTACAGTCTATGGTAAAAACCCATCCCTTTATCTCCCCTATCCCATTTATCTTGCCACAGCTTTTTAACATGTTTTTTAATTATTGACTTAGTTTCTGACTTTGATATTTCACACATAATAGACACATTTGTCGCTTTCAAAGCCTGTTGAGCAAACTTGTCTGCCAACTCATTACCAACCATACCTACATGGACCCAAACAAACTTTACATGCGTCCCCCCATTTTGAATACTATGAAGCAAAGTCAATATCTCACACTATATCATGCCTCTCACTCGTATTACCTAATTTAAAATTTTCTAAGACTGACAACGAATCTGAACACACAACTACTCTCAGTGGTTTAATTTGTTGCAACGCCATCACCATTGCTATCAGTTTTGCTGAGTATACTGACAAATGATCTGAGACTCTTGCATGAAAATTAATATCAAACTCTGGTATCACATGCAATTGCCACTTTTCCTGTTTCTGGTTGCTTTGATCCATCAGTAAAGATTTGCACATACCTATAATAATCCACATATCCCATAGCCATTTGACCACTATCACCCTTATAATTTTTAATATTTTCATGCAACGTTATACCATCGTCTGGAAACATAATCATCCACGGTGGGTGCGGTGAAACATTTCTACTGTTTCCTCTCTTCTGTCTTAAAGGTCATTGAGTGTATTTAATTATCGACGCCAGAAAAGGAGGTTGGGCTTTCGGGGGTAGTTCAGTGATTGGTTTGAATCTTTACAGACTCTAAACCAATGGGCGACTGGAATTCTCTTTTAAAGACAGTGTGTGGAGAAGTACAACTGTTATTCAACCATTTTAAGTTGTGTTAACTGAGTTGAAAATGAGTGGTAGAGGCAAAACCGGCGGTAAAGCCCGAGCAAAGGCTAAGACTCGCTCCTCCAGGGCGGGACTGCAGTTCCCCGTTGGCCGTGTCCACAGGCTCCTCCGCAAGGGAAACTACGCCGAGCGCGTCGGTGCCGGAGCTCCTGTTTATCTGGCGGCGGTTCTTGAGTACCTCACCGCTGAGATCCTGGAGCTGGCCGGAAACGCCGCTCGGGACAACAAGAAGACCCGCATTATCCCCCGTCACCTGCAGCTGGCGGTGCGTAATGACGAGGAGCTCAACAAACTTCTGGGCGGAGTGACCATCGCTCAGGGCGGCGTGCTGCCCAACATCCAGGCCGTGCTGTTGCCGAAGAAGACCGAGAAACCCGCCAAATCTAAGTAAACGGATCACTGATTCGGTTACTGAAACAAAGGCTCTTTTAAGAGCCACCTATTTTATCTGTTAACGAGCGCTTTTCTCTGTTAATATCTACAAACACTATAAACACGTTTGGTCAAGGAGGAAAACAACCCACCTGACGATTGGAGTGTCTACCTCAACTACAACGTTAAAGTTGACGTTGTGCACGTTATAAGAGTATGATCACCTAATGTGTTCACCACCCAATCCATTTTCTCTGGTAATAAAATATAGTTGTTTGTCATGCTTTGATGACGATATAAATTATCTAAATACAGGGTAATATACATATCGGCTTCAGGGAAACAGAATTTGATCAATGTTCCTCTGGATCTCCGACCCTTTATTAGCGGGGCTGATCTACTGATCCCCTATTTCACGGGGAGGTTAGAAACCCATGTAGTGTGTCTCGCTGCAGTGATTTAATACAGTCTGATGTGATCTGCACAACCACTGGACCTTAAATACAAATAAATCCAATGTTGAGAGTATAAGGCGCCCAAAATAGTCAACGGAACAAAACAGCTCGAGCGGGAAATCCTCCGATTGGTTGAAAAGAGGAAACGCGCAGTCATTGGCTGACACTCATGCGCAGACGTCACCTACCAACCAATCACAAGGCCTGCATCATCGCGACACAATGAGCTCGTGGCGCCACAATGCTTTATATTCGGGCGTGTAACATATCCAGCGCAAGCAGGACAGAGAGAAGAAGACAACAGCAATGGCAAGAACCAAGCAGACCGCTCGTAAATCCACCGGTGGTAAAGCCCCGAGGAAGCAGCTCGCTACTAAAGCCGCCCGTAAGAGCGCTCCGGCCACCGGCGGCGTCAAGAAGCCTCACCGCTACCGGCCCGGGACCGTGGCTCTGCGGGAGATCCGCCGCTATCAGAAGTCCACCGAGCTGCTTATCCGCAAATTGCCCTTCCAGCGGCTGGTGAGAGAAATCGCTCAGGATTTCAAGACTGACCTGCGCTTCCAGAGCTCCGCTGTCATGGCCCTGCAGGAGTCCAGCGAGGCTTATTTGGTCGGTCTGTTCGAGGACACCAACCTGTGCGCCATCCACGCCAAGAGGGTCACCATCATGCCCAAAGATATTCAGCTGGCCCGCCGCATCCGCGGAGAGCGCGCTTAAACCGGCGTCTGATTTAACCCACAACGGCTCTTTTAAGAGCCACTAAAGTTTCAATTTAAAGAGAGAATTTATTATGTAGTGCTGGCATTAAGCCTTAAATATGTTGTGATTTGGTTAAAGTAACTTCCATGTCTTGATATTTAATACTAGTAGCAGACTGGCGCCGATCATCTAAATATATCTATTTTTTTTTTTGGTTTGTTTTTTTTTTTGAGAAAAGTTGCAGTACTGTTGCTTTTACAAAAGCTGCTCTTTTTTCAAAGTAAACTTCCAGGCTGCATCAAAGGGTAACTTCGCGTCTGCTGCCACGTTGAATCCATAGAAATAAACTGCTTCGGTGTGTCGCATAGATGACGTCATCGTCTTGCTGCTCCCTCCCCGTTCTGTCATTGGTTCCCTAAATGAGGCGAAAATCTCTGGACCATGGTGTACATACTGCCTTTCAGCGTGAATAAAATCGCGCTGCGGGAAGGCAGCATGAGGAAACCCAGACTAGCCAATCTTTTGTTGATTCCTTCCTTCCTTCCTTCCTTCCTTCCTTCCTTCCTTCCTTCCTTCAATTACCTTATTGCAATTACAAATAAATTAGCCTACAATATCACATTTTTTTGAGCATTCTGTGTTTGAGCGTTCTGTGTTTATTTGTACAGGGGCAAGTTGTCACATGTGACGACTTGCCCCAACTGACGTGTGATTTCTTTTATGATTTCTTTAGCCTCAGTTTTAATGCAACATGCAAATCAACTGTTGGTGATTTAAGGGATTGTTTAGCCAACATATCTGCTTCTTCATTTCCTTTCACACAAACATGCAGGAACCCAAACAAACCATATACTCAAACCTTTATTATACAATCTGTATATTATTTGATATATTTCAATTAGCTTTTCAGGCCTGAATGATTTCCTTGATTTTATGCTTGTGAGTGCCAAACTATCAGATGCAACTGAAACATGTTGTGTGTTATATCTACCCACTGTAGTATAGTATATGTAGTATGTAGTATCTTTGTACAACAAACCAGACAGGTCTTTGCTTTTAATTATCTTTTATTTCCTCATGTATTTGTAAATCAATCATTGGAATTATAAACATCCAAGGAGGGATATTTGAATATGGGACAGAAGGACAATATTATTCGAACCTATTTCCCTAGCTTTTTTTTATTCACAACCCATCCAAAACTCCTAAAATTAGATTTACTATGTTCCCAACACTCCTGCGTAGTCTTTGCAGGAAGGGATTCATTATGTTCTTGCAAGTTTACCCAATGTCTTCTGATACCCAACGGCATCTGCCTCAACTAGAGATGTTTTAAAAACCCCACTACATATTCTTGGAGCTTAAGTTTGTTTTATATTTTTTAAGAATCAGTTTCAGCTGCTTTCCATTTAAGCAATACAACCATAATCAAAAGTAGATCTCATAAGAGCCCAGAATTTATTTTGCAATGAAGATCTAGTTGTTCCCCAATCTCCAATTTTCCACCAACCAAGAAGTCTAATACCAAATTGTAGCCTACCCCCTATAACCAATTCAATTAACTTCTTTCCACAGCATATCATCATGTCTTTTCGATATCAAAATAGAAAGACAGCTACTATCATTTCTTTATTTGTCTGGGCTTTCCTAATCTCTGATAGACACAATTGAATCCATATTATTTCTTGCTTTGCGGAATCCACCTTTGTGAGATGAATTGCACAAATTGCAATATGAAACAAAAGTTAGGGTTGGGATTAAATCACATGTGCTCTAACTATATTTTGGGGGAGGGGGGAGGGGGAGGGGGAGGGGGAGGGGGGGTGTCATGTGACGCATCGCTGGTTTCTGTCAGGTCCTGTAAGCATAAATAAAAGATTTCCTTGGAACACTCATAGTACACATTTGTGGACTGTCGCTCATCGATTGAAGTGCTCATTGGGAAACATGTCTGGAAGAGGCAAAGGCGGTAAGGGACTCGGGAAAGGAGGCGCTAAGCGTCACCGTAAAGTTTTGCGCGATAACATCCAGGGAATCACCAAACCCGCTATTCGTCGTCTGGCTCGCCGCGGCGGCGTCAAGCGCATCTCTGGTCTGATCTACGAGGAGACCCGCGGAGTGTTGAAGGTGTTTCTGGAGAACGTGATCCGCGATGCCGTCACCTACACCGAGCACGCCAAGAGAAAGACCGTCACCGCCATGGATGTTGTGTACGCGCTGAAGAGACAGGGACGCACCCTGTACGGCTTCGGGGGATAAACGCCTGAAACCAGGACAAACCTCACAAACCAAAAGGCTCTTTTAAGAGCCACACACTCTCCCGATTAAAGAGCCAAATGTTTCATGTTAAATCATCGATTTAAGTTTAAAACGTTTTTTTTCTCAATCCAGGATAAATCTTATCTAAGAACGCATAAATAATGTTTCATAATGTATGGAGAATGCCGATACCTTTCTACTTTAACATAAGAAGTTATTCACTATTGAACCGTTTGGAATTAAACGTTACCATATCACGAACGCTGTTCCATTAAGATCAACAAGAAGGAAAAAAGCACTTTGATATAATGGTACTAGCTGACAAATGTGAGAATGCAGAAATGAATATAATTATTGTCCAGAAACGATGGGCTTTTGTTTACTATTACTGTTTTTTTAACATCTCAACAGTTTCATGAACCAATGACGTTTTTAAAGTGTATCTGACCATTATTGGTCTCTTTTTTCCCCAAATTCGCTCAATGGGTTAGCCTGACTTTGTCATACTCATATTCTATCAATATGCTATCAATGGGTTAATAAGGTTTTAAAATTACACCATGCACAATATTAGATTAAAATTAATTTAAATATTATTAATTTAAAATTACATCATGCACAATATTAGAACCGCTTGTTTTTCTCAAAAATTACTTAAATTCCTTAAAAAATATTACTTAATAAAAAGAGCGGGAAACTAAACAAATGAAACTTGGTGGAAGAAGTGTGTGGTTCAAACATGAGACGGTGGGCGGAACTATATTTTATCCACACCTGTGATTGGCCCTCGTTCCTCTCAAGCTGTCCAATGAAATATGAATTTGTGGGTTTGGTCTGGTCTATGAAAACAGACAATCAGAAGATTTCCCCATCCCGTTCAAAATTAGCATAGGGCAGTGAATAAATTCCTCTGTATCGCACTGAAGTTTACATATCGCGTCAGTCTTGTGATAACGCATCATCATGCCTGAACCAGCGAAGTCCGCGCCTAAGAAGGGATCCAAGAAGGCCGTCACCAAGACCGCCGGTAAGGGAGGAAAGAAGCGCAGAAAGTCCAGGAAGGAGAGCTACGCCATCTATGTCTACAAAGTCCTGAAGCAGGTCCACCCTGACACCGGTATCTCCTCCAAGGCGATGGGCATTATGAACTCTTTCGTCAACGACATCTTCGAGCGCATCGCCGGTGAGTCGTCTCGCCTCGCGCACTACAACAAGCGCTCCACCATCACTTCCAGAGAGATCCAGACCGCCGTGCGTCTGTTGCTGCCCGGTGAGCTGGCCAAACACGCCGTGTCCGAGGGCACAAAGGCCGTCACCAAATACACCAGCTCGAAGTAAGGCGTGCCCGACTTCAACTACCCCAAAGGCTCTTTTAAGAGCCACACATCTTCTCAGATAAAGAGCTCTTGTGTATTATCTATTGCTCTTCTTAATTCTATGAGAACGTTGATGAATCCTTTAACATATAAACACTGACTTAGGTTTTTGGGGAGATTTAGGCGGAGCTCGTTTTACAATCCTAGCCCAACCCTTTTAGTCTGTCATTAGTTTAAAATTTTGATAAGGTTGTCTTTTTTTTTCTCCTTGCTCTTTGTGTAAATGGTCTAACCTATTCACAGTATTTTCTAACCTGTGTAAATCTCATCTAACACCAAATCCCGAGCTGTTCCTTACATTTTAAACTAAGTGATTTACCTTGCAACAAGCATTAATGCATTCATTATACAAACCAAAAAAAGCACTCACTGTTTATTCTATTTTTAACAAGAAATAATTCAAAAATATCTGAGGAAAAAAGAAAAATCCTAAAACCAGTTTGCAAAGTATACAGACAAAATTATAATCATGTGAATGATGTTTTATAGGTGAAAGGTGTTTTATACCTTTTTAAAATAGTGTACTTTTTTTCTTGGATTTTTACGGTGGCCGAGAGAGCTCACTGCGCTGCAACCTGATGAAGACGCATGCAAATAAAAAAAACCGTGTGCAAATATAAAAAATGCATGCAAATACAAAAAACATTCGCAAATTAAGAAAAACATCTTCATCAGTTCCACAACACACGTGTGCTCCAAGTACTCACAACACAACCAAATACAGAAACGCACTGCAAACGTTCACAACACCACTAAATACAGAAACGCTGCAAGTAACACAGAGCACAACGGAAATGTTTCCGGGGAACCAAATAAGTGACGGACCCGACTGAGCATTGTTTCTGACCATGTCCATCCCTTTATGGCCACCATGTCCCCATCCTCTGATTGCTACTTCCAGCAGGATAATGCACCATGACACAAATCTCAAATCATTTCAAATTGGTTTCTTGAACATGACAATGAGTTGACTGTACTAAAATGGCCGCCACAGTCACCAGATCTCAACCCAATAGAGCATCTTTGGGATGTGGTGGAACGGGAGCTTCGTGTCCTGGCTGGATGTGCATCCCACAAATCTCCATCAACTGCAAGATGCTATCCTATCAATATGGGCCAACATTTCTAAAGAATGCTTTCAGCACCTTGCCACGAATTAATCAATGCCACTTAGAATTAAAGCAGTTCTGAAGGTGAAAGGGGATCAAACACAGTATTAGTATGGTGCTCCTAATAATCCTTTAGGGGAGTGTAGACTGTAACCACTGATGAACATATTCAGTATTGATGAGAAAAAAAAAAAAAACTATACTGAGGGCTGATTACAACCCCTAACCTCTGACACTCTTGGAAAAAGATCTACCACTAGACCATTGAAAATCTCTAACAAATATTTTTTGATCTATGCATTAATCTATGAGCAGAAAGGCTCCAAAGTTTGACAAGTTTGTACCCAGCACTTTTGAAAATGCACTTCCCCAGCACATTTCAAACCAAACTGACGCCCATGGAAGTAAGCGAGCAAAAGACCTTGCATGTGCAGACCTCTATGGTGCAGACAGCACCACTCCAATTCCCAGGTCCCAGACATTCATTTGGTGGTTAATGCATGTTTGAGTTCAGAGTCTAGACTCTGTCGCTATGGGGAAAAAAAGACACAAACATGCATTAACCACCAAATGAATGACTCTAGAGAACATGCGCAGTAAACGGCTATCAGTCTGAGACAGACAGTAAAAGAAATGGACAGAGCGATCTCATTGGAACTCCATTGAGACGATTGAAGCCCGTTTTTGGCGATTTTTTAGCACTTCCGTCCCTGACGCGCAGACTCAAACAGAGCATGACTACGTAATGGGACGTGAGTGACCCGTCTGTCTTCTAGTGCTGTGGCATGAGAAATCTGAATCATTCTCTTCCGAAACATGCAGAGACGGAGAGTGTGAATAGGAGCTGTCCATGAGCTAAGAGAAGGAGACAATTTTGCTAGGTATTCTGATTAATTATTTTGTCATTTTGCCTCCACGTTTCCCCAATTGCACGCAAGCTTCTCCTCATGTCCATACGGTAATCTCTCTAATGTGCGACAGAGTCGTGTAGGTATGACGCAATTGTTAGCCTACTTTCACTAAAACTGCTTCTACGGGGCCATAACATAAGCTACAAGGTAATGGAGCTATTTATACATTGTCGTGTTTCTTTAGAAATAAATAAAAGACAAATGGGATCTTCAAATGCCTCAGATGTAAAAATATTCGCTGTCAAAGTGACACCAAAATGAATGGGAGTCAATGGGAATGCTAACGCAAGTGAAGTTCTGCTACAAGATGTCAGGCTTCAACTTCCGGTCGATGGATTACCCCCATGGTCTGATATAGCAGCCTATCTTTCAGTTTTCCAGCGGCCTTCGGACGGCCGGCCAATCAATGAACAGAGGGCGGGCTGAGAGCCGTGACGTAGACGCTAAGCGCCGCGTTTTACATTGTAGGTTAGAGAAATCGAATGGGAAAGAGACACGGGATGCAATTCGCTCTGTTATGGTGAACATTCCGGGGTTTTTCAAACTGAAGCCAGAACAAGAAGAGTGTTTGATAAACCTTTTAAATGGAGGTGATGTTGTGGCCCTACTCCAGACTGGTTTTGGAAGAAGTTTAATTTATCAATTGCTACCATTAGTTACGTCTGTTTATGAAGCGAAGTGAAGTAGAGTTAAGGCAACGCTACTTTTGCGTCATCGAAGGTTAACGCCCCTTTTTGGGGGAAAACGAACGGATTCCCCTGACAACAGAACTCGCTCTAGTCGCTGCAAAGCTTCTTAAATTGCACAAACATACACACTATCTTTGCCGACCGAGGACCGTGAGCGGTATTTAAATAAGCTACTGGCAGAGATGTCCTTTTGAAATGGTCGAAAACTGGATTAATGACCCCACTATTCAGACATCTACCACTATCTCGTGGAATCACTCATTTTTTTGTCATTAACACACTCACAGTAGACGATGAGGCCATGACGCTTGGATCATATATAACTTGATTTAAGCTATTGACATAGTTGTGTTGCCGACTAGCTATAAGTTACTAACGTTAGTTAGTTAGAAAGACGAAAGCTCCTAGGAGCTACGTGATTAACTTAGCTCTCACTAGACACGCTACCTTGGCTGTTAACTGATTTTACTGTTCAAATAGTGGCAGGCTAGGACTTGGCTGGTTTCTGCTTGTGTCTAGAAAGTGCTGGTACTTTGAAAGTTGTATGGTAACAATAACATAATTAAAGCCAGTAACTAGCAAGTACACTACTTTATGTTAAATACAGATAGTTTAGGGGTTGAATTAATTAAATAATCGTCTTACCTGTTATGAAATGCTTCCCACATACATGTGTGAGGGGTCTTTGGGTGCCACAATCCTCAATCTGGTGCTTCCCTCTTTATCGCCTGAAGCCATAACATTCTTCTTTCCGCTTGTTTTATTCGGCATGGTAAAGGTATACATTTTAAACCAGGTGTTTTAAAAACATTTGAGGTCCAGGGGCTCGTTCTTCGTACGTTGCTTAAAACATCCGAGATCAAATGAGACATCTAAGATGATATCATCGTGCTAATCATGATCCGGCTAATTGGGTTCTTCGAACACACCTGTTGTTTATGATTAGTATCGCTGGATTGAGTTATCTGAGATAACTGCGCGTTCTCGCGTTGGTATAAAAGGGGACATGTATCGATAGCAGAACCAGTGATCAGCAGCGCTGCTATTGGCTGTTCAGCTTGGCCAAAGAACACGCCCAGTTTTTCTCCCAAGCAGAGCAAGCGCTTTTAATGCAAGGTTATGCCGAATTTCAGTCTTTAATTAAAACGCCAGGGAACACCTCAAAGTGTTCAAAAGCCAGGAGAGAGTGCTGGCAAAACTAGAAGACAAATTAAATGCGTTTGTGGTGGCCATGTTAGATGTTTTAATAACTGATTATTATTTTATTTTTATTTTCATAATTTCATAATTACTTTGTTCATTGTAATGTCGAGTCACCACACTATAATAATAAACATGGTGAAAGTGAAGTACAAAAATATTCTACTTAATGGTAATTTTAGGCCTTATAGGCCTAGTGAGGCACTGTTAAATAAATGATTGTCTGTTTATAAAAGCAAACAGGAAAAAGGCTGAGAAAAAACTAATAATGATGCTCCTGACCCTGGCAGAAGAGCTGACCCTTGGGTTGAATGTGAATTGCCCTGTTGTGAAGGGCATCCCTGGGTTCAGTTCTTCCAGACCCACATCAGGGACCAGTAGCAGCAACACCTTCATTACTGGGAAGTGAGATTTAAATTATCAATGTACACTGTGAAATAATGTGTTGCTGCATTAAATGAAGTAGACCTATAATCCAAATTGGCTGGTTTAGTCATTCCAACTGTTAAATCTTGAGTAATGATAAATTGCTTTGTCTTGTGAAAGTAAAAACTGATAACGTATGTTAATGTAAAAAATATTTTGCCATGAGTTATCAATCACATTGCACTGGAGAGTGAAGAAAACTTCTCAGATGACTGTCCTTTGGAGGAAGTACTTTAATTGAATTGATGGCTTTAATTGATTTATACTTGTGCCTATGCCTATTATTTCTGACAGGAGTCCACATGTACAGAAAAGCCTACAGAAGAGTCTGCACACAGCAGTGATACTGTGTGCAGAAAGCTCATGTCATTGTGTGCCCTTGTCCTAGAGCTGCATTGTAACTGGTCTGGGGTTTGGGTCAGGGAATGGGGTCATGAAACACCTGTCTCCATGCAGGATCCTGTTGTAATCACCTGTTTAATGGAAAAATGCAGTTCTCAGCATAAGTGTATGTAATACCGTGAGTTTGATATTTATAATTTTCCTTACCATGTTCAAATAATGTTCATAAATGTGAATCTCTTAAAATTCCTGAGTCATGCACAGATCCTGGCCATTTTGCTTTCACACTGATTTGTGATATAGAACATGGTCACACACCATCTAAAAGATTTTACTCAGTCAAATGCCTTTTAAAAAAAGTGATATAATATTCCAAATCTGGAATATTAAAAATTGTAATAGTAATTTGGCTGCACTGTATAAGCCCCCTTTCTGCTCACAAAATCCCTTCATTGAGGCCTTGATGGGAACGTGTGTAGTCTACAGTGTATGGCACCAATCACGTAAGTTAAGCCTGAGGGACTGTAAGTCATAATCGGCATGGTCATCATGATTGCATTATCTTCATTAAAAATTATAATATAGCCTACCCTAAGTTGGAAAAAAAAAAAAAAAAAAAAAAAAAAAAAAACTAAGAGCACTAACGTTACTTTGCGAATGGCATGACAGAAAGCTTCTCCGCATCTCCAATAGTGTAAAGGAAGCCACTCGCAAATAATTTTAGGGCAATGCAAACATTTTGTGCTGTTGTTGAAGCCCGATATCGAATCGAACATTAATGTGCATTTCCAACAAAATAATAATGTATTTAAACGACACCCTCACGACGATCGTTTCACGAGAAAACAAAAATAAATCTCAGAAATTAAGCTACACTATCGCGCTGCGCTGAAGGACTTCCGTATCAGCCGCGATCTAATCCTGTTTACATGAAATAAGCCTGCTCGCGAGCAGGTTCAAGCTGACGGACCTGTTGCTATGACAGCAAGTCCAGGATGAGCGTCGAAGAACCAAACGATCCAAGATCATGGCAAATCGCCAACAATCAAATCCAGCTAACTGAGTTAGCGACGTACGAAGAACGAGCCCCAGCTCACCACGCAACAACTTTTGGGCATGTTATTTTTGTTCTTCTGTTACCGGAGTAGACAAAATTCAGACCATGGGGCTCGTTCTTCGTACGTTGCTTAAAACATCCGAGATCAAATGAGACATCTAAGATGATATCATCGTGCTAATCATGATCCGGCTAATTGGGTTCTTCGAACACACCTGTTGTTTATGATTAGTATCGCTGGATTGAGTTATCTGAGATAACTGCGCGTTCTCGCGTTGGTTTAAAAGGGGACATGTATCGATAGCAGAACCAGTGATCAGCAACGCTGCTATTGGCTGTTCAGCATGGCCAAAGAACACGCCCATTTATTCTCCCAAGCAGAGCAAGCGCTTTTAATGCAAGGTTATGCCGAATTTCAGTCTTTAATTAAAACGCCAGGGAACACCTCAAAGTGTGCAAAAGCCAGGAGAGAGTGCTGGCAAAACTAGAAGACAAATTAAATGCGTTTGTGGTGGCCATGTTAGATGTTTTAATAACTTATTATTATTTTATTTTTATTTTCATAATTTCATAATTACTTTGTTCATTGTAATGTCGAGTCACCACACTATAATAATAAACATGGTGAAAGTGAAGTACAAAAATATTCTACTTAATGGTAATTTTAGGCCTTATAGGCCTACTAGTCTCTTTTAAAAAGGCACTGTTAAATAAATGATTGTCTGTTTATTAAAGCAAACAGGAAAAATGCTGAGAAAAAAAATAATAATGATGCTCCTGACCCTGGCAGAAGAGCTGACCCTTGGGTTGAATGTGAATTGCCCTGTTGTGAAGGGCATCCCTGGGTTCAGCTCTTCCAGACCCACATCAGGGACCAGTAGCAGCAACACCTACATCACTGGGAAATGAGATTTAAAATATCTTTGTACACTGTGAAATAATTTGTTGCTGCATTAAATGAAGAAGACCTATAATCCAAATTGGCTGGTTTAGTCATTTCAACTGTTAAATCTTGAGTAATGATAAATTGCTTTGTCTTGTGAAAGTAAAAACTGATAAACTTATGTTAATGTAAAAAATATTTTGCCATGAGTTATCAATCACATTGCACTGTAGAGTGAAGAAAACTTCTCAGATGACTGTCCTTTGGAGGAAGTACTTTAATTTAATTGATGGCTTTAATTGATTTCTACTTGTGCCTATGCCTATTATTTCTGACAGGAGTCCACATGTACAGAAAGGCCTACAGAAGAGTCTGCAGTCAGCAGTGATACAGGGGTGGGCAGTGTAGACAACTTTTGCTTTTTATTTGTTGCATTTGTTCCCTATATGAGTCTTCAACAGAAAATAGAGTATTTTGAAAAAAAACAAAAATCAGGGGGAGAAACAGAACTTGACTAAGAAAAAATTGCACTAGAAATAGAGTTGCTTCAAAATAAACTTCAGAGTAAAATCACACAGAGTACTATTACTGACCTTGCATAATATCTTTTAAAAAGATGACTGAATAACTGGCTTTTCTTTACAAAGAACTATTGAAATAAAACTCTAAGCAAACAGAGTTTTGCAAATTTGTCTTGTCTTTTATTTTAGGCTTAATTAAACATTTTTTTTTTCTTTTTCTGATGTTGGCAGTGTTGTGTATGGCACATGCAATGTCACAGGCCCTGTCAGGTGCAACCCTCAGGGTTTTTAGACATTGAAATCTTCCCTTTAGTTGGCCAAAGCTCATGTCATTGTGTGCCCTTGGGTCAGGGAATAGGGTCATAAAACACCTGTCTCCATGCAGGATCCTTGTAATCACCTGTTTAATGGAAAAATGCAGTTCTCAGCATAAGTGTATGTAATACCGTGAGTTTGATATTTATAATTTTCCTTACCATGTTCAAATAATGTTCATAAATGTGAATCTCTTAAAATTCTTGAGTCATGCACAGATCCTGGCCATTTTGCTTTCACACTGATTTGTGATATAGAACATGGTCACACACCATCTAAAAGATTTTACTCAGTCAAATGCCTTTTAAAAAAAGTGATATAATATTCCAAATCTGGAATATTAAAAATTGTAATAGTAATTTGGCTGCACTGTATAAGCCCCCTTTCTGCTCACAAAATCCCTTCATTGAGGCCTTGATGGGAACATGTGTGTAGTCTACAGTGTATGGCACCAATCACGTAAGTTAAGCCTGAGGGACTGTAAGTCATAATCGGCATGGTCATCATGATTGCATTATCTTCATTAAAAATTATAATATACCCTAAATTGGCAAAAAAAACAAAAAAAAACTAAGAGCACTACTTTGTGAATGGCACGACAGAAAGCTTATCAAGTTCTCCGCATCTCCAATAGTGTAAAGGAAGCCACTCGCAAATAATTTTAGGGCAATGCAAACATTTTGTGCTGTTGTTGAAGCCCGATATCGAATCGAACATCAATGTGCATTTCCAACAAAATAATAATGTATTTAAACGACACCCTCACGACGATCGTTTCACGAGAAAACAAAAATAAATCTCAGAAATTAAGCTACACTATCGCACTGCGCTGAAGGACTTCCCGTATCAGCCGCGATCTAATCCTGTTTACATGAAATAAGCCTGCTCGCGAGCAGGTTCAAGCTGACGGACCTGTTGCTATGACAGCAAGTCCAGGATGAGCGTCGAAGAACCAAACGATCCAAGATCATGGCAAATCGCCAACAATCAAATCCAGCTAACTGAGAGTTAGCGACGTACGAAGAACGAGCCCATGTCAAAATAGAGAATCCAGACCGAGACCGTTTGTTTTCCCCCAAAAAGGGGCGTTAACCTTCGATGACGCAAAAGTAGCGTTGCCTTGACGTCCTCTCCAGATCAGAAAATAGGTATCAGTTGGGTGTCTAGTAACGAATGATGATAAGAAATACACTTACCGGTACTTTTATTCACATTTGCACGCAGCAATAATAGCAAAAACATCTAACAAGTAGAGTTGAGCCGGATACTCGGCTGAAACGAGTATCCGGTACGGATAAAGCACTTTTGTCGAGTACAAATATTATACGAGTAATACGAGTCAATATCTGTGCTCGGATAAAAAAAAGATAAAAAAAGTAATGTTGAAATTAGGGCTGAGCGATATATCAATATAAAGAATATATATTTTAAATGTGATATGTAATTAGAGTTTGCGCTGCACGCCTTGCTCCAAGCAAGCTGCTTAGTGCTGACCCAGAGCTCTCTGCACTGCTCCCCGCGCCCCAGTCACTCCTTTTCCACTTTGCGTGCTTGATTAAAGTATGTTATGTTATAACATGAAATAAAGTCTTTCACCTTAGCAAAACGGACTTTGTCCTGTCAGCCGTTATACTGTAACGTTAGTCGTAGCGTATGAAGGTAGATTTGTGTCTTTATTATTCAATCAAAAAAAATGTTGCTTCAATCAAAAAATACATTTTCAATTAAAAAAACCTTCACTTCAATGAAAAAAAAACTTTTCAATCAAAGAAAAAAAGTATTTGAATCCAAAAATATATTTGAGACTCAAAAAAATACATTTGAAAACTGCTTTTCTTTGATTGAAAATGTTTTCTTTGATAGAAGTCCGGTTTTTTTTGTTTAAAGCAACCTTTTTAATTAAAGTAACATTGTTTTTTGATTGGACCATATAATGGGTAGGACATTTGTGTCTTTATCATTCAATCAAAAAAAGAAGTTGCTTCAAACAAACAAATAACATAATCAATAAAAAAGTCACTTCAATGAAAAGATAAACATTTTCAATTAAAAAAACCTTCACTTCAATGAAAAAAAAACTTTTCAATCAAAGAAAAAAAGTATTTGAATCCAAAAATATATTTGAGACTCCAAAAATTGCATTTGAAGTTTTGAACACTTTTTTTTTTTTTGATTGAAGACGTTCTCTTTGATTGAAGTAATCTTTTTTGTGTTTGGGCCATACATGGGTAGGACATTTGTGTCTTAATAATTCAATCCCAAAAAAGTTGTTTCAATCAAAAAAATTATTTTCAATCAAAGAAAAAACTGTTCAAATGCAAAAAAAAATAAAACGTGAATAAAAAGGGCAATTAAAGAAAATGTGTTAAAGAAAGAAAAGTTCAGATTGTTTTGATCGAATCATTTTTTTTTTTTCGAAGTGCAAAAAGTTTTGAAGTTCAATTTTTTTTGATTGAATCATTTTGAAACAAACGTTCCGAAGTGGGCGGGTGCTTCTCCATTGGTCAGACATGTTTGATTGACAAGTGTCTACACCAACGACATCTTTCTGACAATGAAGTCATGTTCGCGCCACTCGCCAGCAAGCTTTTTGCCAGCAAGACTGGAGGGAGCAGCCGTGAAGTTGTCGGTAAGTAGATAAAACAGGTTGAAAATAATGGGTGTCATATTATTAGCCTATTCTGTTGATATTTACATTAAATTGTAAGCTTACTAACTTAGTTCACGTTTTGTGATGGTGTTAGGTTAGATATCTAGTTAAATATATTCAGACAGGATAGCAAAGTCCGCGAACGGCTAGTTGATAACGTTCGCCGATGCGCTCGGTGAGTCCATCTCTATATGATTTCGCATCTACCACGGGTTTTTTCCTGTGTTACAATGTGTTCCTAAACAGTGCAATCCATACTGTTGTTTACATCCGAGTGCCTCCATAATGGCCGCTCATCCGGGTTACCACCGAGAATGTGACGACGGGAGAAGGGTCTGACTGCAGAGCTGCTCTAAAACTGCTGGGGTGAAACTGTGGCTCTGCAGCTCTGCAGACAGATATTATTGGACGACGGTGAAAACCTTGAAACCTTTTTGAGCTAGTGTGTGCAGTGTGCACTCATTAGACAATAATTGATAATTTACTCTGGTCCTGACTAGTTCTAAGTTTTTGTCCTGTGTTGCTGTCCTCTGTATCCATGACACATTCATTTATAAATGTGATAGCCTAATTATTTTTTGCATTAAATTATATAAAGTATCAATAACCAGTCTTTACCAATGCAGGTATTGCTGCACTCTCAGTTATAACTGCTCAGTAGTGTTGTTTAGTTATAGTTAACCGTTAAGCAAAATGATAGCTAACGTTACCCACATTAATTGCAACACCTTGCCAGGATGCAGATGGACTTGTTTTTTATGATGATCAAATAATTTTTTTCAGGCAAAGAAGTCCACTAATACGTTTTGGAACAGGCTTGCTTAGTAAAGGTAAGAATGGATGAGTTGATTTTGTTCATGGTTGATCAAGAGGACCTCCGATTTAAACACTGCTCTTTATATGGATGTCTGTGGTATTGTACTGTAGGTCATAACCATTTTCAAAACAGTCATTTTTCCTTTCTCCCATTTAGAAATACTGTTACACATCATCTCTTGTGCTTGTCTTCATGGCCAGGCGATTATCACATACTCAGGTTACACTCCCCTTGCTATTGACCCTTATTCACACTTTTTAATCTTTTCTTTTTGAATTAAAGGAATAAATAATTATTAGTCTTTGTATACTCTACCTGCTTCATCTAAAGTGATTGGTGTTATATTTGGTAACAGTGATTAATTTAGGATCTAATCTCTCATTCCAGTATGACCAGCAGGCGGCCACTGCTGCTTCGCAGACTTTTCTGTCGGTGCTCAATCGCACAATAGAAAAACCCAGGCAGGAGAGTCAGGGCATATTTCCTCCTGTAACTGTACAAAATGAGATGTCCAGGTAGTGTAGGCAGCCACCAATATTGCATTTATTTTTTATGTCAGCCATGTGGGTCGTAGGGGATTTGTGAGATATTATTCCACATAAATATATATATATATATATATATATATATATATATATATATTTTTTTTTTTTTTTACTGTGACCTCATTTAGTAAAATTTTACAAACAAGGCTTTCACATTTTTTGACTTTTTGTAGATCATTCCCTGGATTTTTCAAAAGAAAAGCTGTGGAAAAACACGTAAATAACAAGAAACAAAAAACATGGAAAGGATTTGACATGGCCTTTTTCTTACTGAGTGACACAGCAGAAACCACACCGACAACACAAGATGAACTGGAGCTACTACAGGCAGGGCTGGGAAAGAGGACTCTTTTGATCAGTAAAGATTTAAGCCATGAAGAGGTGAGGAGAAGCATCTTTCTTTATCTCCCCCTACCTCTTTAATCATTGCCTTCTCCAAGATATATTTTTACAGATATACATACACTACCGGTCAAAAGTTTAAGGTCGGTAAGATTATTTATGTTTTTAAAAGAAGTCTCTTCTGCTCCCCAAGGCTGTAATTTTTTGATAAAAAATACACAAAAAACACAGTAATATTGTGAAATATTATGACTATTTAAAATGACTTTTTTATGTTAATCTATATTAAAATGTAATTTATTTAGAATGTAATATGATGATTTTATGCTCCGAAAACATGTATGATTATTATCCATGTTGAAAACAGTTTTTTACATTTTTATTTCAGGATTCTTTGATGAATAGAAAGTTCAAAAGAACAGCATTTATCTGAAATGGAAAGCTTTTGTTACATTAAACACTACCCTTTAAAAAGTTTGGGGTCAGTAAGAATTTGTATTTTATTTTGTGGGGAAATAAATAAGAAATCAAATAAGTTACATTTATGAAAAGTTACAGTAAAGACATTTATAATGTTAGAAAAGATTCTAATTAAATAAATGCTGTTCTTTGAACTTTCTATTCATCAAAAAATCCTGAAATAAAAATGTGAAAAAAACTGTTTTCAACATGGATAATAATCATACATGTTTTTGGAGCATAAAATCATCATATTATAGTGATTTGTGAAGGATCATGTGACACTGAAGACTGGAGTAATGATGCTTAAAAAAAAATCAGCTTTTTTCAGAGGAATAAATTACATTTTAATATATATTAACATAAAAAAGTCATTTTAAATTGTCATTATATTTCACAATATTACTGTGTTTTTTGTGTATTTTTTATCAAAAAATTGCAGCCTTGGTGAGCAGAAGAGACTTCTTTTAAAAACATAAAAAATCTTAACGACCTTAAACTTTTGACCGGTAGTGTACAATAATTGTTGTGAATGGTAAATGGACTGAACTTATATAGTGCTTTGTCTTTATGTGTGTAGTTGTCCAATTTACTGGAGAGCACTTACCCGAAAATGACAAGTCTTGAAGGAGGATGGCTTCTATATAAAGCAGCTGGTATGTTAAACAATACATTCGATCAAAGGTAGAATCTGTAGTTTTTCCATTTCTGTTTGTAAACAGTTTAATATTACATGGTGGTTGGGGGGGAGGTGGGTGGGGGGATCCAGAAATGTCCCAAACACACCAAAACAAACAGAAAAGACGAATCACAGTCAGGGGGTTGCAAACTCCCTGACTCAAGCGCTTATTTTCAGATGAAAAACTAAATAATCATTAAGGTGATGATACTTTTCCTCATGTCAACATTTTTCACATACAAGTATGCCATGAATTGGTCAATTTACTCTGGCTGGCTAAGCACACTGATGTTGATATACCTTGTATGCAGGCACTACTTTTAATTCCCTTAAAACTTGAATTTGCAGGTGGGCATGGAAGGAGGAGAATGACCGCTGTCGCCTTAGAGTCAGAGGGATACACTGGCTCTGTTCTCAGAAGCGCCTCTGCAGGAGGGAAATTTATGTTATATATTGCTCCTCTCCAAGAGAAGATTGATATGACACCACTGCCAATGGATGCTCCAGAGTTCAGTCTTATGCCAAAGGCGACATGCACACAGTGCAAAATGGTCATGCCTTTGCAAATGCTAGCCCTGCATGTGCAAGGTGATTGTGAAGGGACATCTCAGACAACTCTTTGTGATTCAGAGGTGAGATGCCTGCCTTGTCACATTTTTCCACCTAATGCAAGTAAAGATGGATGTTGCCACCATGCCTCCAAACGAACTGTTTTCAAAACTATCCCTGAATATTCCTGGAAAATGGTGTCATTAATCCAGAAGTGAATCAAAACTATCCCAAAATCCATGTGGTGTTTATTTTTTCTACAATTGTTATCATCTGTATTGGCATACAATAAATCATGATGATAAAATTTAGTCATAATAAATTTTAAAAATTGATTTGAAAGATGAATTTAAATATTACAAATACATAGATCAAAGATGATTGCCTGATACCCATATCTATAAGAAAACCTGGCTTAAAAAAGTTTATGTTGCAAATTGGCAACTCTTGGTTTGTATTTAATAATAAATGACTGACAACTGCCAATCAGGTTATCTGACACATTGTATGGCTGCATTTTCAGCAAGAAGATGAGGAGCTTGATTCTCCCATTCCTGTGACCTTTGATTCTCCCATTCCTGTGAATGTAGTGCCATCTTCAAACAAGGTGTGGTTCTATGTAGGACAGAATAATATTGCTATAATTTGTTTATATTTTTATTACTCCAGATTTTGAGTGAAAACATAAATGAGCATTTACCATTTATGATGAGGGGGTTTGCTATCAAAACGTAAACTAATTCTGTCTGTACATCTTCCTATTTAGCCAAATAAGATAATATGCCCGATATGTAACAAATACTACCCAATCCATAACATTGAGTTCCACGCTAGTATCTGTGGAGAGAGGTACGTCAAGTCACTTAATAACATCAAATATTTTGGTTGGCTGTGTTTAGTTGTAATTCGTTGTAACTTTCATTAGTTATAGTCCTGTAAGGAGCCCAGATGATGGACCTGAAAGTCCCCATGATCTGCAAGAGCCAGCACAAAATCCAATAGATGACATCTCATGGTACAAAAAAGGGATCTTGAAAGTTTGATTTATCTGCCAAAATATATTTAGATTTTTAAGATGCAATCATTTATTTTAACAGTGAAGAAGATGTTCTGCGTTGGGTTGACTCAAAAGTTGACAGGGGGAAGAGCTTCAACATTTGTGTCTCGAGGGACAACATGCTAGAGAGAGGTCTAAAGCTTTGGCAGCGGCAGAAGACTGGAGGTCCAGCAAACGAGTTAAAAATCACCTTCATAGGAGAAGCTGGCATCGACACCGGGGCATTAAGAAAGGAGTTCCTGTCTGGTAAGTAGTAAGCCACTCAAAAGGGTGTAATACTTGGAAATCAACAATGAAAACCCATTGACTGAGGTTGTTCTCTGGTTTATGTCCACAGAGATGGTTGCTGGGATAGAGATGCGACTCTTTGAAGGAGGGGAGAAGGGGAAGATCCCAAAATACTCAATCACTGACCTGGACAAAAACCATTTCAAGTTTGTCACTTTTATTTATTTTCTCATATTAACGCTATTACTTATTTACATGTGCTTACACAATGGTGTATACTATAATGGTGTACTATGTATACTATTGTGTGTCCAACTACTCACTGGGATCCAAAGTGATGTAAACTTAGAGTTCCTACAACACAAGCAAAAACTTTTGTAGTATATCCTATTCTTGGTAACTTGATATCTCAGGACAAACAGCTTGACACAATTTCATTAAATGTGGCCAGAAGGTGCTGTTGGACTCTGAACTAAGATTTTTGAATTGAAAGGTCAAGGTGCATGTAATCTCACAAGGTGGTTTTAGTCTGAGCAATGTGATCTTTGAGATGTCTTGATAATTTAATCACAATTATCTTAAATATCCGCTTTCATATTTAAAATATATTCCCTCAGTCTTCGCTACATGAGGTAAACAGAGGATGTTGGCCTGGATGGCAAACTGTTACTTGAGGAATATTATACTCACATGGCAGCATTTTCAACAAAAACCTTTCTCTTGGAAACATATTGATGGGAATGGCCAGAATGAAAAAAGTAGGTCGATTCATAATTTTGGCATAACATTACATTTTTATTCCCCCCTCTTATATACAGAGTTGCTGGGGAAATATTTGCAGTGAGCCTAGGCCAAGGTGGGCCGCCTCCACGCTTTCTTCAAGAGTGGTGTTACCAGTTTTTGGTGACTGGGACACTGAAGGACATCACAAAAGAAAACGTGTATGATGCAGAGTTATCCACATTAATCGAAAAGGTGTGTTTAAAGGGATAGTTCACTTTGAAATTAATTGTTGGTATGTTTTAGCTTACCTCAAGGGCTTCCTAGATGTAGGTGTCTTTGTTTCCACAGTATCTTCAATTTTGATAATTAACCGTTGTTGTCTGTCAGTCATACACTGGAGGTGCAGGGGGTCAACCTCAAAAAGCATGCACAGAGAGTCAAAATTAAACATGATTTAATGACTCGTAAATGTAAGTACACATTGATGGCCTAAGACACGAAAGAAGCGGTTTGTGTGAGAAAACCAACAGTATTTATATCGTTTTTACCTCGTGTAATCACAGTGACGCCCAAGTGATCTGAATCAGTTTTGCAGTGTCCACTTGAACCGAACTGAATCAGTTCAATGTTACGCCGGAAGTGATCGCTTGCGTGTGACGTCACTCAATATTTACACGGAGATTTTGGAAGTTTTACCTTTTACTAAACATATTTAGATATCCCGAAATCGTCTTCCATTGCGGGTTTCCCGTATATCTAAATATGTTTAGTGAAAGGTAAAACTTCCGAAATCTCTGTATAAACAAAGAGTGACGTAGGCGCGCAAGCGATCACTTCCGGCGCATGCGCTGACCGAAGCACCCTGCTCTCAGATCAGTTGGACGTGGATATGATTACACAAGCTAAAAACGATATAAATACTCATAAAAATTGGAAAAAAAATCCAAGTCCAGGCACTCAGGGTTACAAAAGTGAAAAAGGCCTTTATTTAACATGTTGGTTTTCTCACACAAACCGCTTGTTTCGTGTCTTAGGCCATTAATGTGTACTTACATTTACGAGTCATTAAATCATGTTTAATTTTGACTGCTCTTTGAGGTTGACCCCCTGCACCTCCAGTGTATGACTGACAGACAGCAACGGTTTTACCTAAAAATATCAAAATTGAAAATACTGTGGAAACAAAGACACCTACATCTTGGATGCCCTTGAGGTAAGATAAAACATATCAAAAATTAATTTCAAAGTGAACTATCCCTTTAAGTCTCAAGCACATATCCTTTCTATTATGAAAGTGTTGTGTGAAAAATATATATATATTTTTAAATAATTTTTGTAAAATATGCTTTTAGATTGAAAATGCAACTGATGTGACGCAGTACACAGAGGAAATCCTCAACTGTGGATACACTGGCCCCATCACATTGGAGCATCAAGACAGTATTGTAAGGTATATGCATTGTTTTTTCCATAGCTCACCAAATGTATCATGGATTTTTACCAAGGTGTAGCGAACAAGCTTGGGTCTACAGATGAAGAGTTAAGGTCACTGGGCCTCATTCACAAATCGTGCTACACACAAATCTGTGCTTAAACATTGCGTACAAACGTTTGAAGCCAAACACTGGGAGTCAGCAATGTTTTCCAAAAATTCTGCTGTAAAATAAGCACTAAAGTCAATGTCCAATGTCTATCTTGTTTTTGTTAGAGCTGTTTTGCTACATGCCACCACGAAGCGTACACCAATGCTTCAACAACTGCGAGAAGGCCTTGAACTCTATCAACTGCTGTCAGTTATGCAAAGGAAACCCAAGGAATGTCGGGATCTTTTCGTGATTGGGGATGATAAGGTAAAATACACAAGACGGGTGCTCATAAAGCAAAGACGTATGCCACATGAATGCTTTTCAAACTATGTCTTGCTCACGAGCCTAAAGCAAGGGAACTTTATTTAAATAGTAAAGTTAAAGCACAAAGTGCAATGGGGTAGCAGGGTTCGCTGTTGCCTATCTCCAGCATTCACTGGGCGAGAGGCGGGGTACACCCTGGACAGGTCGCCAGTCTGTCGCAGGGCAGAATAGAAACATTAAAGTCCAAAACCTGTAGGTCTCACACCCCTCGCTTTGAGCTGGCTTTCTGTGTTGCCTTGTCCCCCTTCTTTGACAATTAATGGAGTGGGCTTTTTTTTTTTTTTAAGATTTTTATTGGTTCCGACCTATAATAACTGTACTGTTGAGTTTAAAGTGGTTCATTATTTCATCTCCCCACTATTTTACTCGTGATCTAACGACAAATGATAGCTAACGACTTGTGACATTTTAGGATTAGATTCCAATTTAAATATCACATCTCATACTGGTTTCTGTGCTAAAAAATTTTGGAAATGCTTTTGTCTGTCTTTATTTATAAGATGCAATCCAAAACGAACCAGCCCAATGTACTTTATTGTTTCAAGGTTGATTCACATTACATCATCTCCAGCCTGGCTCCAGTGATGAGTGATACTGGATCGCTAAAACACAAGACAGAGGCACAGATACTAGAGTTCTTTCAAGATTTCCTTCTCGCCCTGGAGGGTATGTATTGGCAGTATATTTTTACATGTAAATAGCAGAGGTACTCTGTCTGCAGCAGCTGATTTGAAAGGATAGTTTGAATTTTTTGACATAACTCTGTATGACTTCCTCACCAGCAGCTTTAGTGCATCAACAGTGACCAGGCTACAACTTTGTCCTGTTAGCTGAGATTTGTCTAATTTTCATTGTTAAACAATAGCTCCCAGCTACGGAGCCCCCCTAGTCCCACTTTGGCAAAAAAAACATTATTATAACTATCTCGTGGCCTCAAGATATTAACTTGTAGCCTCAAGATAGAGTTAGTATCTTGAGGCCACGAGTTACTATTGTGATGAAATCATACAACTTCATGTCAAAAAAAACAGAACCAAACCTTTAAGGTCAGATGCAAGTAAAATGCATACTGGGAGTGTCACTATCATATAGGTATGTGCTTCTACCAGTGCAGCTCCCCTCGCTTTTGGTAATTTCTCTGATGGATAGCATTGATGCAGCTCAGTTATTTTGAATGAAAAATGTGATTTCAAAGTGACTTTTGAAATTTTTCACAATTTTCTTGCATTTGACTATGTATATCTAAAGATGGGGACGCCAGTCAGCCTGAGGAAGAAGACAATGGATCACCTCTCTCTGTTCCTCGAGTGATGCAATGGCTGACAGGGCAGGCTCACAGACACCTGCTGGTTTCAGAAAGGCGGAATTTTAAAATCAAAGTTCTTTTTGATCACACTTGTCTTGAACGCATGCCAAAGCACACAGTGTGCTACCCTGTTGTGAGTGCATGTAGCACCACAATAACATTTCCCACAGTCCATCTGAAAGACAGCGAAGCATTTAACTCCAACCTTGAAATTGCAATTAGATATGGTTCCAGGTTTGATAGGGTTTAACTTTGTTTAACTTGTTTTACTAAAGCTGATGTGTTAAGTCAGTTTAATTTTAGTTCGACCCTCATCCTCTCAAACTATTATTAATCAACACTACTGCAAAATGTCTCATGTTGTCTGCTGGGTGTTCTGTTATTTTCTTGCAACCATGTATTTTTTTTCATAATATTTGCTAACATGGTCTTGCATATAGAAAGGTTCTGAGATATACTGTACAATTAATGGTATACCAGCATTGACACCCCCTCCTTCTCTGAAGAAAAATTTAACATGACAGGATCATTTCAATTGGCAACATGCTCAAAAGCTGTTTCGTCTCATGAGTGTTATACACTATTCTCAAATTTATACAAAGCAAAATTGAAAAACATTTCCTTATTTGGTATTTCTGCTTGTTTCCCAGATAAGGATGGGTATGGCATTTGCTATTAAGTGTTGACCGCTCCAGAAAGTGTCAAGAGGTGTTACAAATTGTGTTGAAGTTATAGTCGTTTGTTACTATAATAATTGTTAATTATCATTATTATTAGAATTTGATCCTATGATGATAATGTATTTTATTGTCATATGAAAATCTGTTTTAATAATTGGTATACATACAGTATTTTTCACTCAGGGTTATTAAACTCAAGCAGGTCCCAAACTTAATTGATTAGAATATTCAAATGTTCATTGCAGCCGGGCGATTCAGGTTCTACTGTCGAGTCATTATTATTCTGTATTTTGCCCCAACATTGAAATAATGTTGAATTAAAGAGTAAGTTCTCTTCAGTATATGAGGGTCTGATGCTTCTGATTGTGATTTTTTTTTTTATGTTTAGAGACGTGTGAATATATAGAAGACAATGAACATGTTGATCTCACAATGGAGAAATTCACTTCTGCATCTTAACCCAGACCCTCATGGAGCAGTGGGCTGCCACTGTGTGACACCTGGGGAGCAATCTGGGTTTAAGGGTCTTGCTCAGGGAGCCAGAGTGCAGGCAGTTTGGATCAAACCGGGTACTTGCATCCTTCTCAGGTTGTAAGTGCGCTGCTCTAACCACTAGGCCAACACTCCCCCCAAATATGATATTCAAAGCTTTACTCAGCAGACGCTTTATGTTGATCAAATTTTCCCTTCGTGCAAGGCCGTGGTAAATAGGAGTGCTGACTGTGGTGCAGCGACCCCTTAGAAAAAGTGGCCGTTTCGCCCTAAGATCATTCACTTTGAATGAAAATGTACTTAAACACTTTGTACACATTCAGAGCGGCTTTCCGCCAAATCAACAACACACAGACGAGTGAACTCTCTTCTATTATTAGTCTTTGGCAAATCATGTCATAACACGCCGATCTACAATTAGATATTGATGTTTCATTCCTAATATATTAATTATGCTTGTTTGTTTTACAGCTATACAAAACATCTTTACTTTGAAGCTAACCATGCATAATGTATTCAAAAAACTGATCATGTCATCACATGTCAGGCCCTAACTCAGCAGTAAGACTTTGCAATCCAGTTTGGACGCAATTCCATGTATAACTGACAGCAGGTCTGTTCTGCGACATGGAGGCGTGCACATTTTTTTATTCTGAACTTTGAAAAGCTTTGTGGAGACAGACAGTAATGTTAATGTATTGACCTACAAATTGCTATCACTACTCAAAGAAAAAAAATCTTTAAAATGAATGTTCGGCATAACCGAATGTTTGTGCTGTCACCTTTTATTCACCCCACCCCTGCTATATAATTACATATTTATATGGTAATTTTTTTTATTATAAAATACTTTATCATTGCATGTTTTTCTGAAAAACAACCCGGTCCAAGAGATTTTTTTTTTTTAATGTTCTAATTAGCATTTAATCATAATTTGTTTTTTGGTCACATGGACCGCTAGCAGCAACACAAGCAGCAGCTTGGAGAGCTCCACAGCACACATTCCACACAGTTCCTCTATTAACTTTCATATTTATAACAAATACATCTTGGCTTGGGGGAACATCACAATATAGAAATGAAAGATCAACACTAGTTATCATTTTTGGATTTTAAAGATCCTTTCACTTATTCATTGTAGATCAAAAATTACCATTTAAAAATAATATGAACAACCAATATCTTCACATTTCAAAAGTTCACTTATAAAACAGCAATGCACACAAGCGATAACATTTCATATATAGTTGTATTTTCAAATTTACTATACAGAGTCGTGCCATGTTACAACATTGTATTTTACTGCCTTTACTTTAAGACCTCACTCGGTGAGTAAAGGAAGTGCAGAAATTCAATAACAGGAAGGCGGGGACCAAACAATGGTGAAGTTATGGACATAGAGCAAGCTCCAGGGGGTAATCACTAAGGTGACATAGTTATCCATCAGGAAGCCCCAGGCGTGTTATGGCTGTCAAGCAGAACACATATGTTAAATTTTGGACTTTGACAGAAAATACTTAACTGCCTGTAGTTTAAAGTTTTAAGGTGTATATGAGTAACCATGTGTTAGTTACCTTAATTCAAAGATGAGTGGTGTCTGAGTAGTGTCTGGCCATTTACAAATGGGCTGTGAGCATCAACATACAAAGGTTGGGTTAGTTTTTTTAGAATGCTTTGAGAAAAATGTTTCAAATGTTTTTCCAAGTAATTTGTAAAAAGTAAGAGTGTGGCAGATAAGCTCACATATAAGGCACTTTGCATTTTATGACTGAAGCATGAAACTATCTACAGCATGTCTGTACACCATAGAGTTTTCTACAAGATGTGGAACCACTTCTGAGTTGGCATGAAACTTTTTAGAAGCTGTGCACATTTCAGGTAGTAAGTCATTTTTTCACTTTTTTGCAGGCATCTAGCCAATTAACCAAGGTGAATTCTTGCAGAACCCACTATCTATTATAACATTGCTTTAATATGTAGAAACATTTGTAAAAGACATGACAGTTCAGTTAATTTGGGAATACAGCCATAGAACGGATCGACACAATAGCGCACGCACCATCTTTGCGACGCACCAACACTCGCACCCCCGCCAGCGGTCCACAGTAACACAGGAAAAAAATCCTGGTGAGAATCCTGCTAGTGGCTAGTTTGTTGCCCAAATAAGAGACTTTAAGGTCTAAACAAGCACTTTTATAAGTGACTTAATAAAAAACAAGCCAGCCATCGCTTATAAAAAGAAAACTTGGTAACACTGTTAATAATGCCAATGGACTTACATTGGGCTGCGATAAAGCTGTTTGTTTTTCTGCAAGAACAAGAACAGAGCCGTGAGATTGCCACCGGGTCGGAAACATGGAAGGTTGCAAGGTTTTCTGGCCAGAAACACTAGGGTTTCTGCAATCGGGATAGCACAAGACGTTACAGCAAGCCGTTCAGTAAATTATTCAAAAAAATTACTTTTAATTATTTTAATATTTGAAATGGATTAGAAAATAAAACCCTATTTATGATATGTTAACAATTTTAAGACCTTTGAAAGACTGAGTTAAGACATTTTATTATCAATCAAGGCCTTAGTTTTATATTGAAGAATTCAATGCCTTTTAAGATTTTCTATGGATCTGTAGGAACCCTGTGAGACCGGTGCACAGAGTAAACCCTCTTGTCATCCAGCATCTTTGGAGGTGAGAGACGAGTAAAACAAATACACGCAAGCACACAGAAATATATTGAGGCCAGAAAAATTGTTACGTTAATTTTAATTTATCATGCAATAAATCGATTTATCGGTTATCATTCCAGGCCTAAGCATAACATTGAAATAATTTGCCTCGTATTATTATTATTTTTATGTTTTTTCAAAACATGTTTGCTATAATCATGAAGCACCTAATAGTGTGGAGCATCACTCACTCATTACAAAATGAAGAGCACGCAGATATATGTCCCGACCAAAGGATAAGGAGTCAGAGTTAGGATTCACTTCATGTTGCAGCAGAGCAAGATTCTCTGCAGACAGGGGGGATGGAGTATCAGGAACAACAACCCCATGGTCAGTGTCTTCATATACCTCCCCCTGATGTTCAATGAGCTGAAGCTGCACAAGCCAACAGACAAATTGATGATGACAAAGTTATTGAGGAAAAAATCGTCATGCCAATCATTTATTGCATGCCTACCTCTGCATAGTTTGGCTCAGGCACAGGTGCTTGAAGCATTCCAATGGTCCACATCTGTTGAGGTGTAAGGTTTGCCTCTGTGCTGATCGGATGGTTGTTCCAACTGTCTATGAAATGCTGTAGATCTGACCGCAGACGAGGTATGAACACATATTGCACACAGAAAAGGTGGATCTCATTAGACAGGTCAATGAAGCCGTCTTCCTCTAAGCTGTGTAGTGCACTGTAGTAGTTTGATGTTACACAACTCCAAACATCTCTCCATAAGCGTTCCACTCTGAAAAGAGGCCGACAGACAATGGTTAGAAAAAGAGACAATGGTGTTGTCTTTTTATAAGCAAATGGAATTCATGGTTTTTAAGTGATGCATCCACTTTTAAGCCGGTGTGCGTTTGTTAGTTCACACAAGGTCGGCCTTGATTAGTAAATTAATCGTCATAATTTAATAATTAACTACTTGTTTATTGTTTTTAAGCTTTGTTTTTCCTCACAAGATTGCCTCTGTACATCCTGCTGCCTTGTCTGCCTTTCTGTCTGGTCAGATTTATTGAATTGTATACTGATAATTATATAAAAACACACACATACGAGAATTATCATTTTTCCATCTGATTCAATGAGTAAGTGTCCAAACTTTTGAGTGGTGCTGTGAATATGCTTCAATTTACATCTGATCTCATTAATCGACTACTCACCAGAATAACTGATGACTAGTCAATTATCAAAATAATCAGAAGTGGCAGCCCTAGTTCACACCAGGAAATTTCAATCAGGAGTGGAGAGTATAGGAGAGAGCAAACTACAATCAGTGCCAAGGTGTGTACACTGTCCAATATAAGCTGTGACTGCCAACTATAACCAGCATGCCATGGAGCATGTTGAAAAGAAGCCATCTTGACAGGATAAACCAACATCCGGTCATACTGACATAATTGACCAACAAAACAACACAAACATAATGTCATTAATGCTTCTTGTCAGTCTTATTAATAAAATAATACTAATAAATAATAATAACGCCGCTCTACAATTGGATAGTGATGTTTCATTCCTAATATATTAATTATGCTTGTTTGTTTTACAGCTATACAAAACATCTTTACTTTGAAGCTAACCATGCATAATGTATTCAAAAAACTGATCATGTCATCACATGTCAGGCCCTAACTCAGCAGTAAGACTTTGCAATCCAGTTTGGACGCAATTCCATGTATAACTGACAGCAGGTCTGTTCTGCGACATGGAGGCGCGCTTGGGGGAACATCACAATAAAAATAATAGTTTACCTTCAGCTCTGTCAAAGCAGCTGCTATAAAAAATGGTCTTTTATTGCACAAAAGCAGAGTGCTGCTTACTCCACCAGTATGAGTAGGATTATCAAAAAAGTAGATGTTGACAAGTTAATTTTGTTACCTCTGGTTATGGACACTTTTGCCTGCTATAAAGCTTCCACGGCCTGTACCTCGGACAGTAAACATACACCGGGCAATGTCGACATTTTCCACCCCTTGATCAGCTCTCACTCTGCAAGAAAAGCAAATGCTTTTCCCCCCATATATGACATAACTTAATAATCAGCAGCACCTCATTCTTTTATTTCTCCTGCAATTAAATATATACCTTGAGGGCCATCCATTTCTCTCAACACTCTCCATGAAGAATCCAAAAGCAGTTGATGCTTTGTTGTTTGCTGCTGTGTCCAGATACAAAATCTATGAAAGAGGTAGATGTGTACCATGTATGTTGTGAACTTATTAATGAGGGTAAATACCTTGTGAATGAATAGAAAACATTTACCTTCCTGGAGAATCCATCTACTCCTCCAAAGATGACAATGTTATACCTTTAAAAAAATGGATTTGAAAAAATATATTATTCATTGTTTAATACAGGCTTATGTAGAACTCCCACATCATACAACACAGTGCATTGGTATACAAGCAACATCATACAAATGTTAAATAAGTTCTGCCAGATAAGACATTCATTTACCTTATCAATTTATGATTTGTATCAATGTGGACGAGAGACAAAGGAGCAGGAACAGAGTACCGTCGTCGAGCAATGCAACGAAGCTGAATCATCCTGGAAATGATACCTGCACCATCTACACGTTGCAAAGACATCCTCACTCTTTTCCATTGAAGACGAAGGCCCATTGCTTGGAGATTTCCTTTGACCATTCTGTAGCCCGCATGCGGCATCCTTCCCTTAATGGCTCTGACTTTCTGGTCTAATTCGTCATCAGAAATTAAAGAATAGCATGCCCTCACTGAAATGTTATGGTCCTTCATTCTTCTGTAAAGAGTTGACCTTGAAATGCCATGCATTTCTGCTAAATGAACTAGGGGTAAAGAGGTATCCAGCAATGCCTGTAGTGTGTCACGACTCATTTGAAGTTCTGGCCGTCCTACATTCCCACTCCAACAAACGGTGGCTACATCACTAAATAGAGGAGGAACTGTATTCTGTGACAGATGTGACCTGAGCACTGAAATCAACTCTTGCAGACCATCCACCAACTCTGCAGGAATATCCATGTATTGTGTGCCAGCTTGAATAAACTGCAACTCTTGGGTGGAGACAAATAGGAGGTACTCAAAATCAATAGGTACTCTATTGATGACAGAAATCAATCTATCTTTTAACCTCAGTAGCAGCTGTTGTGCCATTGGATGCCTGCAAATTAAAATTAGCAGAACAAGAGAAGCACTATTTTATCGCTGCTTTTTTTAAATTCATGTATAGACCATTTCACAAGATGTAAACAACACTGGTCCAGAAGCACTTCCTGTTTCAGTTTGTAACTGTTTTCTTTATTTCACATGTAAAGAAAACATCTTAAAGATGTTTGTTTAACTTTTTGATTCAGTTTTATATGTTCTGTTGGTTGTATTTTATCCCAGCTTTTATGTAGTGTTAAAAAACTGAAACAGGAAGTGCTTCTGGACCAGTGTTGTTTACATCTTGTGAAATGGTCTATATGGCTGAGTGGCCAAAAAGAATCCTGACAGAATGAAAATCAGTTAACTTACATGATGTGTGTGTCAGCCAAGGTAATCGTGAAAACAAAAAGACTATGCTCTAGAGGAAAGAAGAGAACACAGAATAAGGCAAGACCTGTGATTGGTTGACAGGACAATGCTATATGATATTAGAAAGCTAAATAAAATACAAACAGCAAGATTAGTTGTTGTCAGAAGGACTTTCAACTAAAGAAGTATTTTCCTGTAGATATCTATGGGGGGGGGGGGGGGGGTAACCGTCGTCACATTCTCGGTGGTAACCCGGATGAGCGGCCATTATGGAGGCACTCGGATGTAAACAACAGTATGGATTGCACTGTTTAGGAACACATTGTAACACAGGAAAAAACCCGTGGTAGATGCGAAATCATATAGAGATGGACTCACCGAGCGCATCGGCGAACGTTATCAACTAGCCGTTCGCGGACTTTGCTATCCTGTCTGAATATATTTAACTAGATATCTAACCTAACACCATCACAAAACGTGAACTAAGTTAGTAAGCTTACAATTTAATGTAAATATCAACAGAATAGGCTAATAATATGACACCCATTATTTTCAACCTGTTTTATCTACTTACCGACAACTTCACGGCTGCTCCCTCCAGTCTTGCTGGCAAAAAGCTTGCTGGCGAGTGGCGCGAACATGACTTCATTGTCAGAAAGATGTCGTTGGTGTAGACACTTGTCAATCAAACATGTCTGACCAATGGAGAAGCACCCGCCCACTTCGGAACGTTTGTTTCAAAATGATTCAATCAAAAAAAATTGAACTTCAAAACTTTTTGCACTTCGAAAAAAAAAAAATGATTCGATCAAAACAATCTGAACTTTTCTTTCTTTAACACATTTTCTTTAATTGCCCTTTTTATTCACGTTTTATTTTTTTTTGCATTTGAACAGTTTTTTCTTTGATTGAAAATAATTTTTTTGATTGAAACAACTTTTTTGGGATTGAATTATTAAGACACAAATGTCCTACCCATGTATGGCCCAAACACAAAAAAGATTACTTCAATCAAAGAGAACGTCTTCAATCAAAAAAAAAAAAGTGTTCAAAACTTCAAATGCAATTTTTGGAGTCTCAAATATATTTTTGGATTCAAATACTTTTTTTCTTTGATTGAAAAGTTTTTTTTTCATTGAAGTGAAGGTTTTTTTAATTGAAAATGTTTATCTTTTCATTGAAGTGACTTTTTTATTGATTATGTTATTTGTTTGTTTGAAGCAACTTCTTTTTTTGATTGAATGATAAAGACACAAATGTCCTACCCATTATATGGTCCAATCAAAAAACAATGTTACTTTAATTAAAAAGGTTGCTTTAAACAAAAAAAACCGGACTTCTATCAAAGAAAACATTTTCAATCAAAGAAAAGCAGTTTTCAAATGTATTTTTTTGAGTCTCAAATATATTTTTGGATTCAAATACTTTTTTTCTTTGATTGAAAAGTTTTTTTTTCATTGAAGTGAAGGTTTTTTTAATTGAAAATGTATTTTTTGATTGAAGCAACATTTTTTTTGATTGAATAATAAAGACACAAATCTACCTTCATAGGTAGCGCACACTCAATTGCACGCGCAAATGCGGCGGCGCGCGCTGGATCGTCTCACTGTATATAAAGTGCAAAAGAAACAACGAGCATGCAACACTGTTGCGTTGTAAATAACACGAAATAAAAACAAAGCAGGTATGATTTTAATTCTATTCACCAGGAGCAGTTTCAATGTTTCATTAACAGTATTGTCTATTCACCAAGGTAACTGTCATGTCTATATTAACCCCTTAATGCCCCTATTTTTCTTTGTGTTATTTTTTATATTTTTTAAATGAATGTAATGGCTCATACCAACGTTGTATTGACAAAATAAATAAACCAATTAATAAATCACAATTACAATTCCAAGGGAATAATCTGCAATTAAGATTTTTGTCATAATCATGCAGCCCTAAGGTGAAGAAACCTGTTAATTATTTATTCATTTGATTTTGCAAATGTTCATGTTTCAATAAAACTACTTGTGACATGTCATATTTGGCTTTGACTGAACATTTGCTCTCACTTTGCAGAAAAAATATCGGGATATATTTTGTATATTGAAATTCAGCCTAAATATATTGAGATATGACTATTGGTCCATATCACCCAGCCCTAGTTCAGATGAAAACTCTTGTTCGTTACATTTTACTTCATATTTGCAACCACATGTGTTGTATTCATTGTTGCAAAACTTGTTCTGTAGTTCGTTGTTATCGTGATCAAAACCATTGATCTGAAGCTCAATGCTGATGCTGTCATGTAAATAGTTTTCTTATCAGCAATAAATATAACAATTTCTGATCAACCCATATCAATTGCATGCTTGAAATAACATACCGGTTAAAGCCCCGCCCATTTCAAGACTACCCGACCCACTTCCGGGTTTAGGCCCCGCCCAGTCCGAGTACAGATACAGATAATTCATATGGTTATACAGATACAGATACAGATAATGCTGTACTCGCTCATCCCTACTAACAAGTACTTTTTTTTTTCTTTAGAATACATATGTTGGAACCCTTTTTCTTCTAACATGTAGGAACTCAGAAGCGAAGACTTGGTTGTATCTTTTTAGGCAAGAATCTTTATTTCTGTTGCATCACTGTAGTCTGCTTCGTTCAGAAATCTCAGCCAAGTCTCCTGGTCTTCGCTTTGGAGTTCCTACACTTTAGAAGAAAAAGTTTTCAACAATACCTTTACTTTTACTCTTGATACTTCAAGTACATTACAGTATGCAAGACAACACTTATACATAAGGTTTTAAATATGACTAGTTTTCCCCCAATGTGCCATTACATTTTTAACTAAAATTTCTTTACTAAAGTATCAAAATATACTGGAGGAGTGGTTCCTCAGTCGGGCCGCAGTCGAAGGGACACCCCGAAGAAGTGAGGGGTGCAAACTTCGCTGACAAGGCTTTTCTCAAGGGTGTGTCCAGAGACTGTCTTTTAAGAGCGGAAGTGGAAAGTGATAGAAATATTGATAGAAAAATGAATAATGCACTGAATTAACATGATTGGGACTTCCTTTTATTATACAGGCAAATAATTATATTACTTAATAATCAACCCCTTTTCTGTCATTTCACACACTTTGGTAAACTGGGTGTGACTGACAGCATTTGAAACGGAGGCTTAAACTGGCAGGGAATTTTCTCCTTTTTGCCTTCCCTTGAGGCCACAGTGCTCAAGTTGATGGGAAATGTTCAATGGATTACGCAGGCAAAACCAATGACAGTTCAGAAATTCCTTGAATACATGGAGATGTTACCCTTTCTATTTTTTTTTTTTCAAAATAGTTCACTGAGATCTTAAATCTCCAATCAAGTATTTAATATTTAAAACCCCATTTAATCTGAGGTGCTTTTTGAATCCTGAAGATGTTGGATTTTTGCTTATTTCAGCTATTTACACCATAAGGAAAATGCCAGTGGTCATAAAAACTGCATTCAGCACATGGGGAAATATTGTTTTGTTCCCTAAAGGGTCTATTAATATGAAAAAAAGAAAAAGAAAGAAAGTCTCCTTACATTCTCACACATTTATAGTTTATTTAAAAAATAGTGTACATAATAAAATCAAATACAAAAGAGGGTGTGTAATTGAAGGCACATTTTTGTGCACCCAGGTTTGAACACTCAAAAATTGTTGTGCCATTCCTGGAAACAGTTCCTGTTTAACTGAAGACACAAATGAACGTCACATGCCTGGCATTTCCATGGTGTTTGTTGCTTCTTGTTACGCACTGCTTTGCAATGCACACATATGCGGCGACCAACAGTGGCAATCTTTCTGACATCTGAGGTAAGCTCAGCTCCTGGAACCGGCACATGGTCCTTACAGGTCTTTTTTGGATCTGATTTCTCAGACACACCACAGAGCTCTTCAATAAGCTCTTCCATAAACACCTTGTGTGTCATGTTGCCGTGTAGCTCCTTGTGCAAGATGAAAGCGTTGGTGGCAGCAACATCCAAGAACTGTAGAAATACTTTTCTGTACCACTTCATGGTTTTGTGCTGTACGGTGTAATACTGCAACAGCTGGTCGGACGGGTCAACACCTGTCATGTGCCGGTTGTAAGCGGTTACTGGCGCAGGACATGGAAAAGACTTTGTCCACCGTGAATCATGTGCTTTTACTTTTCGTTGCACACGGTCTCCTGTATAGGCAGCATGGATGGTGGAGCAAATGGACACCTCTTGTTTGTCCATCCACTTCACATACACTAGAGGCCCATCCCGAATCCACCGGATGGATCCCCTGCTGGACTTTTTGGTCAGTGAATTAGATGAGCTTTGTGGAAAGTCCTTCCTATAGTCTCTGTAAGTCCCACAAGCACCAAACTTCATAGCAAACAAGTCAGTTAAGAGCTTTGGACTTGTGTAGAAATCGTCCATGTACACATGGTACCCAGAGCCCAAAACTTTCTTGTCCAGGAGAGACATCACGGCATTATAAGAAAGCCCAAGGCCTGTGGGAAAGATGTTCTTGCCCGTGTACACAGAGAGGTCCACAGTATATCCATTCGACGAGTCAGTAAGGACAAAAAACTTGAAGCCCAGCTTTGCTGGCTCGGCTTTCATGAATCTTCTCATTCCTGCATTTGCTCTGCATGCTACCAGTCTTTCCTTCACAGCTAAATTTCTTCTGGGATGATAAAAGGTTTTGCATGCAAGACGGATAGTGTCCATGAGGGGTCTTACTCTGAAAAGCTGGTCATGTTCAGCTGTTCCCTTCTTTTTGTCATTTTCCTTGTCTGCGTCTGGGTGGCTCATGTGCAAATTCCATGAAATGGTGCGGTATCGTTCCCTAGACATGACTGTGGAGGGAAAAGGCAAAGAGAAGAGACTGTCCTGTCGCCAGTAGTCAGCGATGGAGCTCATCTTCAAAGAGGCCATGTAGAAAACGAGTCCAATGTAGCGGTACAGATCGCCAACACTGACATCTGCCCAACTGTATTTACGACCCTTTGCGAGTGCTCTGGCAGCCTGAGCGTTTGTGTTGTGGCACAGATTGGACACGGCGCTCTCTGAGAAAAACAGTTTGAAAAGACTCATAGGAGAGTGCGAATCAGCAAGATTCAACTGTGGCCCAGGCTCCCGAGCCGGCAGGAATCTCAGAGACTTCGGAGCCACATCGACATCAGTCTCTTTTCTCCATGACGGAGTCTTGGCTCTCTTTAAAACAGGAATCTGGTCACTGTCACTCTCACATCTGTGGGGGAGAATACAAATGAGCTTGTTGAAAACAGGATCACAACACCATTATTATTCGTATACTGAAATTTTGCCCACTCATTAAAAAGTGATTGCGCTCATCCATGCAAATATACTTGCTTGTTTATATTATTCCACAGTATATGGAACTTAAATGAATCTGTCACTTGTAAAATGACGGGGTAAACATGCACTTACTCAATATTCTCAACCGTGCTGAAAACTGAACGATGTTTGCGTCTTGTGTAAGGTCCACGTGAAGGAATCACATTCCTAAGAAGAGAAAAACAACAAGCACAAATAGAAGTAAACATTTGTTAGCTTATGCGTGCGCTAGTTTGCCAGCTTGGATAACATAAGTGATAGACCCTGATCACATATCCAGGTTTCTCAGAAGAGAAAATCATCCTAGTTGGGTAAAAGTCATAAGTAGGGAATGAGAGTTTACATGAAATGTATATTTAGTTTTAATTTGATCAAATAGCAACAGAAAAACGTCACAATAGTGTTTTCACAACTTTCAAAAGAGTAAAAAATAAAATAGAGAGAGAACTTGATAAAGGCAGTCGAGAAGAGAGAAAGATGTCAATTTTAGAAGTAGTTTTATTTCCCTAGTTTTTTTTTTGTTGATTCATTGGTAATATATATATATATATATATAACATATATACCATATTGGTTTGAAACAACTAACTTATATGCGACTCTAACAACTAAAAGAATTATAAACGGCTTACTCTTCAGAAAATGTGTCCTGCGCTGGATGCAGGTCTTCATCATCAAAGTCTTCATCATCTTCTGACTCTGACGAACAAGTGAATTCTTCCTCGCTGTCTATGATCATCCGAAGAGCTTCCTCGTGAGCCATCTTGAGGAAAAGTCAATAAAGCCAGACAAGAGTTTGCCGCCAGTTTTATCCTGTTGATCGAGGGAGTTTCACACATTCAGGTCATTATCATGTGAATGACGCACTCTGCCGGTGGGTGAGGCCAGACCAGCGCTAAATGAGAACAGGAAAAAAATCCTTTCTTTTACTGTCTACGGGAAAACAGGATTCAAATTTGTAATTTGGCTAACTCTCTTTATTTCTGGATTGTAGAAGTTTCTTCCCGCTTTGGTCGGCCGTCTTGGTGAGCGCATTGAGGGCAGATTTCACTTCTTCTTCTTTGATTTGATTGGCGGTTGGCAGCCAGCATTTAGGAGCATTACCGCCACCTACCGGACTGGAGTGTGGAATATATTCTGCGCAGACTAACATTTGGAAAATAATAATAATAATAATAATAATAATAATAATAATAATTATAATAAATAAATAAACCTATATCCTTTCCATTAACCCCGTATTTTTCAGATATTTAATATATTTTATATACAGTGTCCCTGAAGATTAACCCAGTATGTTAGCATAATTTTTGTTCTTCTTATTCTAGTGGCTGTTCCCCCATTTCCACTTGCATGGCAACTACTGGAGAAGTCTTAAACGCTCCACATTTTAAGAGGTTATTGATTTTTTTTCATTTGTCTTTAACTTTATCAGTGTGCTGTTTCCGTTTCCAGGTCAACTTTTCATCAAACAGTACTCCTAATAGTTTGATAACTTTTACTTGTTCAAGTGTTTGATTATATAATTTTAATGACTCTTATTTATGTCCTCTGGAAAAACATATCAGTTGTGTCTTTGCACCCAACACATTAAAACCCCACAATTGCTGCCTGTTTTTTTTTTTTTTTCTGAATAAATGTCCATCCTCTTATCCATAGGGCCCCATCATCTGCATATACAGCTAGTGACTTCCCAATATTTCTTTCCACTTTTTCAAAAATATCATTGATCATGATGTTAAATAGTACTGGACTACATACACTGCCTTGTTGAGTACCATTTTCAACTTTATAAAGTCTTGAATATTCTGTACCCACCCTGATCTCTATTGTCCTGCCAAATAAAATTCCAGCACCCAGTTGTACAGTCTACCACCTACACCTAATTTGTTTAATTTAATAAGTAACCCTTCCTTCCATAACATATCATATGCCTTTTCAATATAAAAAAGACAGCTACCACAACCTCCCCATTTGTCTGAGCTTTTTTGATTTTAGATTCCAAACATAAATTGAGTCAATTTGGGCCATGAGATGGGACCCCAAATTTAATGAAATTTAATTTAATCTAATGCTATCACACATTTTTCAATAACAGGGTCATATACCCTGAACACAAAATACAAAAAAATCACCATGCGGTTTAATCCCTCAAAATGGTACCAATCAATCCTCTGTCCCACAGCCTAATTGTATTTCTCCCTTTCCGAAACCCATTTTGATGTGGTGAGTACAAATCTCTGCTTTCTAGAAAGAATGTCATTGTCAATCTGTCTGTTATCATATACGTTCCATGGTTTTCCCTAACTGTGATGTGAGTGCAATTGGTCTATAACTTGAAGGGTCTGATGGGTCTTTCCCAGGTTTTACTATTGGTACTATGATTGATTGTTTCCATACTATTGGTATTTTGCCTGTTTGCTAAATCTGTTTATATAAACTTAACACTACAGTAAGTACGCTATCTTCCAAGTGAGCTAACATGCTATAACGGATGTTGTCCTTCCCTGGAGATGATTGTCTTGTCTTTGAGATAGCCCTTCTTAACTCATATAAATTAAATGGTATATCTAAATCATTAGTTGTTGTGCTCTTCTTTATATTGACACCTGGGTTTATGGCAAGATTGTTGTCTTTGCACTTTTTGGCTTCGACTAATAAATTATCTGAACTATGTACTTTAACTAAAGTTTCTGCCAGCATTTCTTCCTTATCCATATTACTGATTGCTGTTTTATTGCCACTTATTAAGGCAGGCATTATATAATTCCTTCTGATTCCACTAATTTACCTATAACCGTTCCCCATATATCAGCCAGTGATGTCTCTCTTCCAATCTTATTGCAGTAGTCCCTCCAGTATGCACGTTTTGTTGTTCTTATAGTCTTACGGACTATGGCCTGTGATCTTTTAAAATTAATTAATGTCTCTAGTGAATGATGTTTTTTTTTTATTATTGCCTAAAAGCCTTGTTTCTTCTTTTAACAACTTTGCTACAATTTACATCCCACCATGGTACATTCTTTTTCACTCTGCTCCCTGTACTTCTTGGTATCGTTTGCTCTGCTGTATTTATATAATGACTTCCACTTTTTATTAAGTTCCCCATCTGATAAATATTCTTTAATTAAACTCTCACACTTATCCTTACATTTTTTTTTAATGTATCCCAATCTGCTCCATCTAATTTCCACCTTTTAATTCTTGAGCTTTCCTCATGATGTATCTCTCCGATCTTAACTATTATAGGGTAGTGATCACTATACCTCCTGATGATGTATTTAACACCTCCCATATCGTTATAAATATGACCCTTCTTCATTAATAAAGTTGGGAATGTGATAATTCACTGTCTCTGTGTTTTGAGCATCGATCTCACACTGATGCCACACATCACAGGGGTCCAGGCCTGTTTCCATCTGATGACTGACAGACGCTTCGAGGCTGCAGAGAATACCTGAAAAAGAATCTAACAGACAAATATTGTCTTGGATCAGAATACTCTTGTATCCCCTTTTGTCTTCAACTCCAAGAAACACATTTTAGGAATTAATTTGAAAACTTCAAAGCAACTGAATTGTTTTTGAGTGTTTCATTCAAAAAATTTTAATTTAGTTATTATCAGCCCTTCAGCTCCAGTGTCCTCATGCTTTATCACTGATCCCAGTTAAACCTGCCTGTGTAATTCTGCAGCTTCATTATCTTGATATGGTTTTGGTTTACTAGTACTACCAAAACCTGACATCCGTGCAAATATATCAAACATATAGTGCAAATTATATGACTGTTTTATGAATTAGCATTCAGTGGTGGTTAAATCAAAATAGAACAAACTTACAATTAGTGACCTGATCTTTATCACATAACTTATCAGATGATTTTATCCAAAGCGACCTATGGAGAAATACAAGCGACAATGGCATAGCAATACAAAGTTTCAAACATTGTCCAGAAAGGTACAAGAAATATGAAACTGCAAAAAGCAGTTGTTTTAAAGTCACTTGCTCTGCCTTATATGAGCGGCTCATTCAGATCAGCTTTTACACATCCTTATTCACATTATGGAAACTGAGATAAATGACGAATAAGGATAAACAAATATGTGGATTTACATTTTTATTTACGTGATATGATGTAGGTGATATGATGTACGTCATCTTATGGACATTGTATTTATTATTAATATTAAAACAAATTATGATTATTTTAAGGACAGATCATCTGTTGGTCAGACATGAGATTCACAGAGAGACTGATGATGTTCGTGTGCTTTAAGCTGCCACAAAAACACGTGTATGAAAGCCTCCTCACACCCCTCGCTGATGCTGATTTCATTAAAATCTATTTCAGACTGTTAGCTGAACACACAGACGACGGATCCAGGCTTTTATCAACTTTTCCACTTAAACATCCATCATATTTACATGCTGCTTTTCCTCGTGGCTGATACTCGCCTTGGATTTGATCTGACAAAGGCAAATCAACATTTCATCATTGGGTATTTTAGTCTCCAAATGGAAGCTCAGAACCTCTGCTTGGTGTCCAATGTGTTTGGCTGAACCAAAGTATTTCAGCACTCCACTTTTTAACCAAATGTACGAGAAGAAAACACACGAGAGAATAGCTCATGGACGCGCCCAGACGCCAAGCGGGAAGGTTGAGTCTATAAGGTTCTCATGCGTTGTTTAAGAGCGCAGCGCCGCGAGAGCGCCATTCATTGCTGAAACTTGAGACAAGAGTGAGAAAGACTGTTCATTCGGAAAGAGAGAAATGGCAGAAACCGCTCCCGCACCCGCTGCAGCCGCCCCGGCTAAAGCGCCCAAGAAGAAGTCCGCTGCTAAAGCCAAGAAAGCAGGTCCAGGCGTCGGCGAGCTCATCGTGAAAGCGGTGTCCGCATCCAAGGAGAGGAGCGGCGTGTCCCTCGCCGCGCTGAAGAAAGCGCTCGCTGCCGGCGGATACGACGTGGAGAAGAACAACTCCCGCGTCAAGATCGCCATCAAGAGCCTGGTGACTAAAGGCACCCTGAAGCAGGTCAAAGGGACCGGCGCCTCGGGCTCATTCAAGCTCAACAAGCAGCAAGCCGAGACCAAGAAGAAACCGGTCAAGAAAGCGGCCCCTAAAGCGAAGAAGCCCGCGGCCAAGAAACCCGTCGCTGCCAAGAAGCCCAAGAGCGCAGCGGCAAAGAAGCCCGCCGCCAAGAAATCGCCCAAGAAGGCCAAGAAGCCCGCAGTCAAGGCCGCCAAGAAGGCGACGAAGAGCCCCAAGAAGGCAAAGAAGCCAGCAGTCGCTAAGAAAGCAGCCAAGAGCCCTAAAAAGGCAAAGGCTGCGAAACCTAAAGCTGCAAAACCCAAAGCCGCCAAGCCTAAAAAGGCAGCGCCCAAAAAGAAATAAAGTCCAGTGTTTGTTCCTCAACGGCTCTTTTAAGAGCCACCCACTAACTCTGAAAAAGAGCAAAACTCGTTTATATCAATGATGTGTGTTCATTTTGAAAGCAACTAAAATTAACCTCTTGGACTAATTCATTCTGAAGAAACAAGTCAAAACACAGACAGTTTGAAAGAAGACAACAAAGTAATGGTATCCATTATTTATATATAAGACATGTATTGTAAAAAGCAGAAAAAAGGGAAAAAAGCTGAGGAGGGTTCAGACAGTGATCACAGTAAATAGGATGTTGTACAACAGTACAGACCGAATAAATACACAATGCGGGAGAATTGTGACGAAACAACCCACATTTAACAATATGGGCACTGATTAGACTCCAATATTACAATAGGAACATAATACGGTGCAGTAGCCTATGAAAAGTGCAGCACGTTTGGAAGAAACAGCGTACAATATAATTTTTAGTACATATATATATATATATATATATATGGTCATTAATACGTGTGCATAGCAAGCAATCCACGCCAGGGATTTGGGCGGGGTTGGGCTTTCGGGCAGAAGTTCAGTGATTGGTTTGAATATTTACAGACTCTAAACCAATGGGCGACTGGCACTCTAGTTTAAAGACAGTATGTGGAGACACACCACCGTCATTGTATTACTTTAAACGGTAATATCTGCGTTGAAAATGAGCGGTAGAGGCAAAACCGGCGGTAAAGCCCGAGCAAAGGCTAAGACTCGCTCCTCCAGGGCGGGACTGCAGTTCCCCGTCGGCCGTGTCCACAGGCTCCTGCGGAAAGGAAACTACGCCGAGCGCGTCGGTGCCGGAGCTCCCGTTTATCTGGCGGCGGTGCTCGAGTACCTCACCGCTGAGATCCTGGAGCTGGCCGGAAACGCCGCTCGGGACAACAAGAAGACCCGCATCATCCCCCGTCACTTGCAGCTGGCGGTGCGTAATGACGAGGAGCTCAACAAACTTCTGGGCGAGTGACCATCGCTCAGGGCGGCGTGCTGCCCAACATCCAGGCCGTGCTGTTGCCTAAGAAGACCGAGAAACCCGCCAAAACCAAGTAAACGGATCACAGACTCGATTACTGAAACAAAGGCTCTTTTAAGAGCCACCTATTTTATCTGTCAACGAGCGCTTTTCTCTGTTAATATCTACAAACACTATAAACACGTTTGGTCAAGGAGGAAAATAACCCACCTAACGACTAGTGTCTACCTCCACGATGAATGTTACAGTTGACGTTGTGCACGTTAGAAACACATGATGATCACCTAAAGTGTGACTACCACCTAATCCATTTCCTCTGAGATTAAAATATAGTTGTATGCCATGCTTTGATGATATATTGAATATTGTAATAAATTATAATCTAAAATAAAGGGTAATTTACATATCGAATTCAGGGAAACAGGATTTGGTCAATCTACCTCTGGGTATTTGTCACTTTATTAGCGGGGCTGATCTACTGATCCCTGTTTCACGGGGAGGACTGAAACCTTAGTAGTGTGTCTTAGTCTCGAGGCCGTGCTTTTACATAGACTGTAATATGATTTCGTTCGAATCCGAGATCTGCACAACCATTGCGATTCATATACAAATAAATACAATATTGTGAGTATAAAGACGCCCAAAGTAGTCAACGGAACAAAACCGCTCGAGCGGGAAACCCTCCTTTTGTTTGAAAAGAGGAAACACGCAGTCATTGGCTGGCACTCATGCGCAGACGTCACATACTAACCAATCACAAGACCTGCATCATAGCTCGTGGCGCTGCAGTGCTTTAAAATCGGGCGTCTAAAATAGAGAGCAACATTTCCAGCGCAAGCAGGACAGAGTGAAGAAGACAGCAGCAATGGCGAGAACAAAGCAGACCGCTCGTAAATCCACCGGTGGTAAAGCCCCGAGGAAGCAGCTCGCTACTAAAGCTGCCCGTAAGAGCGCTCCGGCCACCGGCGGCGTCAAGAAGCCTCACCGCTACCGGCCCGGGACCGTGGCTCTGCGGGAGATCCGCCGCTATCAGAAGTCCACCGAACTACTGATCCGCAAACTGCCCTTCCAGCGGCTGGTGAGAGAAATCGCTCAGGACTTCAAGACGGACCTGCGCTTCCAGAGCTCCGCTGTCATGGCCCTGCAGGAGTCTAGCGAGGCTTACTTGGTCGGTCTGTTCGAGGACACCAACCTGTGCGCCATCCACGCTAAGAGGGTCACCATCATGCCCAAAGATATTCAGCTGGCCCGCCGCATCCGAGGAGAGCGCGCTTAAACCGGCGTCTAATTCAACCCACAACGGCTCTTTTAAGAGCCACTAAAGTTTACACTGATTGAGAGAATTTCCTATGTAGTCTATGTAATATAAAGGTGTGTGATGCCGATAATAAATTGAATCACCTCGAAGTTTATATAAAATATAGTGAAAATACTGTCCTAAATCATGAATTTATCATAAAACAGGTAATGTGCACCACAAGATAAATACACTTTTTTTTTCTACTTGAGGCATGATAGACTGTAGAACAAGATTGTTAAAATATACAGTTTGTTTTACATATATATATATATATATATATATATATATACACACACACACACACACACACACACACACACACACACACACACGCACATTGTAACTAGTAACGTTATATTATATTTTATAATGAAGTCTCTTTTGACTATGTGGTTTATATGACTTCAAAAGTTCTGTACTTCATGGTGCTGGACATTCAGACTGCGGAAAGTAGTATTTTAATTTTAGCTTTCTTCAGTGGAAAAACAACAACAATAAGCTGCTAATATTAGTTGTGATATATAATATTAGTAAACATTACCTTAAGATACTAAAAAAGAAAGATGTCATATCTCATTTATGTTGATATTTAACACATTTTGAAACGTCTGTATTGATTTGGGGTTGATCCGCAATATTTCACGATACATATAGTTTGAGTTTCAAAAATATCACAAATGTTAAGGGATTGTTTAGCCAACACATCCACTTCATTTCCTTTCACCCAAACATGTGCAAGAACACAAACAAACCATATACTCAAACCTTTATTATGCAATCTATATATTATTTGATATATTTCAATTAGCATTTCAGGCCTGCATGATTTCCCTGATTTAATCTTGTGAGTGCCAAACTATCAGATGCAACTGAAACATGTTGTGTGTTACATTCATCTACCCACTGTAATCCCAATATAATGGCTAGCAGTTCTACTGTGTAAACTAAAAGATTATCTGTTGTTCTTTTCTTGATGCATTTTCCACATTGTGGGATTCACACTGCAGGACCCATATGTCCATTTCTTTGAACCATCTGTGAATATCAATATTTTATTAGGACAATTACTTTCTAAGTATCTTTGTACAACAAACCAGACAGGTATGTGCTTTGAATTATCTTATATTTCCTTATGCATTTGTAAATCAATCATTGGCATTATAACCATCCAAGTAGGATATTTGAATATGGGACAGAAGGACAAAAGTATTCAAACCTATTTCCCTTGCTTTTTTATTCACAACCTATCCAAAACTTCTAAAATGAGATTTACTACGTTCCCAACACACCTGCGTAGTCTTTGCAGGAAGGGATTCATTATGTTCCTGCAGGTTTACACAATATGCTAGTATTAGTTTAAGTCTTCTGATACCCAACCAGCAACTGGAGATGTTTTAAAAACCCCACTACATATTCTTAGGGCTTTCGATTTAAGCAATACAACCATAATCAAAAGTAGATCTCATAAAAGCCAGTATTTATTTTGCAATGAAGACCTAGTTGTTCCCCAATCTCCAATGTTCCACCAACCAAGAAGTCTAATACCCAATTGCAGTCTACCTCCTCTAACCAATTAATTCCGTTTTATAAGGATTACTTCTTTCCACAGCATATCATCATGTCTTTTCGATATCAAAAAAAGAAAGACAGCTACTACCATGTCTTTGTTTGTCTTGGCTTTCCTAATCACTTCCTTTGCGGAATCCACCTTTGTGAAAATAAATTGCACAAATTGCAAAATGAACCTAAGGTCAGGGTGCTCTAACTATATTTTGGGGGAGGTGTGTGTGTGTGTGTGTGTGTGTGTGTGTGTGTGTCATGTGACGCGTGACGCGGCGGTGGTTTCTGTCAGGTCCTGTAAGCACATGTAAAAATCTTCCTTGTAGTACACATAGTATTCATTTATGTTCTTTCCTTGATCGATAGAATCACTCAGTGTGAAACATGTCTGGAAGAGGCAAAGGCGGTAAGGGACTCGGGAAAGGAGGCGCTAAGCGTCACCGTAAAGTTTTGCGCGATAACATCCAGGGTATCACCAAACCCGCTATTCGTCGTCTTGCTCGCCGCGGCGGCGTCAAGCGCATCTCCGGTCTGATCTACGAGGAGACCCGCGGAGTGTTGAAGGTGTTTCTGGAGAACGTGATCCGCGATGCCGTCACCTACACCGAGCACGCCAAGAGAAAGACCGTCACCGCCATGGATGTTGTGTACGCGCTGAAGAGACAGGGACGCACCCTGTACGGCTTCGGGGGATAAACGCCTGAAACAAACCACATTAAACAAAAGGCTCTTTTAAGAGCCACACACTCTGACACATAAAGAGTCAATGTTTTGATTATACCAATCATTAAACTAATTTGTTTTCTGAATCTATGACACCCCACCAAATATCTTTACACAGACTTTTACAAACATTTGCTTTTCTTTAGCAGATGGTAAGTACATAAATAACTCACTGTTTTTGGATTACTCGCTAAACAGTTTAACGAACGCTCTTTTCCAAAATTAACAAGAAAAAAAATAAATATGATTTAAGTGAAAATGTTTGTATTGCGCACACACGGTCAAGTGGGCTTTGTTCATGATGCGCAATATTATTAGAACCGATTCTTTTCGAACAAAAAATAAATAAATAAATGAATAAAAAGGAGCGGGAAACGAAACAAAGGAAACTGGGAGGAAAGGCGTTCAAACCTATGGTTTCAACAAGCAGCGGTGGGTGGGACTATATCATTTATCCGCCTGTGATTGGCCCTCGTTGCTCTTGTGATGCTTTGAGTTGTCCAATAAAGTACGAGTTTACGGGTTTGGCCTATAAAATTACCATAGGGCAGTGAATAAATGCCTCTGTATCGCACACTGTAGTTTACATTTACTCGTCAGTCTTATAGTATCGCATCATCATGCCTGAACCAGCAAAGTCCGCGCCTAAAAAAGGCTCCAAGAAGGCCGTCACCAAGACCGCCAGTAAGGGAGGAAAGAAGCGCAGAAAGTCCAGGAAGGAGAGCTACGCCATCTATGTCTACAAAGTCCTGAAGCAGGTCCACCCTGACACCGGCATCTCCTCCAAGGCGATGGGCATTATGAACTCTTTCGTCAACGACATCTTCGAGCGCATCGCCGGTGAGTCGTCTCGCCTCGCGCACTACAACAAGCGCTCCACCATCACTTCCAGAGAGATCCAGACCGCCGTGCGTTTGTTGCTGCCCGGAGAGCTGGCCAAACACGCCGTGTCCGAGGGCACAAAGGCCGTCACCAAATACACCAGCTCGAAGTGAGGCGTGCCCGACTTCAACTACCCCAAAGGCTCTTTTAAGAGCCACCCATCTTCTCAAATAAAGAGCGTTTGTGTAGTTCTCTAATGCTCTTGATTCTATGAGAATTTTAATGAATTCGTTATTAAACATTGACTTTGAGGAGTTTTAGCCCTATAGACTAGATAGATTAAAAATCTTATTGACTAGACGGATTTCAGAAAAAATAACTTTCCATAAGAATGAGTAGTAAGAAGCTGCAGACTCGGAGACCTGCATCTACAGTCCCCCTGCACCCAGAGTCCCGCATTCTCAGACCCCTCGTTTTTCGAGACAGCGCCTCCTATCAAATCGTATCGGATTGTGAAGAACTTAAGCCAAAACGTGAGTAGGCTATCTTCAATTTTATTTAGAGAATCGTAGTAGCCTAGGCTACTCGTTTGATTAATAAAACTAATTTAGCTCATCGATACAACATATGAAAAGTCCATTTAATATTTGTAAAGATGGTTTGTAACAAGATTTGAGCCGTTAATGTATGTTTTTTCGCCCTCTTCACCCCGAAAATATTTAGATAGCTTACGTTTACGTTAGCCTTTAACCTTGAACTTTTTGTAGAAATGTCATAAATGCTGCAGTTATTTTCACTGCCCATTTTGTGCCCCCATATATTTCAAACCCACAAAGCTGTCCAAAGTTCAAAAAAATCTCAAGGGACACTTCAACAGAGCAGTGCAATATAACTACCATTTACAAACATCTTTTGCTTTCTTTTTTAAACATCATGAGACATGTGCTATCGGTCCTTGTAGGCTATTCCACATCATACATCGATGGAGTTGCCCCTGCCGAATCAACATATCATTTTATGATTATGCAAAGCGACTTATGAGTTTTTTTTAATGCAATTGAAGACGAAAAGTAAAGTCAAGAACACAGTTTTTCTTCCTTTTTTCTTTACAGCAAGATGATGTTTAGGTGATCATTAAATAAAGTAGCCAACTACAGAATTGTTTATTATTGGTGTTTTGTTAGCAGATTAACTTAGGCAGACAACAGGGTAATACTTTCACATCAACCAGTTTCTTTCTGACTGGCGCAGTTTATTTAAACAGACACATGTGCATCCAATCAATCACTAAAGGGTCACATGACATACACTATGCAACATGATTGCTTTGTTCCAAAATAAAATAAACAAATCAAATATAAATGAGAGCACAATATTTATCAATCTCAACACCCCCACTTGCTCTCACATTTCTATTTCTCTTATTTCCATTTTATCATTTCAATATAAGTACAAATTTTATACACCAAACATAAAGGAGTTAAATTTCATTAACTTGAACTTTGTTGCTGGTTTTGTTAGCACATCCGCAACCATATCATCCGTTGGACAGTATTCCAAATTAATTCTGCCTTCCTTGATTACAGATCTCACAAAATGAAATTTAACGTCCACGTGTTTACATCGTTGTCTATACACAGGATTTTTTGCTAAAGCAATGGCACCCTGATTGTCCTCATACACTCTCGATTCATATTTCTTACCATCAATGTTTTCTAACAATTGCTGTAGAAATAAACACTCCTGGACAGTTGCAGCTAAAGCCATATACTCTGCTTCACAAGTCGACAGTGCAACAGTAGGCTGTCTTTTGGTCTTCCATGAGACCAGTGGACCATTTTTATTTAGGCTAACACAGTAACCTGTAGTGCTCCGTCTATCGTTTACATCAGTTGCCCAATTCGCATCACTATAAGCATGAATCAGGTTATCATTTTCACCCTTTTTGTAACATAGTTCTTTGTCTTTGGTCCCTTTTAAATATCTCAAAACATGCTTGACAGTGTTCCACTGTTCTGTGGTAGGTCTTGTAAAATACTGTGATAGTTTGCTCACTACAAAACTTAAGTCTGGTCTTGTGCATGTTGCCAGATAGATTAAACTACCTACTACCTCTCTGTATTTTCTAACATCACTCAGATTCTCAGCATCATCAGTGTAGTTTAATTTCTGTTCACAAGGAGTTCTTCTGGACTTCAAATTTTGCATGTCAAATCTCTCAAGTATTTTATCAACATATTTATGTTGTGACATCTTAACACAATCACAATCTTGCTCGTAATCAATACCAAGGAAATGTGTTAATTTTCCCAAGTCCTTCATTTTAAATTTTGCCTTGAGTGTCTCTTTTACATGATTAAGCACATACACATTGTTGGCAGCAATAATCAAGTAATCAACCCATATGATTATAAAAACTTTCTCAGTCTCTGTAACTTTTGTGTAAACACAATGATCGGCTGGGTTTTGAACAAACTTCATCTCACACAGATACTGATGCAACATTTGGTTCCAGTTTCTGCCCGACTGTTTGAGTCCATACAGTGATTTTTTCAATTTATACACCAGTTTCTTATTACCTTGAGATTTTATCTCGTAACCCTCTGGCTGATTCAAATAAATCTCACACTCTATTGGCGCATGTAAATATGCAGTGGTCACATCCATTTGATGAACAATCAAATTGTCCTGTACTGCCTTCTGTAACAAAACTCTGATGCTTGTCATACTGGCAGTTGGAGAAAAAGTCTCATCATAGTTTACACCTCTCTCTTGACTGTAACCTTTGGCAACATATCGTGCTTTGTACTTGTCCGTTCCATCACTATTTTTCTTAATAGCATAGACCCATTTACCCCCCACTAATTCTTTACCTTCAGGTAGACTGGTTAGGGTAAAAGTTACACTTTCTTTTAGTGACTTCATCTCCTCACTCATGGCCTTAACCCATTCTTTTGCATTCTCTGATGTTACTGCCTCTTTGTATGTCTGGGGTACATTACATACAAGTCTGTAACAATAATCAATGTCAGCTTCGTCTCCATCAAAACTACAAACATAATCACTTAAATAACCTGGCCGTTTCCTCTCTCTGGCAGGATTTCTCCTTTTTTCAGGTTTATCTGTTTGTGTTTGGTTTTCGCATATTTCTGGCTCTTTTTCTACCGGTTCCTGAGTATCAATTTCAGGATCTTCTCTTTTCGTTTCTCTCAGCTTATTCCGAACCCCAAAATCGTCAAAATCATCATCATCAATCGGTATCTCGTCCGCTTCAGCACTCACTCTGGGTAAAACCTAACTAGTCTGCGCTTCTGTATTTTCCCACTATCAGGATAGTAGATCATGTATGCCGGACTATTCTTGTCATATCCCACAAAAATGCCCTTCTCACATCTCGAGTTCAGTTTACTTTTCTCATGTTGGTAAGCATAACACGAAACACCAAATTTCTGCATTCTTGAAATGTTCGGTTGCTTGCCTGTTAACATGAAGTAAGCTGTCTGTTTCGTTCGGTTATTAAAACATCGGTTTCTCACTACAGCCGCAGTCTGGACTGCATAGGTCCACAAAGTTTTTGGTAACCCACTTTCTATTAGCATGCATCTAGCCATGTCAAATAAAGTTCTCCAGTTCCGTTCCGCAGTGCCATTCTGGTGCGGAGAGTATGGTGCAGAGGTCTCATGCCTAATACGATTTCTACTCAATAATGCTTGGTACTCCTTTCCTGTGAACTCTGTCCCATTATCAGATCTGATACACTTAACTCTCCCATATGGTGCTATATCCGCAAGGAATTTCTCTGTAGCGGTTGTTGTGTCACTCTTGTTTCTCAAGAAGTATACAAAAATAGCACTAGAATAATCATCTGTGAAAGATAATGCATATTTATGTCCATCTTTAGACATTGGATCTATAGGTCCTGCTAGATCAGTGTGTACCATTTCTAAAGCGGTTTTGGCTCTAGCATCAGGTTCTCGATTTCTAGTCTCAATAAACTTGCCCTGAATGCAAATCTCACACGGTGGGGTGAGTTTGTCTGCTCTATTCACAATCTGCATACCGCTCACAACATTCTCGAGCTTAATTACATCTCCATAGTTGCAATGACCTAATATCTCATGCCATGTCTGCAAATCATAACATTTCCCACATTTGTCATCACACTCATTGTCTATTGTGTGCAAATAGTACAGTTTATTGTGCACGTGTATGGGAAATTCAGTACCGTCTTTATGTAGCAGAACGTTCTTCCCCTCTCTGAAGATCACGGTTGCTCCGTTCGAAGTGGCTGCTTTTACAGAGAAGATGTCCTGTGGGTAAGTAGGGATGTACAGCGCGTTCCTTAGCGTTGCTTTGAAACGTCGTCCAGTGTTGTCCACTAAACATACTGCTGCGTCCCCTCTGCTCTTAGCGACTCCGTTGCACCTCGTACCGTCAGCCAATTCCACGCAGTGTGTGTCGGCTTGGAAACTGCTATCAAACCTTCGAAACTTTGCGATGTCTGTGATGATGTGTGAAGTTGCACCTGCATCCACCATTAGGCCTCTTTTTTCCTTCTCATGCCTCCACATCTCAGCGTCGCTTGCTCGAAAAACATATTCCTTGTCACCCGGCTCCTCCGACACTTTCCTTGCGTCGTCCTGCGGTTTTCTCCGTCTGCAGGTTGCATCACGGTGAGTGGTACTTTTACAATGACGGCACCACTGTTTACGTCTGCATGTGCTTGCTTTATGGCTTTTTGTGCCACACCGGTAACAGATAATGTCAGTAGGCCTACTTGCAGCCGCACAATCATCAAAAGTAGCTTTCGTTCCAAGCTGTGCTCTTGCCTTCATTACGTTGTCCGCGGAAGTAGTTGCCCGCATATTTTCAATATCCTCATAACTTCGAAGTTTTGTTTTAAATTCGGCAAAAGTCATTTTAACATCACTCTGAGTAACATGGATAGTAAATGGTTTAAATGTCTCTGGAAGTCCTTTCAAAATCATTGCAATCAAAAGTTCGTCACTCAGATTCTCATCTGCATTTCTCAAAGCAGTGATTGTAGTCTCAGCTCTGATGACATATTCCGTAACACTCTCACTCGATATATATTGGATAATTTATTTGGAGACCATAATATTGCATCCTATTGTTTTTAATTGCATTTGGATAATCGTGCACTGTACTCTGTGTGCGGGTGTTATTCGATCTTTTGAACAGCAGGAGGCGCTGTGTTCGAAAAACGAGGGGTCTGAGAATGCGGGACTCTCGGTGGGGGACTGTAAGATGCAGGCTCCGAGTCTGCAGCTTCATAATATTGATAAGAATTGAGGAGCATTTATGGGTACAAGTCGGGAACCGCCTACCTTACTTCAAGGGTTCTGAGTCCATAAAATTGGTACCCAAGCGAAATGTTTAGTTTTTTTACCTTCTAATTTGCATATCAATATATATATATATACAAACATATATGCAAACTACCAACTTTTAAGGCGAGACACTAGGTGAATAGGGTAAAATTTTGAAACAATTATTTATATAAAATTATATTATATTATTTTTTTCATTTTGTTTACAAGGCTTGGTGCTGAATCCTTTGGCAGTTTGCTAAAATCAGCATCGATGGGTATAGACCATTTCACAAGATGTAAACAACACTGGTCCAGAAGCACTTCCTGTTTCAGTTTGTAACTGTTTTCTTTATTTCACATGTAAAGAAAACATCTTAAAGATCTTTGTTTAACTTTTTGATTCAGTTTTAAATGTTCTGTTGGTTGTATTTTATCCCAGCTTTTATGTAGTGTTAAAAAAACTGAAACAGGAAGTGCTTCTGGACCAGTGTTGTTTACATCTTGTGAAATGGTCTATATATTGTGGCAGTCTGGCAGACAACAGCCAGAGTTTATTATATGCTACGTTCTATTTCACTGTTACAGACCGCCAGAGACTTGGAGACGGTCGAACATAGTGCAAGGAGTCGCGTCTCGCTAGCCTGACTACGTCAGACTTCCTACTTCCGCTAATTTCATTTCGCTCCTGTAGTGAGTCTGAGACAGCGCCTATCTTTCAGTTTTCCACAGCTGGTTGAAAAATAAAATTAGTGAACTTGAACAATTTACCATCGAAGATATTCTAATTTATAATTCCAAAATAACAAGGGACCTTTCAATTTTGATTAACCTTATCATCATTATGGGTAAATACCACATTCACAAAAATAAATGGAAAAAACAATTGCCAAATGTAAACTGTTTTAAAAATGAATTTTCTATGTTTTTATCCTCCTTGAACCTTGTAAAGAAATCTAAACAAACTGTAGAAGATGTATGTTATGCTGCTGAAAAGTTTTTGATCCTGTAACACATTATTTATTTGAAAACTATGCCTTGTTTTATGTATTACTTTTAATTTATTTTATTTATTTATTTTTCATTGTCAATCTGCATATTGTTGATGCCTGGTCTGTTTTTTTTTTGATGTTGTCTCCACGAGAGTTTGTAATAAACTTGCAAAAAAAAAAAAAAAAAAAAAAAGCCTATCTTTCAGTTTTCCACCGGCCTGAAAACAGCCGGCCAATCAACGAACAGAGGGCGGGCTGAGAGCCGTGACGTAGACACTAAGCGACGAGTGTACATTTTTTTATTTTTTATTGCAAGTTTATTACAAACTCTCGTGGAGACAACATCAAAAAAACAGACCAGGCATCAACAATATGCAGATTGACAATGAAAAATAAATAAATAAATAAATAAATTAAATAAATTAAAAATAATACATAAAACAAGGCATAGTTTTCAAATAAATAATGTGTTACAGGATCAAAAACTTTTCAGCAGCATAACATACATCTTCTACAGTTTGTTTAGATTTCTTTACAAGGTTCAAAGAGGGTAAAAACATGGAAAATTCATTTTTAAAACAGTTTACATTTGGCAAATGTTTTTTCCATTTATTTTTGTGAATGTGGTATTTACCCATAATGATGATAAGGTTAATCAAAATTGAAAGGTCCCTTTTTATTTTGGAATTATAAATTAGAATATCTTCGATGGTAAATTGTTCAAGTTCACTAATTTTATTTTTCAACCAGCTGTGGACATCTTGCCAGAACTTCCTGCTAACTGAGCAAAGGAAGAATAAATGTTCTGTTTGTTCTGGGTGTTCATGACAAAAATCGCAAGGGTCAACTTCAAAACCAAATCTACCCCTCAGTGTCTCCGCAGATGGATAGTAGTTGTAAAGAATTTTAAATTGCATTTCTTTTACTTTGGGTGCAATTGGCCATTTTATAAATTTCCAATGTTTTTCTATAATTGTTGGATTGTCTAATATTTTAAGTTTTATCTTCCTGTCATAATCATGATATATATAACCTTTGAATGCTTTGTTTAAATATTTGTTATCACATTTTTTGTCTGTCAGGTTCAATTCCCCTATCGTTAAGTTTGGAAGCTTGATTTGGACATTAGAAAAAATAATTGTGTTTTTTATCTGCTGTATCAAATTCACTGGGATGGATTTACAGATTGTCCTATATTCTTTAAGAGAACATTGAATATTATTAAATTTGTTTTTTAGATCTTGCAGCTGTAAGATTTCCCCATTTATATCTAAAATGTAATGTACAAAGATAATACCTTGTTCAAACCACAGTTGGTTGAACAAAGACTTTTTGTTTGATACAATAACTATATTATTCCACAAGGTGGCACAGTGAGGGGTAAAGTTATGGGTAAATACCATCTTCCAATAATGCAAAACCTGTTTGTGAAACTCAGATAATTTGAAAGGTATTTTGGAAATCTCAAAATCACATTTCAGAAGAAAGTTTAGCCCGCCGAACATCTTGAAAATACTTTTTGGAATGTGGAACCATATCGAATCTGGCTTCAATAGAAACTCGTTCAACCACTTTACTTTAAATGATCCTAACATTGCCTCAAAGTCCACTGTTTTGATACCCCCCTATTGTACTCCTTAACCAACTGAGATTTTTTTAACACGAGTGTACATTGTAGGTTAGAGAAATCGAAAAGCGAAACAACCGCAGAAATGGGAAACAAGACACGGGATGCAATTCGCTCTGTTATGGAGAACATTCCGGGGTTTTCAAACTGAAGCGTCGTTTACAGCCATGTTCACTCCGGTATTTCGCTCGCATCATCAGTTTACAGCTATTTGCAACGTATACCAGCAAAAACCAGCATGCTTGGCCATTATGTAGCTTGCACAACGCGTATACACTTTTGATTCTCTCATCAATAAAGATAAAGCCGTTTTTATTTTTGCAAATCATTATAACAAGGAAAAATATTAACAATTCAAGCTTAGGCATTAGGATACCCAATTTTTTCAGGCTAATAATTGTAGTAATGATGGATCAGACCTGTTTGGCTATAACTATATGCATAACTATAAGGACATAACTTACCCCCATTCAACGTCAGTTCTCAGTCTTTTACGGCCAAGAAAGTCAAAAAAGTCGGCAAGAAAGTCGGTCTCCTCGGCTGTGAACGATCCTGGTGCGCTCTTATTATCATATTATTATTATCATAATAATAATCCACCATGTTTCGTTTCGACATCCTGCTGCTTTAGTCCCAGATATGTGATTCATTAACGATCTGTTCATTGCGTATGTCACGTGACAAATGAACGTAAGACTCGGAAGGTAAAGTGATTATTTATGTTCCCTGTAAATCATATTACTGGATTATGATTTCTTAATTCAGAATATGATCAACATTTCGTAGGTGGATGTGATCGGGGAATTTGGCTGTTAAAATTATAACCAATTTTATGGACTCAGAACCCTTGAAGTATGTAAGGTAGGCGGTTCCCGACTTGTACCCATAAATGCTCCTCAATTCTTATGGAAAGTCATTTTTTCTGAAATCCGTCTAGTCAAGATTTTTAATCTATCTAGTCTATAGGGCTAAAACTCCTCAAAAACCCGAGTCAATGTTTAATAACGAATTCATTAAAATTCTCATAGAATCAAGAGCATTAGAGAACTACACAAACGCTCTTTATTTGAGAAGATGGGTGGCTCTTAAAAGAGCCTTTGGGGTAGTTGAAGTCGGGCACGCCTCACTTCGAGCTGGTGTATTTGGTGACGGCCTTTGTGCCCTCGGACACGGCGTGTTTGGCCAGCTCTCCGGGCAGCAACAAACGCACGGCGGTCTGGATCTCTCTGGAAGTGATGGTGGAGCGCTTGTTGTAGTGCGCGAGGCGAGACGACTCACCGGCGATGCGCTCGAAGATGTCGTTGACGAAAGAGTTCATAATGCCCATCGCCTTGGAGGAGATGCCGGTGTCAGGGTGGACCTGCTTCAGGACTTTGTAGACATAGATGGCGTAGCTCTCCTTCCTGGACTTTCTGCGCTTCTTTCCTCCCTTACTGGCGGTCTTGGTGACGGCCTTCTTGGAGCCTTTTTTAGGCGCGGACTTTGCTGGTTCAGGCATGATGATGCGATACTATAAGACTGACGAGTAAATGTAAACTACAGTGTGCGATACAGAGGCATTTATTCACTGCCCTATGGTAATTTTATAGGCCAAACCCGTAAACTCGTACTTTATTGGACAACTCAAAGCATCACAAGAGCAACGAGGGCCAATCACAGGCGGATAAATGATATAGTCCCACCCACCGCTGCTTGTTGAAACCATAGGTTTGAACGCCTTTCCTCCCAGTTTCCTTTGTTTCGTTTCCCGCTCCTTTTTATTCATTTATTTATTTATTTTTTGTTCGAAAAGAATCGGTTCTAATAATATTGCGCATCATGAACAAAGCCCACTTGACCGTGTGTGCGCAATACAAACATTTTCACTTAAATCATATTTATTTTTTTTCTTGTTAATTTTGGAAAAGAGCGTTCGTTAAACTGTTTAGCGAGTAATCCAAAAACAGTGAGTTATTTATGTACTTACCATCTGCTAAAGAAAAGCAAATGTTTGTAAAAGTCTGTGTAAAGATATTTGGTGGGGTGTCATAGATTCAGAAAACAAATTAGTTTAATGATTGGTATAATCAAAACATTGACTCTTTATGTGTCAGAGTGTGTGGCTCTTAAAAGAGCCTTTTGTTTAATGTGGTTTGTTTCAGGCGTTTATCCCCCGAAGCCGTACAGGGTGCGTCCCTGTCTCTTCAGCGCGTACACAACATCCATGGCGGTGACGGTCTTTCTCTTGGCGTGCTCGGTGTAGGTGACGGCATCGCGGATCACGTTCTCCAGAAACACCTTCAACACTCCGCGGGTCTCCTCGTAGATCAGACCGGAGATGCGCTTGACGCCGCCGCGGCGAGCAAGACGACGAATAGCGGGTTTGGTGATACCCTGGATGTTATCGCGCAAAACTTTACGGTGACGCTTAGCGCCTCCTTTCCCGAGTCCCTTACCGCCTTTGCCTCTTCCAGACATGTTTCACACTGAGTGATTCTATCGATCAAGGAAAGAACATAAATGAATGCTATGTGTACTACAAGGAAGATTTTTACATGTGCTTACAGGACCTGAGAGAAACCACCGCCGCGTCACGCGTCACATGACACACACACACACACACACACACACACACACACACCTCCCCCAAAATATAGTTAGAGCACCCTGACCTTTGTTTCATTTTGCAATTTGTGCAATTTATTTTCACAAAGGTGGATTCCGCAAAGGAAGTGATTAGGAAAGCCAAGACAAACAAAGACATGGTAGTAGCTGTCTTTCTTTTTTTGATATCGAAAAGACATGATGATATGCTGTGGAAAGAAGTAATCCTTATAAAACGGAATTAATTGGTTAGAGGAGGTAGACTGCAATTGGGTATTAGACTTCTTGGTTGGTGGAACATTGGAGATTGGGGAACAACTAGGTCTTCATTGCAAAATAAATAGTGGCTTTTATGAGATCTACTTTTGATTATGGTTGTATTGCTTAAATCGAAAGCCCTAAGAATATGTAGTGGGGTTTTTAAAACATTTCCAGTTGCCGGTTGGGTATCAGAAGACTTAAACTAATACTAGCATATTGTGTAAACCTGCAGGAACATAATGAATCCCTTCCTGCAAAGGCTACGCAGGTGTGTTGGGAACGTAGTAAATCTCATTTTAGAAGTTTTGGATGGGTTGTGAATAAAAAAGCAAGGGAAATAGGTTTGAATACTATTGTCCTTCTGTCCCATATTCAAATATCCTACTTGGATGGTTATAATGCCAATGATTGATTTACAAATGCATGAGGAAATATAAGATAATTCAAAGCACATACCTGTCTGGTTTGTTGTACAAAGATACTTAGAAAGTAATTGTCCTAATAAAATAATGATATTCACAGATGGTTCAAAGAAATGGACATATGGGTCCTGCAGTGTGAATCCCACAATGTGGAAAATGCATCAAGAAAAGAACAACAGATAATCTTTTAGTTTACACAGTAGAACTGCTAGCCATTATATTGGGATTACAGTGGGTAGATGAATGTAACACACAACATGTTTCAGTTGCATCTGATAGTTTGGCACTCACAAGATTAAATCAGGGAAATCATGCAGGCCTGAAATGCTAATTGAAATATATCAAATAATATATAGATTGCATAATAAAGGTTTGAGTATATGGTTTGTTTGTGTTCTTGCACATGTTTGGGTGAAAGGAAATGAAGTGGATGTGTTGGCTAAACAATCCCTTAACATTTGTGATATTTTTGAAACTCAAACTATATGTATCGTGAAATATTGCGGATCAACCCCAAATCAATACAGACGTTTCAAAATGTGTTAAATATCAACATAAATGAGATATGACATCTTTCTTTTTTAGTATCTTAAGGTAATGTTTACTAATATTATATATCACAACTAATATTAGCAGCTTATTGTTGTTGTTTTTCCACTGAAGAAAGCTAAAATTAAAATACTACTTTCCACAGTCTGAATGTCCAGCACCATGAAGTACAGAACTTTTGAAGTCATATAAACCACATAGTCAAAAGAGACTTCATTATAAAATATAATATAACGTTACTAGTTACAATGTGCGTGTGTGTGTACATATATATATATATATATATATATATATATATATGTAAAACAAACTGTATATTTTAACAATCTTGTTCTACAGTCTATCATGCCTCAAGTAGAAAAAAAAAAGTGTATTTATCTTGTGGTGCACATTACCTGTTTTATGATAAATTCATGATTTAGGACAGTATTTTCACTATATTTTATATAAACTTCGAGGTGATTCAATTTATTATCGGCATCACACACCTTTATATTACATAGACTACATAGGAAATTCTCTCAATCAGTGTAAACTTTAGTGGCTCTTAAAAGAGCCGTTGTGGGTTGAATTAGACGCCGGTTTAAGCGCGCTCTCCTCGGATGCGGCGGGCCAGCTGAATATCTTTGGGCATGATGGTGACCCTCTTAGCGTGGATGGCGCACAGGTTGGTGTCCTCGAACAGACCGACCAAGTAAGCCTCGCTAGACTCCTGCAGGGCCATGACAGCGGAGCTCTGGAAGCGCAGGTCCGTCTTGAAGTCCTGAGCGATTTCTCTCACCAGCCGCTGGAAGGGCAGTTTGCGGATCAGTAGTTCGGTGGACTTCTGATAGCGGCGGATCTCCCGCAGAGCCACGGTCCCGGGCCGGTAGCGGTGAGGCTTCTTGACGCCGCCGGTGGCCGGAGCGCTCTTACGGGCAGCTTTAGTAGCGAGCTGCTTCCTCGGGGCTTTACCACCGGTGGATTTACGAGCGGTCTGCTTTGTTCTCGCCATTGCTGCTGTCTTCTTCACTCTGTCCTGCTTGCGCTGGAAATGTTGCTCTCTATTTTAGACGCCCGATTTTAAAGCACTGCAGCGCCACGAGCTATGATGCAGGTCTTGTGATTGGTTAGTATGTGACGTCTGCGCATGAGTGCCAGCCAATGACTGCGTGTTTCCTCTTTTCAAACAAAAGGAGGGTTTCCCGCTCGAGCGGTTTTGTTCCGTTGACTACTTTGGGCGTCTTTATACTCACAATATTGTATTTATTTGTATATGAATCGCAATGGTTGTGCAGATCTCGGATTCGAACGAAATCATATTACAGTCTATGTAAAAGCACGGCCTCGAGACTAAGACACACTACTAAGGTTTCAGTCCTCCCCGTGAAACAGGGATCAGTAGATCAGCCCCGCTAATAAAGTGACAAATACCCAGAGGTAGATTGACCAAATCCTGTTTCCCTGAATTCGATATGTAAATTACCCTTTATTTTAGATTATAATTTATTACAATATTCAATATATCATCAAAGCATGGCATACAACTATATTTTAATCTCAGAGGAAATGGATTAGGTGGTAGTCACACTTTAGGTGATCATCATGTGTTTCTAACGTGCACAACGTCAACTGTAACATTCATCGTGGAGGTAGACACTAGTCGTTAGGTGGGTTATTTTCCTCCTTGACCAAACGTGTTTATAGTGTTTGTAGATATTAACAGAGAAAAGCGCTCGTTGACAGATAAAATAGGTGGCTCTTAAAAGAGCCTTTGTTTCAGTAATCGAGTCTGTGATCCGTTTACTTGGTTTTGGCGGGTTTCTCGGTCTTCTTAGGCAACAGCACGGCCTGGATGTTGGGCAGCACGCCGCCCTGAGCGATGGTCACTCGGCCCAGAAGTTTGTTGAGCTCCTCGTCATTACGCACCGCCAGCTGCAAGTGACGGGGGATGATGCGGGTCTTCTTGTTGTCCCGAGCGGCGTTTCCGGCCAGCTCCAGGATCTCAGCGGTGAGGTACTCGAGCACCGCCGCCAGATAAACGGGAGCTCCGGCACCGACGCGCTCGGCGTAGTTTCCTTTCCGCAGGAGCCTGTGGACACGGCCGACGGGGAACTGCAGTCCCGCCCTGGAGGAGCGAGTCTTAGCCTTTGCTCGGGCTTTACCGCCGGTTTTGCCTCTACCGCTCATTTTCAACGCAGATATTACCGTTTAAAGTAATACAATGACGGTGGTGTGTCTCCACATACTGTCTTTAAACTAGAGTGCCAGTCGCCCATTGGTTTAGAGTCTGTAAATATTCAAACCAATCACTGAACTTCTGCCCGAAAGCCCAACCCCGCCCAAATCCCTGGCGTGGATTGCTTGCTATGCACACGTATTAATGACCATATATATATATATATATATATATATATGTACTAAAAATTATATTGTACGCTGTTTCTTCCAAACGTGCTGCACTTTTCATAGGCTACTGCACCGTATTATGTTCCTATTGTAATATTGGAGTCTAATCAGTGCCCATATTGTTAAATGTGGGTTGTTTCGTCACAATTCTCCCGCATTGTGTATTTATTCGGTCTGTACTGTTGTACAACATCCTATTTACTGTGATCACTGTCTGAACCCTCCTCAGCTTTTTTCCTTTTTTTCTGCTTTTTACAATACATGTCTTATATATAAATAATGGATACCATTACTTTGTTGTCTTCTTTCAAACTGTCTGTGTTTTGACTTGTTTCTTCAGAATGAATTAGTCCAAGAGGTTAATTTTAGTTGCTTTCAAAATGAACACACATCATTGATATAAACGAGTTTTGCTCTTTTTCAGAGTTAGTGGGTGGCTCTTAAAAGAGCCGTTGAGGAACAAACACTGGACTTTATTTCTTTTTGGGCGCTGCCTTTTTAGGCTTGGCGGCTTTGGGTTTTGCAGCTTTAGGTTTCGCAGCCTTTGCCTTTTTAGGGCTCTTGGCTGCTTTCTTAGCGACTGCTGGCTTCTTTGCCTTCTTGGGGCTCTTCGTCGCCTTCTTGGCGGCCTTGACTGCGGGCTTCTTGGCCTTCTTGGGCGATTTCTTGGCGGCGGGCTTCTTTGCCGCTGCGCTCTTGGGCTTCTTGGCAGCGACGGGTTTCTTGGCCGCGGGCTTCTTCGTTTTAGGGGCCGCTTTCTTGACCGGTTTCTTCTTGGTCTCGGCTTGCTGCTTGTTGAGCTTGAATGAGCCCGAGGCGCCGGTCCCTTTGACCTGCTTCAGGGTGCCTTTAGTCACCAGGCTCTTGATGGCGATCTTGACGCGGGAGTTGTTCTTCTCCACGTCGTATCCGCCGGCAGCGAGCGCTTTCTTCAGCGCGGCGAGGGACACGCCGCTCCTCTCCTTGGATGCGGACACAGCTTTGACGATGAGCTCGCCGACGCCTGGACCTGCTTTCTTGGCTTTAGCAGCGGACTTCTTCTTGGGCGCTTTGGCCGGGGCGGCTGCAGCGGGTGCGGGAGCGGTTTCTGCCATTTCTCTCTTTCCGAATGAACAGTCTTTCTCACTCTTGTCTCAAGTTTCAACAATGAATGGCGGCGCTGCGCTCTTAAACAACACATGAGAACCTTATAGACTCAAACTGTCGTCTGTACGCGTCAACGAGTCCTTCACTCGTGTGTTTTCTTCAAGTACATTTGGTTAAAAAGTGGAGTGGTAAAATACTTTGGTTCAGCCAAAATAAATTGAACACCAAGCAGAGGTTCTGAGCTTTCACCGGAGACTAAAATACCCAATGATGAAATGTTTGTTTTGCCTTTGTCAGATCAAATCCATGGCGAGCATCAGCTACGGGGGAAAGCAGCGTGTAAATTTGATGGATATTTTAAGTGGAAAGGTTGGTAAAAGCCTGGCCCCGTCATCTGTGTGTTCAGCTAACAGTCTGAAATAGATTTTTATGAAATCAGCATCAGCGAGGGGTATGAGGAGGCTTTCATACACATGTTTTTTGGGAAAGCTTGAAGCACATCATGAAGTCTCTCTGTGAATCTCATGTCTGACCAACAGATGATCTGTCCTTAAAATAATCATAATTTGTATTAATATTAATAATAAATATCATGTCCATAAGATGACGGACATCATATCACCTAAATAAAAATGTAAATCGTCATATCTGTTTATCCTTATTCGTCATTTAATGTGAATGAGAATTTTGTGTAAAAGTTCATCTGAATGATACGCTCATTTAAAGCAAGGCAGAGCAAGTGACTCAAAAACAAAAAACAAAAATAAAAAAACTATTTTCCCCCCAGTTTCATATTTCCCTTGTTCTGTTGCTTGTACTTTTCTGGACGACGTTTGAAACTTTGTATTGCAAGCATTTCTTATGCCATTGTCCCCTTAAGATGAATTGCTTGCATTTCTCCATAGGTCGCTTTGGTTAAAATCATCTGCTAAGTTAATGTGACAAAGAACAGGTCACTTATTGTAAGTTTGTTATTTTTATTTAACCACCACTGAATGCTAATTCATAAAAAGTCATATAATAATAATTCCACTATATGTTTGATATATTTGCACGGATGTCAGGTTTTGGTAGTACTAGTACTAAACCCAAACCATATCAAGATAATGAAGGTGCAGAAATACACAGGCAGGTTTAACTGGGATCAGTGACAAAGCATGAGGACACTGGAGCTGAAGGGCTGATAATAACTAAGTTAAAACTTTCTGAATTAAACACTCAAAAACAATTCAGTTGCTTTGAACTTTTCAAATTAATTCCTAAAAATGTGTTTCTTGGAGTTACAATAGGGGATACAAGAGTATTCTGATCCAATACAATATTTGTCTGTTAGATTAATTTTCAGGTATTCTCTGCAGCCTCGAAGCGTCTGTCAGTCATCAGATTGAAGCAGGCCTGGACCCCTGTGATGTGTGGCATCAGTGTGAGATCGATGATCAAAACACAGTAGTATCACATTCTCAACTTTATTAAGGAAGAACGGTCATATTTATACAACATAAAGCAGAATCATCCACAATGCAGGCCATCCAATCACAGTACTGAAAGATCAACCCCATACGGAATAATATAGCAAGTAAGCGAGGTCAGAAGTTCAAATGTATGTGTGCGTCTTGAGTTTTAGAGCACGAGTGTGTCCAAGCTATGGTTCTTTCTTTCTATTGTTTTGTGTGTCCATGATGTGCACATAACATAACATAAAGAAGGTGTACACCAGGGCAGTCTTACACAATAATAATTAAAAGTGGAGCCTAGAGTAGAAAACAAATATTCTTCTTACTTTTGTTCTTGTGAAAAGAAATGGGGCTCTCATGACACACATTGAAACACCATTTTCCTCATGTTTCCCTAGAGATTTTGAGGACACCAATGACAAGAGGATCTAACAATTTTTAATTACATCTTAATGCAATACACAAATATTGAAGCCTAAAGTTATACTAGATATTTGTTTAAAGAAACTATATTAACTTTGCTAATATTACCAGCCAATCAGATTTCTCACTGACTAGTTTATTAAAAGCAAAAATGAATTTATTTATTTATTTTTATGATATACAATGTGCGGCAAAACACACTTAGTAGATCATAAGCACACACGTTATCACTTCGAGAAAACCAATTGGGGAGGGAAAATACTGTAAAGATGACTGTAATATGCCAAACACAAGGCTGAAAAATAATTTGGGATTAAGTTTGGGATTTTTAAATGGAAATATTCAAACCCTGCTCCCTTGCAACAAGCTTAATTTTCACTAAAGTTGAATTAGTTCTTACACAGCACAAAAATAGGCCATCCCATTCCTACCAAAATCCGGGACTCAAATTGAATCCCGTGGGACTTTATTTGTGTGTTAATACTGATGTATGATCTTCAAATGTTTATACAAGTTCTCCCAAAGAGTTCTCCCAAAAGAGAGATTTAATGTGCACTATGAACATTGCAGAATTGCAATTGTCAGATTAAAGCATATTATTGGCATGCTTGTGATCGGTAAAGTCAGTTGAACAGGCGCGTGGGAGACTGAACTGTAGCCTGGTTCAACCTAGTCTCGCGTAGCCAGACCTTTAGACTGACGGCTGAAGGTCTGGAATTCATAGCAGCTTTCTTTGGCCAAGGCCCGCCCATAAGGCCGTTTGACCGACATGTCAAACAACCAATTACAGTTCGTTTCATTCAGCGTCACGTTTCGGGGCGTCGAAATGTCCCCCCCGGAAATCCGATAAAATTCAACCAATCAGATGACGACTTCGACATTCCTGAAGTGTTTCCTTAAGTGTACCATATGCATCAGACGTTTAGCCAACGTTCCGTGGGCGTGACGTCTGAGGCTGAGACCAGACTCTAGGCTAGGGAAATGAAATTGAGCGGAAGTGCGTAGGAGGGCGTAGCCAGGCTAACTGAACTGGCGGTTCGGGGGAGGAATTCAAAATTGGGAGCTTTCAATTGGCAGATGTGTCTCTCTAGCGGCCGATTTCTGACCAATGAAAACATCAGAGCAGAGCAATCAAGCCCTCTGAAATTAGCATGATCTTTAAACAAACACCCAAGACTACAATAATGTTGTGTAGGGCAATTGCACGCTGTTGCTTAAAACAAAGCAGTATTAAACATTCTTTTGCAATATTTAGTCACAACAATAAGCCGTTTTTCCACCCATGAAAAAAGTTCTGGCTATGCCCCCTGCAGCAGATAAAGTCCAGAAAAAGAGTTGCACCAAAATACAAGTTCAGGGTTTTTCGTGTTGTCTTTTTAGCGCCGATCTGGCCACACCCACCGGCAGTCCGAATCATTCACATGGTAACCTAAGGGTGACGTACCAGCGAAATCTGGTAAACGCCCCCATCAATAGGATAAAATTGGCCGCAAACATTTGTTTGGCTTTATTGACCTTTCATCAAGATGGCTCGTCACGCACGCGAGCAAGCTCTCCAGATGACCATAGACAGTGAGGAAGATGAGTTTTGCTCAGAGTCTGAAGAGCTTGACGACGAAGACCACAATTTTGAGGAGTCCTTTGATCCAGCGCAGGACACATTTTCTGAAGAGTAAGCCATTTATTCTTATTGAGTTGCCTACATGCAGCTGTTTCAGACCTGCCCCGACTGAAATCTACTGTTTTTAATATTATGGGTGAAGTGTGTTGTCCTGTGGTATTTTCATATGTCTTGCAAAACAAGCATTTGAAGAGTTCAGATGCAAAAGCCTCTAAATGCCATTTGAAATTTTCTTCTTTAATGATGATTTTTATCAAACTTGTATATTTAAGTTCAGTAATTTCACTTAAATAACAATTAATAGGTAATTATCATTGCCATTTAAGTGAAATCACTGATCTTAAATATACAAGCTTCATAAAAATGATCATTCTAGAAGAAAATTTCAAATGGCACTTAGAGGCTTTTGCATCTGAACTCTTCATTTATTCTCTATAATGTGGAGAGAGATAACATTAAATATCCAGACTCCGGGTTAGCTTGCATCATATTCATGTGCTTTGAGGCTTCATTACCACCCCTTATTGCAAATATAGTGTTGGTATCTGATAGCATTATTTGGCAGAAAACCAGCGTTTACTGTAAAATACTGGCTCATTAACGGAGCTTAACTGTGTCCTCCAATATCTGCTGAGGTGTAAATGTTTTGAATGTGTTTGAAGCCCTATCAACAGGCATGAAGCAGGAGACCATGTATCCATTAATCCGCCTTCTCCAATATCTCCTTATAGGTGTAAATGTTTCAATGATGCCTCATCGTCAGGCATAAATCACCGGCCGTATACATTAATTGCCAATCACTTACGTTTGCACTGGTATGCCACCTTGGACAATTTAAGCTAACAAATGTTTACTAACTTTTCTTTTCTTAGGAATGTGGTTCTTTCACTTACTCCTCACACAGGAGCGGCACAAAAGCACCGTTCAGTTTTCAGCAAGGTTGAGAATCTTAATGAACAAGTGCACATTATCTGATATTTAAGTGTTATAAAAAAAAAAAAAGTGATTGGGAGTTTAAAAGGCTTTTTAATGAGTGGACAATATATCCGTATTGGTAATGGACAATGTTTTTTGCGATCCTGTTTTCATGCTCACCTTTGTTTTCTCCCCCACAGATGTGAGAGTGACGGTGACCAGATTCCTGTTTTAAAGAGAGCCAAGAAGACTCTGTCATGGAGAGAAGAGACTGATGTCGACGTGGCTCCGAAGTCTCTGAGATTCCTGCCGGCTCGGGAACCTGGGCCACAGTTGAATCTTTCTGACTCGCACTCTCCTATGAGTCTTTTCAAACTGTTTTTCTCAGAGAGCGCCGTGTCAAATCTGTGCCACAACACAAACGCTCAGGCTGCCAGAGCACTCGCAAAGGGTCGCAAATACAGTTGGGCAGATGTCAGTGTTGGCGATCTGTACCGCTACATTGGACTCGTTTTCTACATGGCCATGATGAAGATGAGCTCCATCGCTGACTACTGGCGACAGGACGGTCTCTTCTCTGTGCCTTTTCCCTCCACAGTCATGTCTAGGGAACGATACCGCACCATTTCATGGAATTTGCACATGAGCCACCCAGACGCAGACAAGGAAAATGACAAAAAGAAGGGAACAGCTGAACATGACCAGCTTTTCAGAGTAAGACCCCTCATGGACACCATCCGTCTTGCATGCAAAACCTTTTATCATCCCAGAAGAAATTTAGCTGTGAAGAAAAGATTGTTAGCATGCAGAGCAAATCCAGAAATAAGACGGTTCATGAAAGCCAAGCTAACAAATCTGGGCTTCAAGTGTTTTGTCCTTACTGACTCGTCGAATGGATATACTGTGGACCTCTCTGTGTACACGGACGAGAACATCTTCCCCACGGGCCGTGGGCTTTCTTATGATGCCGTGATGTCTCTCCTGGACAAGAAAGTTTTGGGCTCTGGGTACCATGTGTACATGGACGATTTCTACACAAGTCCAAAGCTCTTAACAGACTTGTTTGCTATGAAGTTTGGTGCTTGTGGGACTTACAGAGACTATAGGAAGGACTTTCCACAAAGCTCATCTAATTCACTGACCAAAAAGTCCAGCAGGGGATCCATCCGGTGGATTCGGGATGGGCCTCTAGTGTATGTGAAGTGGATGGACAAACAAGTAGTATCTGTTTGTTCCACCATCCATGCTGCCTACACAGGAGATTGTGTGCAACGAAAAGTGAAAGCACAAGATATGCGGAGGACAAAGTCTTTTCCATGTCCTGCGCCAGTGACCGCATACAACCTGCACATGACAGTTGTTGACCCGTCCGACCAGCTGTTGCAGTATTACACCGTACAGCCCAAAACCATGAAGTGGTACAGAAAAGTATTTCTACACTTCTTGGACGTTGCTGCCACCAACGCTTTCATATTGCACAAGGAGCTACACGGCAACATGACACACCAGGCGTTTATTGAAGTGCTTATTAAAGAGCTCTGTGGTGTGTCTGGAAGCAGATCCAGAACACACCAGTAGTGACCAAGTGCCATTTCCAGGAGATGAGCTGATGTCGATGTCAGAAATATTGCACTGCAGTGCATGGAAAGAAGCAACAAACACCATGGAAATGCCAGGGATGCGACATTCACTTGTCTCCATTTGAACACGAACTGTTTCCAGGAATGGCACAAAGGTGTGTGAGTGTGTTCAAACCTGGGTGCACAAAAAATGACCTTTTAATATTTTTTTTTTTTTTTTTTTTGATTTGATTTTAAGTATAATGTGTACTATGTTTGAAAATAAACTACAAAAGTCTCCTCACATTGTCACACATTTTTAATTTTCATTTTCATTGATCCATTAGGGAACGGATAAATATATGCACAGTATTTACGAGCACACTGTCTTGCATACTGCTGTTCTAAGAAAATTAAAGTAGTATTTATTATTGTAATACAATCTGGGCTGAATGCAGTATAGGGTCTTTGCCTTATTGTGTAAATAGCTGATGTGAATAGCTGAAGCACAAATGTTAGGGCATGCCCTAAGTTGCAAACGATTTTTCTCCAGTGCTGTGACGTATTTCCAAGTGAAACGTAATATTGAACAGAGGGCAGGGTTTTACTCTAGCGCTCCTCCTCTCCATCTCTCGCTCATAGCACACTAAGGGTTTGAGGGGAGTGGTTAAGCGTTTCCCCACCCAAACTGTGTGAAACCTACGTCATCAGAAAAAGAAACCGTTCCAGACCGGAAGTAACTTTTCAGATTTTGATTAAAGATTACTAAGGTAAAACATTTTTTTTTAATATATATATTCACTTGCACGGATTAATTGTTCACCACAAGACTAGTAATATGCGCTAACAAAGTAAATAGGTTCAGTTTTGATTTCACGGGGACTTTAATTTAGTGTTATTAGAATAGCAGTATTAGGAACACCATGCTGCCACAACTGCTAAGTCAACCATAAGAGTGAAAAAAATTCGTTGGTTAATTCTGACGAATAGAAACACAGAGAAGGCTAATCCAGAACTCTGAAATGAGTTTTCAATAAATACACAGTTAATTCTAGACGGTTTTTAACGTTGTTTTTTACTTGTTAAGTGCAAACGCTTGCATTCAGAGAATTCTTCAATTCAGTCAGTTGAATGACTTTACTTTTGCAAAATAAAAATGATAGTTTCTGTAAATTCCTTGTTATGAAAAAGAAGAAAAAGAAGTGCAAATCAATTAACATCAGAAAATGCTATTTTCATCACTTTAACAGCAACATGAGCTCTTTCAATGGAGAAGGTGGGTGGCTCTTAAAAGAGCCTTTGTGGTAGCTGAAATGATCCCGCTTTACTTCGAGCTGGTGTATTTGGTGACGGCCTTTGTGCCCTCGGACACGGCGTGTTTGGCCAGCTCACCGGGCAGCAACAGACGCACGGCGGTCTGGATCTCTCTGGAAGTGATGGTGGAGCGCTTGTTGTAATGCGCGAGGCGAGACGACTCACCGGCGATGCGCTCGAAGATGTCGTTGACGAAAGAGTTCATGATGCCCATCGCCTTGGAGGAGATACCGGTGTCAGGGTGGACCTGCTTCAGGACTTTATAGACATAGATGGCGTAGCTTTCCTTCCTGGACTTTCTGCGCTTCTTTCCTCCCTTACTGGCGGTCTTGGTGACGGCCTTCTTGGAGCCCTTCTTAGGCGCGGACTTTGCTGGTTCAGGCATGATGATACAATCAGTAAAATGACGAATCAATGAAGACTCCAGCGTGATACAAAGGTTTTTTATTCACTCCTTATGCAAATTTTCAAAGAGATTCTGCTGATAGTCTGTTTTCATAGGCCGCGAACCCATAAAATCGTATTTCATTGGACAACTCAAAGAATCATGAGAGAAACAAGTGCCAATCAGGAGCGGCTTAATGATAGCCCCTCCTACCGCCAAAGTTTGAGTGACACCGTTTCCTTTGTTCATTTCTCCGCTATTTATTTGTTTTAAAAATATTTTTGAAGAAAAAAACTAAATTATCCATGATCGTGTTATCTGAAAACTCAATTTTGAAGGAAATAATAGCAACGATAAGATCCTTTTAAGAATAGTTTTCATACCAGAAAATCTCTCAAAGCAACTTTAATCACTTTGATTTTGACCATATATTTTTGTTTGTTTCTGTAAACCACCTTAAATTCCAAAAGATGAATCTCTTAGAAATGTACTCTAGAAAGAAAAGTTGATTGATTTTAATGCAATTATATTGCGTTAAAATACTTCATAAAATAGACACCACATAATTTATTAAAGAAAAGTAAAAACTTATTACAGAATGATCTTTCTTCCTTTTATAATTGTATAGTTTACTTTCAATTCAAGACGGTAGACCAGCATCTATCTTTAACATCGTTGTGGAAAGACTCTTTATGTGTCAGAGTGCGTGGCTCTTAAAAGAGCCTTTGGGTTTGTGTTTATTCTGGTTTCAGGCGTTTATCCCCCGAAGCCGTACAGGGTGCGTCCCTGTCTCTTCAGCGCGTACACAACATCCATGGCGGTGACGGTCTTTCTCTTGGCGTGCTCGGTGTAGGTGACGGCATCGCGGATCACGTTCTCCAAAAACACCTTCAACACTCCGCGGGTCTCCTCGTAGATCAGACCGGAGATGCGCTTGACGCCGCCGCGGCGAGCCAGACGACGAATGGCGGGTTTGGTGATTCCCTGGATGTTATCGCGCAAAACTTTACGGTGACGCTTAGCGCCTCCTTTACCGAGTCCCTTACCGCCTTTGCCTCTTCCAGACATGTTTCACAAATACCAATCAAACGATGGATACAACAGTTGAGGACTTCTAGAACGCTATTTATATTTACCTAGAGGACCTGAAAGAGACCAATAACGCGTCACAGGGCGCAAAACGCCCCTCCCCTCAATATAGTTCCAGCCCAAAACAAATGTGATGATGCAACCCAAACCTAAATTGAAATTAATAAAAGATGGCAAAAGGTATGGAATAATGACTGTAAAGGAAGACATCTTTATCAAATTCAACGAAAGGTTGGAAATGAGAAGAAAAGATATGGAAATAGGAAGAAAGATGTTATTATTACGAGGTTAAGAATTGGTCACACTGCGTTGAATTATAGTCTTTATAAAATAGGGAAGCATGATACAGGAAAATGTGATAAGTGTGGGGAGTTAGAAACAGTGCAGCATATTCGTTTAGAATGTGCTGCATATGAATGGGAGAGACAACAGTTAATCCAAGAGCTACAATGGATGGGAATTGATACAATTTCAATGAAAGTATTGTTAGGAAATGGGTCAAGACAATCAACAATTCACGAATTAATATTTAAAAAATTTAAATAAAACAGGAATAGTAAATAGAATTTGATTTTTTTTGTCCGTGTCCTTTCCTTCCAAAGCCAAGCATACTCCAAGATCAGTAGGTGGCGGGAATGCACCATTTATGTTGGTCTGCCAATCCGCCATTAAACACCACAAGAAGAAGAAGAACCCAAACATAACCATAATCTAACGAGGCGTGTCCGACTTCTTTCATGCTTTTTAAGATTTATTTCATTTGATGCAGAATATAACTGAATTGGACCTGTATAAAAGCAATTTCACGTCAATCAATTGTGCATGATAGTTGTGTTTAATAGTTTTTATATTATTCGCACCCTGTAAAACTGCAATCACAAAATTCATGTAAAAATGTTATAAGCATTAACAGTTTTTTTTTATTAAATATAAATAATCTTCCTTATATTTAATTTCCTTGTGATTAAATATTTTATAATTATGGTAAGCCTAATCATAAAGAACGGTAACCCGTAGTATTAACGTAATGCATGACACAACTTTCTAACGTTACTCGTACAGAAATAAACCGGAAATTATCTCAATCAATGCCGTTTTAGTGGCTCTTAAAAGAGCCGTTGTGGATTGAATCAGACGCCGGTTTAAGCGCGCTCTCCGCGGATGCGGCGGGCCAGCTGAATATCTTTGGGCATGATGGTGACCCTCTTAGCGTGGATGGCACACAGGTTGGTGTCCTCGAACAGACCGACCAAATAAGCCTCGCTGGACTCCTGCAGGGCCATGACAGCGGAGCTCTGGAAGCGCAGGTCAGTCTTGAAGTCCTGAGCGATTTCTCTCACCAGCCGCTGGAAGGGCAGTTTGCGGATCAGCAGCTCGGTGGACTTCTGATAGCGGCGGATCTCCCGCAGAGCCACGGTCCCGGGCCGGTAGCGGTGAGGCTTCTTGACGCCGCCGGTGGCCGGAGCGCTCTTACGGGCAGCTTTAGTAGCGAGCTGCTTCCTCGGGGCTTTACCACCGGTGGATTTACGGGCAGTCTGCTTGGTTCTTGCCATTGCTGCGAATTACTTCTCTTCTTTGTTCTGCCAATGCTTAAAATGCTGCGTTAAATGCCTTACACTCGCTTTTAAACCATTGAACCACCACGAGCTCATAGTGTCGCGAGGATGCAGACCTGGTGATTGGCTAATACGTAATGTCTGCGCATGAGTGCCAGCCAATGACTGCGCGTTTCCTCAAACAAGTAGAAGTTTTCCCGCTCGAGGCTCGGGCTGCTTTGTTCTGTTGCATATTTCATATAAACCAACCAGTATGACAACTCCTCGGTCCTTATACTCTAAATGTTGTATTTATTTGATCAGAAATAACCGCCTTAATCCCAGTGGTTGTGCAGGTTTCGGATTAGAACAAAATACCATTACAGTCTGCGGTTTCCATCCGCCCTATAAAGAAGGGGATCAAAGATCCAGTCACAGATTAACCAATTTCTATTAGCCTACTATGAAGTCGACATGTGCATTGCTTTTAATTTTGGATTATTTATTAATATATTCACTACATTGTCAGAGCTTGGTAAAACAGCAATATTTTAATATCATGGAAAATGCGTTGGGTGGCAAGTACACATTAAAGACCATCAGTGGTGGAGGAAGTACTGAATCTCAGTACTTAAGTAAAAGTACAAATACCCAGATAAATATTTACTTTAGTAAAAGTAGAAGTAACACAATGACAACCATACTTAAGTAAAAAGTACTTTATTTTAAATGTACTTTAAGTATTAAAAGTAAAAGTACTTGCATAACAATTTATTATCTTAATGTCTATTTTCTAATGATTAATAAAACATTTAATTCTAACTCATTCAACCTAATAGCCTACTCCTATAATGATGTTCAATAATGATGGAAAAAAAATGTCACCATTTCTGAAACAAGCTTGCAATTAGGCAATATCATGCTTATCCTTACTATATGTTAATAACTATGTTTGGGGAAACTATGCAGGGGAAAAACTGATCAGAAAATGTAACGAAAATGTAACAGAAGTTGTAGAAATGTAGTGGAGTAGAAAGTATAATAATTGCTGCAAAATGTAACGAAGTAAAAGTAAAAAGTATGCACTATTTATTGTACTTAAGTAAAGTAAAGATACGTGAAAAATGTACTTAAGTAAAGTAACAAAGTATTTGTACTTCGTTACATTCCACCACTGAAGACCATCATGTGCTTTTAACTATCACGCACACCAACTACTGTAACGGTCGATGATGTAGAGCAATCATGTTTTATTGGTTTGTTGGGTCATGTTCTCCCTCCACCAATTACCTTTAGTGTTTATAAATATTATTAACGGAAAATTCACTCTCTATCAGATAAAATGGGTGGCTCTTAAAAGAGCCTTTAAGTCTGGATTAAACACACTCGAGTTTACTTAGTTTTGGCGGGTTTCTCGGTCTTCTTAGGTAACAGCACGGCCTGGATGTTAGGCAGCACGCCGCCCTGAGCGATGGTCACTCCGCCCAGAAGTTTGTTGAGCTCCTCGTCATTACGCACCGCCAGCTGCAGGTGACGGGGGATGATGCGGGTCTTCTTGTTGTCCCGGGCGGCGTTTCCGGCCAGCTCCAGGATCTCAGCGGTGAGGTACTCGAGTACCGCCGCCAGATAAACAGGAGCTCCAGCACCGACGCGCTCGCCGTAGTTTCCTTTACGGAGGAGCCTGTGGACACGGCCAACAGGGAACTGCAGTCCCGCCCTGGAGGAGCGAGTCTTAAGGCCATTGCACACCGAGCACGAAATATTCGTATGCGTATTTTCGTGTTCGTCAGCTTAAAAATTCGTCACGCATAGAAACCTTGCACACCGAGTCCGTTGCGTATTTCTTAAACCTTTGCGGGAAAAAACGCAAAAATACCAAATGGATTCGTCAAGCAGTGAGGATGATTTTTGCCCTCTCTCTTATTGAAAAAGGAAGAAAGAGAAAATATTACGTCCATCCAATCCTGAAATTGCGCCGAGAGGAAGGAGAGTTCCTTATCAAGGAGTTGCGAATTTATCCTGAGCGATTCAAAATTTACCTCAGAATGTCAGTGGGACAGTTCGATGCTTTGCTAGCGATTCTGGAGCCACATATTAAAAACAAGACCACCAATTTCCGTGAACCAATCGATTCTGAACGGAGACTGGCAGTGTGTCTGAAATGGACCAGGTATGGACACACACACACACACACACACACGGACAAACACACACCCGCGCGCGGCCCGTTGGAAGCGCTGGGCAGAACAGCTAGGCTGTTATTGTGTATTGTGCCCAAATACATTAGTTATCGAATAGGCTGCTCAATCACACCTTATTCGATCCTAAATTTCAATCTGATTGAAAGGGGAGGTTTATTAATTTCATAATCCAATATAGAGAAGAGAACATAAACACTTGATCGAATTGAAAACCGAAACTGAAAGCACGGCGCATATGTGCAATGATTTGAGGACGAGCTCCCCCCGGCCCTGAATTGTCAAAAGACCTCTCAAAATGCTGGCTCTGGATGCGAAAAACGCAGAAAATCGAACCCGATCCGATTAATTTTATGACGGACGAAAGTTTCGGAGGCGGTGTGCAAGCGTGACTGACATAACGTGAGGTCGAATTTTTTTTTTAACGTGCGAAAATTTCGGATGCGAATTTCGGACTCGGTGTGCAATGGCCTTTGCGCGGGCTTTACCGCCGGTTTTGCCTCTTCCACTCATTGTTTAAAACTTACTTATCTCGAACCTTCCTGACAATAGAAAGTGCTCAAATGAAGTGTGCCTCCAGCTTTAAACAAGAGTGCCAGTCGCCGATTGGTTTAGAGTCTGGAAAGATTTAAACCAATCACTGAACTTCCCTCCCCATTCTAGCAGGAATTATTGTGCACTGTTAGCACATGCATGTACTAGTATTTGTGAATGTGAATCATAAAAAGTGGAAGAGATGAAACCATTGAAATGTTTGTTATAAAAATACAAAAATGGATATCGTGCGCTGTCTACCAAAAGCGCTGCACATTTCACACAGACTACCCACAAGTTTCCGGGGGGCGCTCCTGTAAAAAATAAAGTGGGTGAAACTTCCGGCAAGGCGGCGGAAGTAGCTAGCATTCCAATGGTATTTTGCATAGACAGTAAAAGAAATGGACACAGCGACCCCGTTGAGTTCAACGGAGAGAGCTGAAGCTCAACATGGGCACTCACTTCCTGATAGCCAAGCGTTCTTTTTTTTTCTTCTTCTTTTTTTTTTTTTTTTTTGATAGCCAAGCGTTCTGCACAGGCTCAAACTGAGCTTGACGACGTAGATGTCACGTGAGCAAACTGACTGACTTATAGTAGCTGTGCCATAAGAAATTTTAATCGTGTACAGAGACGGCGAAGCGCGACCTGGAGGAACTTTTGGTAAGTATTCTAATTAATTATTTTGTCATTTTGCTTCTATTTATGCCATAGGCTGACACCATAAATGGATAGACAAAACTTTATCGAAGACAGTGATATAACATTTATAATAAATACAAATTAGGATCACACCTCTGAGTCCTCTGTGCCCACATTTGTCCACAATTACAGGATTAAAGGGTTAGTTCACCCCAAAATGAAAATTAAGTCATTAATTACTCACCCCCATGCTGTACCAACCCTGTAAGACCTTCGTTCGTCTTCGGAACACAAATAAAGATATTTTTGATTAAATTTGAGAGCTGTATAACTACCACATTGGCTCCTAAGGGACTGCCTCTTGACGGCCCAGAAAGTCAATGAAGAAAATGTTTAAATATCCCAAGTGACTACCGTGGCTCAACTATATGTTTATCAAGCGACGCGAATACTTTTTGTGCGAAAAAACAAACAAAAATAACGAGTTTATTCGACTATTTCTTTTCTTCCTTGTAGGCCAGAAACGAGATTTCCTTAGATTTCCACGACGCATGCGCGAGAATTGCGATCTGAAGTAGTGTAAGCTGGTGTAAGCAGATCGCAATTCTCGCGCATGCGGCGTGGAAATCTAAGGAAATCTCGTTTCTGGCAATAGTCGAAGAAATAGTCGAATAAACTCGTTATTTTTGTTTGTTTTTTCGCACAAAAAGTATTCTCGTCGCTTGATAAACTTATAGTTGAGCCACGGTAGTCACGTGGGATATTTAAACATTTTCTTCATTGACTTTCTGGGCCGTCAAGAGGCAGTCCCTTAGGCAGCCAATGTGGTAGTTATACAGCTCTCAAATTTAATCAAAAATATCTTCATTTGTGTTCCGAAGACGAACGAAGGTCTTACGGGGTTGGTACAGCATGGGGGTGAGTAATTAATGACTTAATTTTCATTTTTGGGTGAACTAACCCTTTAAGAGCTATAAAGTGAATACGGTTTGAGGGCTACAAAGGTACAACAGAAAACAACTTCCCCAAACAAAGGGGAAGCGGCCAGTTAAGGTAGCAGCAGATGATAATCACACCAACAACTTAAAAGGTAGCTCACAGGATAACAGGAACAAAACCACAAAGGGAAAAATAATACCATACTCTCATAGTGGAGGGAGAGTGGTAAATTGTAAGCCCCAGCACAAGACTTGATACACACTACAGCAGGGACTTCACTCCACGCACTCACAGCCTAAGGATCATAACACTCCCCCATAAAAGCAAACTAGGGGTTTGACTACATTAGAGGTTATAATTCATTACCACTTGAGACAAAACAAACCAAAACACTCCCACCTAATCTCAGATAAGCATTTAACATTTAAATTTATTCATTTAGATGACGCTTTAATCCAAAGCGTCTTACAATTGCTATATATGTCAGAAGTCGCACGCCTCTGGAGCAACTAGGAGTTAAGTGTCTTGCCCAGCCAGGGACACATTGGTGTCTCACAGTGGATTCGAACCTGGCCTGGGTCTCTCACACCAAAGACATGTCTTATCCACTGTGCCATCACCACCAAGCAGGAATACAAGGGTTTCTTCTCTATGGTGGAGTAGTTCAGCTGATGTTTTTTTTTTTTTTTAAACTTGACAGAGAAGTAGCAGACCAGATGGCAGATATCCTTCTCCATCCTGCAACAGCACGGCACCAGCACCTGTGGCACTCGCGTCAATCTCGAGCTTAAAGAGGAGAGAAAGGTTTGGCGCGGCCAGGACGGGCACAACAGAGGTGCGATTTCACTGCTTCAAATGCATGACAGAGCTCATTTCGAGGTTATGATAATAGAGTATTAGCCTATAAGGTTGTATTCATTTCTTTGATTTCCTGACCCATTTAGTGCAACTATTGGTGGAATGAATTCTGAGAGATCAAGACATCAATTTTATGAATTTTATTCAATTACATTTTGACAGGAACAGAAACCACAGCACTTTCATTGGCTCTATTTTTATACATTATTTCACAAAATAACTGAATTATATAACCATGCCATTTATCATGAGCATAATAGGTCACATATTTGTTTTACATATACATCTTATAAAAAATGCAACTAATGGGTTTCCATGCTAAAAAAAAAAAAATACAAAATTATATACAATTCATGCAACTGTATCAATGCTTTGATCAACGTATTAAAGACATATGCACTCATCCAGCCAAATATTCCAATCTTGAGATTACACAAAAATAAGATTTTCATGTGGGGGCACCTTGTTTTAGCTCATTTGTCTCACATACTATTTAGCTTGTTTGCCTTTTTCTGTTTAGATGTTCTTTTTACATTACCATTCTCATTTAGTTTGGTCAAAGTGTCCTGTTGTGCCCTTTGGACTCTAGAAAAAAAAAGATTATATTAATTAGATTAAAAAAAATCAATAACACGAATCAACACACGTACATACATTTTTAAAGTTAAATATGAATTAAAATATTAATTATCTTCACATTATTTATCCATATTAAGAATACTCTCTCTCTTTATATACACTGTATATATAAGTTCAGATAGACAGCTGGTGGGACTAATGAAGGCCTTGATTAGTTACACCACGTCTGTTTGAGGCAGATTTGTGCTGTTGTGAGGGATTCTATGCAGGGGGTTGAATAATTTTGAGACTGCAGACATTAAAAGTTGCATTTTCAGCTAAATCTGGAATTTGGGGAAACAACTTGAAACATTTGTTGTGTATATCAATTACTTTTGTCTGATTTGTTCAGTGCAAACAGCTGAAAGTCTGTACATTTTGCCAATAACCCTGATTTGCAGGGATTGAATAATTTTGATTACAACTGTGTGTGTCTGTGTGTGTGTGTGTGTATATATATATATATATAGATCAGGTGAATGACATTTTGCCTCACTTTCCAATAGATTGCAATGAATAAAATCCACTACTGCCCTACATTTTTTAAAAATGGACAGCGCAATAATCATCAACTTGTTTAACCATAATCATTGAGACTTTTAGCACAAAACAACCCAGGCTAAAATCATATATATATATATATAATTGTTTTAAAATGTTGTTCCCTTTCAAGGGAACTTCGAGCTGCGTTTGAGACGCGGTGGGAACACCCTGCATGATTACGTCGTGAAGCACATGTAAAATCAGTCCAATGGAAGCGCGAAACGTCATGGATGACGTCATAGACCAGGAAACTATAAAGCAACCCTGAAATAAGACCACCAGCTTCTGCACCTTCAGCAAGCGCTCTCTGTGAAATCTGTCCTTGTCTATATTGTTGTCTGTCAAAGCCCAAAATATCTCTATCTATTATCATGGCGAGCCAGCAAGATTTTAGACGTTGTGTTGTTCCCTGCTCTCGTTATATCACGGGTCACACATCAGCTTTGTGTTGTTTTGGTTCGCGTACCCCGAGGTGCGGGTCCCGCTGCTGCTGGCTTTTATCTTGGGGTTCGCAGATGGATCTAGTAGCGGGGTTTGAGACGGGCCCCGCCCTTTCTCAACCCTCTGCTGGATCCGGTGTCTCTGCCCAGGAACGAGCCCACGCTGCGGTTTGTCCTCGCCAGGTTGAGGCACCAATGTTGCAGATATCCAGTTCTGATGTCGTTGATATGGGTGATTATGAGTTTTCGCCAGCTCATACCCCTGCTGATGAGGAGCTTATGGAGGTTTTATCTCGTGCTGTAGCTAAATTAAATATCGAATGGCCAGCTGACGATTTTGATATTGAATTTAGAAAAAGTCTGTTAGATGAACGATTTTTGCCATCTAGATCACGACCTCCACGTCGGGAACTCCCGTTTTTTCCCGATCTCCACACCGAGGTGTCGAGATCGAGCATCTTTCAGAGTGCATAATCATAGTAAAGTTCAAGGAATTGAACACTATGGTTACCTGACAATGCCTCGTGCGGAAGAGACGCTTGCGAGCTATCTCTCCCCCCAGTCGGCGTCATCTCTGAAAGCCCTGACATTACCCATCAAGCCTTTAAAAGCGTACTTGGCAGCTTACACACTATGTCAATGTGATCATACTATGTTTTTTAAGAAGCTGGTGGTCTGATTTCAGGGTTGCTTTATAGTTTCCTGGTCTATGACGTCACCCATGACGTTTCGCGCTTCCATTGGACTGATTTTACATGTGCTTCACATGAAAGGCCATTCTCAACGCAGCGTCTCGTTCCCTCTGAGGGAACCAGGGTTACATACATAACCTGAGACGTTTTATTAGCTCGTCTTACTGACCTCAATTCTTCTTTCAGCCTTTTGAGTTTATCATACAGTCTTTCATTTCTCACATCCAGGGGGGAAGTAGGGACAAACCAGCTTGCTACACACTTAAAGATCACAACTACATGCTGCTCACAGAGAGATAGATCAATATAGTGAGTGAGCAATACAATCCATTATTCTTAGTGTAATTACTCTGTATCTGTAATCATGTTCTTATTTATGTATCAGATTACCTCAAACAGAATGATGAAGACTAATCGTGCTGCCAGAATGACCCAAAACTGATTTGTTAAACTATAGTCTTCATTACTTCTGTAGTCTCTGTAGCTGAAAATAAACAGTACAGTAAATAAACAGTACATAACCAGTGTAAACTTGCTTGAGGTGTTTAAGATAGATAGATAGATAGATAGATAGATAGATAGATAGATATTACCTGCAGTGTGTCACATTTATGCCACTGTAAGTGACCATCTGATGATGTGTGAAATCTTCACTAACTCTCTTATCACTTATATAAGCAATGGAAAGTGTGTTGTTTATGTATCCAACCATACAACTGAAATTAAAGAAAGAAGATTGAAAGACACATTTGTGGTGCTCCAAATATACTGATAAGCAGGTTTGAAATATCAACTCACTCAATGCCTGTAGCACTGCCGCTGGCACAAGGCCCATAGTAGTACTTGTAAACCAGACGAGGAATGAAATCAGAGGATATACCAATGACCAGTCCATTAGCAATGACCGCAAGCACACTAATGGCCTCCAGCACTTCAGTCCAAACACCTGAAATCAGAAAAAAAAATTAAACATTGTTTGAGGGTCCACATATTTTTTCATGATAATTTTCCATCCTCTATTTTTATTGTCAAGTTTCTTTGCAAAGTTGCATTATTTTGTGACAGATTAATAAAATAATCTGAACAGATTTGTGCTACTCAAACTGTTAAAACAAGACTGAAATGATGAGGGATCAGAGGGATCCGGTTCAGTTGCTTCAGAAGGATATTTAGAGTTGTAGGCAATAAGCAAAGCCACATTTTACCCTTATCTATAATTGTTCTAATATTTAGGATTAACTATTGTATTTCCTCACAGTGACTGGAGCTCAGAACGATTCTTTCAGGCAACACGTCAATTTCAGTTTGTTAATATAAATGGTCAGTTTGAACTGCACTGGAAGTTTTGAGTTCAGCAAGTTACAGTTTGTTTACATAGTCCCATAAGCTCTTAGGGGTTAGTTCACCCAAAAATGAAAATTAAGTCATTAATTACTCACCCCCATGCTGTACCAACCCCGTAAGACCTTCGTTCATCTTCGGAACACAAATAAAGATATTTTTGATTGAATCTGAGAGCTAGATCAGTCCTACATAGACTGCCTAAGGGACTGGCTCTTGACGGCCCATAAAGTCATTAAAGAAAAGGTTTAAATATTCCATGTGCCTACAGCGGCTCAATTATAAGTTTATCAAGCGACGAGACTACTTTTTGTGCGAAAAAAAACATAAATAACGACTTTATTCGACTATTCCATTACTTCCTTATGGGCGCATGCGCGAGAACTGAGACGAGGATGTTCACATTCGTCTACTTCTTGTTACCGGCTGCTCACCGCTTAGGAGTTTTACCGCCACCTACCGTATAAAATGATGTGCTGATATAGCTGGAAGCGCAAAACTTTCTGTTTACAAGCAGAGGAAGATGCGCGCTGTACATACGCTTTTCAATGTGCGTATTTTCCGCACTATAAGGTGCACTTAAAAGCCTTTAATCTTCTCAAAAAACGACAGTGTTCCTTATAATCCGGAGCGCCTTATATATGGATCATCATCTTATACGGTAGGGGGCGGTAAAACTCCTAAGCGGTGAGCAGCCGGTAACAAGAAGTAGACGAATGAGAACGTCCTCGTCTCAGTTCTCGCGCATGCGCCAATAAGGAAGTAATAGAATAGTGGAATAAAGTCGTTATTTATGTTTTTTTCGCACAAAAAGTAGTCTCGTCGCTTGATAAACTTATAATTGAGCCGCTGTAGGCACATGGAATATTTAAACCTTTTCTTTAATGACTTTATGGGCCGTCAAGAGCCAGTCCCTTAGGAAGCCAATGGAAGAGTGATCCAGCTCTCAGATTCAATCAAAAATATCTTTATTTGTGTTCTGTAGATGAACGAAGGTCTTACGGGGTTGGAACAGCATGGGGGTGAGTAATTAATGACTTAATTTTCATTTTTGGGTGAACTAACCCTTTAAATATCAAATGATTTCTCATGATATGAATATTCTGTTTATAACGCCTTGAGCCTTTTTTTCCCTCACCAATATTGTTGGCCTTTGTTGGTACTAGTCTGCGTTCAAGACTGACCATCTTAATGGCATCCAATCGGATCTCAATGATGTTGTTTAGAAGAGCCAACAATGGAGCCAAAGGAAATGCTGCTACGAAGATAGTAGTAAAACTGAACTGCATCACTGTGGAGGTAAAACAAACAAAAAATGCTCATTTTAGACATCTGTGTTTCAAAGAAAACATACGCTTTCTACCGGATCCTCTTAAATGAACACTAGAAGAGTTTTGAAGACTCAAAACTTGCTGTGGGGAGTGATTGCTAAGGCATTCTAAGTGGTTATTAGTATTTTACTATGTGTTGGGGTTACTAGTGACCCAAATCAAAGAAGCCTACTTCAAATCTCTATGGTTTGAGATCTCAATCATGATAAAATGTGTAGGACGAGTTACTGACCAAAATGTAATATGGTTAGGGATTTTAGTTACATCCCTAAATATAAGAATGAACAATAGTAGTGATATTGTCTTAGCAAACACCACTAGTAATCAGTTCTGGGAACACACACACACACACACACACGCACACAAAATGACGATTACATCTTCAAGCATATTTTCAAGATCTGTACCCATTTCCAAGAACTCATTAAAGAGGCTGAAGCTGTCAGTTTTAATCAGGCCATAGTTTCTGTGGAGCTCCTCGCGTTTGCAGTTTTCACAGAGTTCGGATCCTTCCTTGGTGCACTCCTTCTTATAGCATTTTACACATCTTCTCCGCAGCTTCTGGGTCTTTTTCCTGTTCAACCACCTTCTAAACCATCTGTATGAGGGTATAAATAGATGTTTGTTATCTCTTATTCATTTACTGTACATCATACAAAGTAGACGAAGCAGTGTAAAATAGGGATCAGGATTATAAGAAATGTAATGATTCCGGATCCTTAACTATTATTTTTAATACTTGACAAAGAAATGGTCTTAACTGCATAATAGCATATGACTGAAATACTACTTTCGGTAACATTTTAAGTCAACATAGAGCACACAATAGAAAAGACGTGTAGTAGCGGAATCTTACGTCATAAAAATGTTTGGTTGTCAGTATTTTATACTTAATATATGGAAGTGGTTCTGAAAAAGTTCTTGATTTCCAACACCAGTGGAAAAGCACAGACCACAAAAAGACAATAAAAATGTTCCACTTACGGACCAGAATATTCAAAGATATTGTTGAAGGTCTGTTTAAGTACCATGATAATAGACATCTGAATGAACAAATCTGTGAGACAGCCACTTGGGTGACACTGAAGTGAAAAGAATGTAATATTGCATAAAAATTAGTGTAAACAAATAAGTTAAAAAAAATATATATATATATATATATAGTATTTTGTTTATAGCAGACTGTGCACTGTAAAAAATGAATATGCTTTCTCTAATAAAAAAAATGTGGCAACAGATTACAAGCAATATTATAAATTAAATGTAACAAATTAGAATTGAGTAATAATTAATTAAAAGTTAACCATTTAAAATGAGTAAAACTTACAACAGCAACCAAAAAAAAAAAAAAACATACATTTAAGTCACCATTATGGTGATCGGTGTTTGTTTTAGGTTTGTTTTGAAATGACGGTTTTCTCCTTCAGTGATTCTGCTTGTTAACATCAGGTGTCTTCAATGTTGGCAATATAAAATAAAGAGTTGACGTCCGTCTGATAGTGAGATATTTTTGTTAAATTTTTTGGTGTAAACTTTACTCATTTTAAATGGTTAACTTTTAAGGAATAATTTGATTAATTATTACTCAATTCTAATTTGTTCAATTTACATAATAATATTACTTGTAATCTGTTGCCACAATTCTATTGATTAGATAAAGCACATTAATTTTTATAGTGTAGACAAAATTATAATTGCCACACCTCCTCCAGTCTCCATCTGCCAGATATTCTTGTATATCCTCCAGGGTGACCATTAATTCTTAAAAGAAAAATGTTTTTGTTAAGTGCATTACTTTTTTGTTGTTGCTTACAGTACATTTTCATTACAGTAAAAATGTATTAATTTTAGAGGAAATGAGTTATGCCCTGGTAAAAACACCTAAACTGCACCGTACAATATAACCAATCGGTCAAAGCATATGACAGGGCTACACAAAACTAATACTGACAAATTCATAAATGATGTATCTGGTAAAGGCTGATATTATTCATAAGTACTATAACAATGGGATTACTCTGCAAACAGAGCAATTAATTTACAGTAATTATTAGTATAATATCATAGATAATACTATATATTAGAAACTATTAATTGTCAAGGCTACCTTCCCAGAAAGAACGCTGTGTACATGAGAGAGGAGAACATTGTAAAGAACTGGAATGTGAACATCTTCACTGTGAAACTCCTTTCAATGGCAGAATGGGAGTGCTTATTCTCTGCAAACAACAACAAAAAGAAAACGGTATAGTCTTGAGAAGTGTTGTATATCAAACAAATTGGGTTAACAATAAAATGTCTGAAAATTAAAGCCACAAACCGTGTTTCACTGACCTATTTCACTCAGCTTCATGGCTACTGTACAATTGACCTGAATGAAATAATTACATGGTTACAACTATTGTTATCATAAGCCAAAGGAGAAATAAGCTCTGTTCCAAATTGTATTGCATAACAGGCAACTCAATGCAAACGCTGATTCAAAACAGGCTACATAAATGGTTAGTTCAGCCAAAAATGTAAAAAAATTATGTCATTGATGACTCACCCTCATGTCGTTCCAAGCCTGTCAGATCTCCGTTTATCTTCGCAACACAGTTTAAGATATTTTAGATTTAGTCCGAGAGCTTTGTGTCCCTCCATTGAAAATGTAAAAAAAAATTAAAAATGGAAGATGGCGCTGCTGTGATTTTGAATAAGGTCAATTGCTCAGGATCAGTTGTTTCACCCAGAGATGTTTAAAGCCTCGAGAACACAGACGTTACCTGTGCAAGAGCTGAGAGGTAAAACTGAAGTGGAGAAAACTTTAAAAAAAAAAAAAAAAAGAAAAAGTGTGTACGGTATACTGTGCTTGTCCAGAAAAGAAATAAAGACATCATCAAAGTAGTCCATATGACATCAGTGGCTTAGTTACTACATACCAAATACATTTTGGTCCAAAACTATGAAATGCCAAAGCTGACTTAATTAAAAATAAATATATACATAAATAAATATACGAAGAAATGTAAAAAAGCAAAAATACAAAAATAAATATACAAAGAAATGTAAAAAAGTACAAATAAATCAGTATTTATACTTTTATTTCCATATTTTTGTATAATTGTATTTTTTCACAAATTTATTTATTTATTTATTTCTACATTTATTCATTTATTTATTTCCTCTTTTATTTATTTCCACATTCATTTATGTATTTATGTTTTAATGTCTACATTTATTTATTTCCACATTTAATTATTTCCACATTTATTTATTCCAACATTTCTTTCTCCGTATGTTAATGAGGGGGGCGTGTTTTAACTTAGACATAAGCAATCGAGCTCAGAGTGGCAGTGCTGAGGCTTTGAGGCCACATGTGAGGTGTCACCTTGTGGTGTTTGACCAAACGAAACACAAGAGCTGTGCAGGCAATAAATAATAATTTGGTTATCAGATAACACGTCAGCAGCATCTTATGTCAGCACTGCGGACAGAACCGGAAGAAAATACAATGTTTAATGTTACTTTTGGTTTATTGTTTAATGTTATTTTTGTTTTTTGTTCTTTTTGGACAAAATTGTATTTTCGATGCTTCAAAAAATTGTAACTAAACCACTGATGTCACATGGATTACTTTGATGACGTCTTTATTTCCTTTCTGGAAAAGGACAGTATGTCGTAAATACATTTTCAGTGGAGGGTTAGACTCTCGGACTAAATCTAAAATATCTCCAATGTGTTCTGAAAATGAATGGAGGTCTTACGGCCTTCACTCAAAAAAATGATATATTGACTTTAACTTTTTTATGTAAACAGGTTCTACATAACTGGGTTACGTTTAACAAACATAATTTGTTCATGTAATTTCAACAATGGAATTAAGTAATTTTAAGCGACCCAATTAAACTCTGAGCCGAGTGTTAAAGGAACACCAAATCAGGTTTAAAGTTAATGAGATAATTAATTGAATAATTAAGTGATGATTGAGCATTATTAAAGACGCCTGATGTTACCAAGCAGAATCACTGAAGGAGAAAACTGAAATTTTAGGTCACCATTATGGAGATCAGTTTTTTTGTTGTTGTTTTTTTAGTTGCGCTCTTGACTCTCACTAGCCTGGTTCAACCAGACTCTCGTACATTTCATTTGTACATAGAGTCTGGCCTCTCTCCATTGAGAAATGTTTACTTCCTTGTAGGCAGGTTCTTTGTTAAAGTTCAACACAATTGGATCTGATAGGCTGAAGCAAGTCGATCACAGGCAAACAGGGAGTACAGCAGGGTGACGCAGCGTCTCGTTCCCTCTCAGGGAACCAGGGTTACAGTCGTAACTTGAGACGTTCCTTTCAAGGAAAATCGAGCTGCGTTGAGATGCTGTGGGAACACTATACCCACTACGCCATAATAGAAAATGCCTGTTCTGTGTGAAGTCATTGTGCAAGCATCCTAAGCAAGCAAAGGAAGGAAGCATACTACAGGGTGTCTCCTCAAGAATACACCACTAAAGGGACGTGGTAAGCAGCTAAGGCCGCAATGTACACCTTTAGTGTGGAGGGGGATAGACCTGCGGAGAAACCCCCCTGCAGGAACTCCAGCACCGCAACCACAGGGTAGATACCTGGGTCCAGCTGGTACTCTCCACACCAGGGAGTGAACAATTTCCACTTCAAGGTGTAGAGTTTCCTCGTGGAGGGAGCTCTGGAGTTAAGGATGGTCTCAACAACCTCAGTTGAGAGACCTGAACCCCCTCAGAGGCCAAGCCCAAAGTTTCCACAATTCTGGGCGGGGGGAAGGATCAACCCACTCGACTGAGAGAAAACGTCCTTCAATCTATTGTGACAAATCAGTCCTCGGACTGAATCTGTGACACAATCTGTTTGAATGTAAGTATTCATCCTTCTTTCGAACAATGAAGTAACGGCTGTAAACCCCTGACTCCCTACTGGGAGGAGGAACCCTTTCTATAGCCTCCTTTCGCAGAAGAGTCTGTACTTCTTGCTCCATAACCAGAGCCTGCTCAGTGTCCACCACGTAGGGAGGACCTCAAGAAATCTAGGCAGGAGAACCAAACTGAATTTTGAAACCATTTCTATAGTGAGCAGTAACAAGATATATTTGGCAGTAGCTTACACGCTGCCAGAAAATCTACTGAGGGGACCAGTCTCTCAAGACTGGCCACTGATATTGGTCAAACAGCTACTTCGGTGCCCTGTAACAGCGAACCAGCAGGGAAAACCGAACTGACTGTTCTACGACCCTCCTCGGAGGATCATTCGGGAATGCTGACACCTCGTGCCCCGAAGCGGCAAACTGGCAGGGAACAACCGGACTGCTTGCAATTGATTTTGAGAGTTTACCGCAGGGTTCCCCAAACTCGGTCCTGGAGGGCCAATGTCCCTACACAGTTTTGCTCCACCCCTGATCAAACACACCTGAGCAAGCTGGTTGATCAGGGTTGGAGCAAAACTCTGCAGGGACAGTGGCCCTCCAGGACCAAGTTTGGGGAACCCTGGTTTATTGGAACGGAGAGTATTTTAGCAAATAAAATAATTTTTAAAAGCCATTTCAAGCCATTTCATCAAGCCATTTCATTGGGTCTTTAAAAATAAGACAACTATCAGTTCTCTGAAAATAGTGGGAGGTTTGTAGAGCTTACCCGAGTCATGACGGTGATGGTGATGTAGTGTAGCACAGCTCCGAGCATCAGGGCAACTGTTTGGGAATTCTCCGTAATGACGGGCCAAGAACTGTTTTCAGCCAACAGTACAGTAGCAATCACTCGAAACACAACTAGGACATGGGTCAAACCAATGATGATCAGCATCTGACAACACATAAAACACAGACACCAACAAAAAGCGTTAGCCGTACATATATGAACTATATATTTTTATGAGAGTAAATAGATTTTTGCAAAATCAACATGGGTTTCTTACCATAAGTGTGGCTAAAACCATTACTATAGTGGACCGTAGATAAGAGTGCATGGGCATCTTGGGTTCACAGTGTGCATTATTAACAATCTCCAGAATCAATTCTTCCTGCATGGTACAAGTGCATACAAAATTACATGTTATACCCAACCACCCTAAGCTTTATAATGTAGTTCTTCACCATGATGTAACAATGATGCAGTTTTTTTGAAGTAACACTGAAAGTAGTAGCATAGCAGCAGTGGATGTGCGTCAAAAACCGAGAAACAATTGGTTGCAATTGATTTTGAGAATTTACCGGAACAGAGAGTGACTAATTGTGTGTTAAAATTGTACTTCACACCAGTCATTAGTTCTGTGACCCTCATACATTTTTTTTTTTCTAGAAATATATTAGTAATAAAGGTCTACTGAAGCGAAGCGGTGCGTTTGTGTAAGAAAAATATCCATATTTTAAACTTTATCAACTAAAATAATTAGCTTCCAACAGACGGCCCTACACATCGATTTGTTTTATTAGTTTAGCCAGCAGCTTTTTCAAGAGGGCAGCTTGACCATATTATTTAAAGTTATCAGTACTCATATAAAATTCCCAGTCGCTAACTCAAAGGTCTAATACTGTATGATGTATTTTTGTGATAGAGATTAATGTGTAATACCTCTTCCTCACACCAGTCAAAGACCTTCCATGCGCACACATAAGACGAACTGTGACGCTTCCAAAACTCCAGAAACACAGTGGCTGTAAAGAAGACAATAACGTCTCTCATAACACTTAATCAATCCAACTAAATCAATCCATCAATCCAAGGTTAGAGCTGTTGTTGAACTTACCCCACACAGCCATGAACATGGCGAATGCTACTGTTCCCTCATTATCAAACAGAAGGCTCACCTGCACATGTGGCCCAAAAGACACAGTGTCAGCACATATAAAACATTTGAACCTTTATTTAATAGAAAAGAGAGAACATTCACAGAAATGTGGCCAATGGACTGGAACTTCTTGTCTAGGTATACAGTTTAGTTTGGAATGGGGTACGGTTAGCATGGACTCAGGGTGCACATGCGTTTTAGTTGATTATGATGTATTTAGTAATTAAAGTCCCTGTAAAGTCAAAATTAAGTATGTGTCCTGAGTTTGTCACACCACAGAAAAATGTGTAATTAGCCACCCAGCCAAATTTGAATGATAAAAAAGTACATAAAATAAGCAATCAAAATCATGAAAAAATGAGCAGATTCTCTGCTCTCAAACGCTGGGGGCGTGTCCGCTGGCTGTGCTGAAACCACGCCCACTCACGGGAAAGCTTTTGATGGTGAATCGGTGATATTAGCTGATTAGCTTTTGGAGACAGGAGGATGAACACACTGAGGCGGGAGATCGTCGTTTCGGCCCCGTTCACCAGTAACACACTGAATTATCAGTGAATCCAAGTTGTCTCTGAGGAAAGTTTATAAAACGATCCAGTGTAAAACGATCACTACAGAGGCGGGTGTTGGGGGTGATCCTCAGGTCTTCATCAAGGTATAGGCTCTCTAAAAATCTTTTCTTGATGTGATCGTTTTTAAGGGAATTTAAATGAAGATACCGATCTGTTTTGTACATGATCGCATCCAGGTAATAGCCCATGCATGTCCGTGTCAAAGGCATAGCAAGCTAGAAAACTGTAGGCTCAGCTGTAGTAACTAATAGTACTGACAGTCATTAGCGATTGAGTGGTGAATGCGAATGTGCTCGGGGAGTGTGTGTGGAGAGGGCGGGGGAGATCAGACTCAAATAGGGGCGTGTCCAGCAGCTCATGGGTTCCAGTGCGTCATCGAGCCCTGTTTTAGCCCCGCCTAATTAATCCGTGAAATTGCAATGGTGAAAAACTGTTTAACGGTCTAACTCCACATTTCAGTACTTCACAGTTCACGGTCTTTGTAATATGTTTTAGCAATACATATGTAACATTTATAATGTGTTTAGAACTTTTTTGTGGAATTGCCTTTACAGGGACTTTAAACACATGTAAGGGATGATCGTGTTGATAATAGGCTGGAATACAATACACAAATTGTACTCCGATTTGCTGTCTAGATGAGTCGACAAATGCAGATTTGGACAGACGGATTTGACGGACTTCACATAAAATCGCATAGTTTATGATGGGCTCAGACTCTGAAGCTTAAGGTTCAGACAATGATTCCATCCAGTCGGAGGATATCAAAACATTTTTCATATTTTGAGCCAATTTTAAAACGTTACTGAAACAGAAGCTGTACTCTATCTAGCAATAAAATACAATACAAATACAAAAAGTAAATTAAAAGAACATTCATAAAATAAGCCTCCATTTTTTGAATCTTCAGTACAGATAAAACAACCCAATTACCCTGTAACCATTTATAAAGTTGGCAAGTGTATGATGCCTAATCTGTTCAGATTTTAAAAGTTCTGTAGTGTATTCCAGAAAAAAAATGATCTTCAATTATCTCCATACCAAAATCTCAGTTACGCAATCATTAAAATATGATATATGTTATCTAAAGGGCCTTGAGTCCTTCTTATAGGTGGGTGATAGAGTCATGATATAGTGCATATGTGTGTATATGTAAAAAACAAAGTAAGAGTGCACTTACTTGTCACTTTACTTGCGTAAAAAATACAGTACCTTTGCGTACATGCAGGTGTCGGAAAGCTCCCACACTTTGCAACTAATATCGCACAGAGGGCACATTATAACGTTCGACTGGCACACCTCTTGTCTGTGTACACACACAAGCACACACACATATTGATTTGGCTTCAGGACCCTTATTTTACATTAGACCTTACACCATAAATGTTTATCGAAAAACAAAGATGTATTTAAAAATCAAACATTGAAGTTTATTAATATTAGGTTACTCACATGAGAGGACTTGTGCTGTAGAAAGCCAGGCCATACAGGAATACTATGAGACCAATTACAGAAGCAGGAATCAAGAGAAATGTGTACCAGCCCAGCCACAGGAAATAAAGAGCCACCTTCTCGCCAAGGTAGTTTCTGACAACACATACAATAAATGCATCATCAAGAAACCTTCCAGGATACTTTCTATTGGCAGCAGAATGGAAATAAGTCTATAATGAACAGAGAGATGAGTACAACCACAAAATAAATAAAAAAGAGAACCTGATGTTAGTTATGGGTTGCCCCCGAAAACAAGCGGACCATCGAGCCCAGCTCTGCTTCAGTTCTTTCTGCTCCCTTTTCTAGGAATGAAAGTGGACAAAGGACAAAGTTGTTGTTGTTTTTTTATGTTGTTACGATTACTACAAAACCATGAAATCTAATTTATTTGGACTGTAACTAGAGATCCTGTAGGTTTAGTTGTCCTGGTTCCCTTTCGAGGGAACTCGCACTGCATCAAAATGCCTGTGTGCGATTGCGTTGCGTTGGATTGCGTTGGATTGAAATCAATCCAGTGGTGTGAGGGAACATCATAGGCGGGTGACGTCATCGACCAGGAAATTATAAAACACAACCAAAACCAAACAGTGTGCCTTCAGCAAGTCCTCTTTGTGAAATAGTTTGTCTTTGGTGCTTTTGTCTGTCTCTTTGTAAAAAAAAAGCATTATAATGGTGAGTGAACAGCATTTCAGGAAGTGTGTTCATCCCTGCCCACCTTATATTACAGTTAGGGATACACATATACTGTGTGTTGTTTGTCTGGCCCTTGAGGGGGCTGATTGCGAGCATTTTTGTCGGGTTCGCAAATGGATCTAGTGGGGTTAGAGACAGGCCTGGCTCTTTCTCTGCCTTCACCTACTAGGTACAGTGTTTCATCTCAGGGTTTGGAAGCACGCTCTGTGGTTACTTCCACCACCAGTGAAGCACCAGTACTGCAACTTTCCATTTCCGAGGAGCTGGATGTTATCAGTATTGAGCCAGGAGACACTGAACTGGCCGGCCGAAAACAACGGAGCTTCGTCAGAAAAGCAATCTAGATGAACACTTCCTGCCATCACATACACAACCTCCACGTCGGGGCTTGATGTTTTATTTCCTGACCCCCACTGAGCAAGAGGAAGAGACCAGTTTCATACCATGTATTTAGTCCACAAAAATCTAAATATTTAAACATCCACGGGCTTAAAAAACACAGTTATGGGGCGATGCCCAGGGCTGAGTTGTTGCGAGCCATCTCTCCCCTAAATAAGCATCATCCCTCAAAGCCCTGACATTACCCACCAAACCACTGAGAGCTACTTTGGCGGGGTATCTGTAAGCGTATTTGCCAGCAGGTCAGGCCTAAGACGGTTTCATCGAAGAAGAATTCCTGATGCCCTCAAGGGGCCGTTCTGCCAACCCCGCCATCTTGTGTGTCTCAGGGCACAGGGGTTCCCAGCGAGTGCTTATCCGTACGGCCGCCCTAAAAAAAGGGGCACAGCAGGCTCTAGTCATAGGGGAGGAAGTCCCTGCTGGCGATGGTGGGAGTCCAGGTTCTAGAGCCAGTTCTTTATTGTTCCTAAAAAGGATGGGGGTAATGACTTATGTCATTAAATAATTGTTGTTATAAGCGAATGTCCGCGTCTTGTACCCGCCCAGGAAATCTGTAAACCGTATGGCACCAGACAGGGGCAGTCGACCCGGGGTATTTTATGTAGCTCACAATGTTTTCTCTTCCAAATTGAAATTTTACTGCCGCCATTAAACCAATTTATAACGGAACATGTTTACCCACTCGACATCATAAAAGTTGTAACATTGTAATGTGAGTGACAGTCGTAAATCGCGGGCTGTTTATTCCAGTGGACGCAAGTTGCAACTAAAACAATAGAAGGCAATGGCGCAACGCTACCCAGCAACAGCTCAGTAATGGCGCCCGCTTACTTCCGGTAGTTTCGCCAGATTCGTCTATAGTTTCCTTTTGAGCCCGCCAGTGTTGTGCGTTATAGTAACGTAACTACTTTTTTGGGTAAAAAGTAGTGTAATGCGCTACTACTGAAAATTTGGTAACAAAATATAGTTCCTTTTTCAATTCGGTGAAACATTACTTTTCCCAGGGACAGATTTGACAGCGACCTCCGTCATTTGACAGATTTGACGGCGATCGCTATCTCCGTAGTGAACGCCAACAGAGAGAATTATAATGGATTGCATAATCAGAGAGTAGCCATTTCTTTTCGTTTTGAATTGTTTCGTTTAAAGACATTTCAAGCTTTCTATATATAGATATAATTATCATGCCTGTGAGGCATACAATTAGTTTTGGCTAATTTATGATGAGGTGTGCTCCACATTCATTTAATTCAGAATTTTGCACACATAAGTTGAAAGGCATTTGTTTACGTGCATAGTAAAACATATCAGAAAAATTGATCAAGTTCACGGATAACTGTGCATGCATTTATTAACCATTATGATACTAAAATCATAATAAAGTAGGCTATACTATGTACAAAAAATCAGATGAGCCCAGAATGCATGATATGCTTATCCATTAATGGGCATTTATTCATAAATATTCAAAATTCTGACAAATGCATTATGCATTTAAGGCATTATATATGGCATTATGCATAGTAGAACTTTAAGTAGGCTTACACATTTAGGAAAAGATATTGGGTTCTGCCCAAAGTCAAGCAACATAAAAGTAACGTAAAAGTAATGAGTACCGTAAAAAGTTACTTTCCATATGGGGTAACTAAGTAAAGTAACGGATTACTTTTTTTAAAGTTAAAGTTACTCTACTTTTTAAAAGTAACTTCCCCAACACTAACGCCCGCTAATGACGTTCCATCTCGCCACTGGACTGTTTTTATACGTGCTTTACGACACAATCACACAGAGGCGTTCCCACAGCATTTCAGTGTTTCGTTCCCTTCGTCAGGGAACCAGAATGCAAAAACAAAAAAAGATGTTTTGTTTAGCAGTGGTTTTGTTCGTTGGTTCTTGAAAAGAATCTCATTTGACTTCTGAAATCTTACATTTTTCTGAGTGAAACTTGATTTGAGTATTCAAAGTAAAGAATTCTTCTATGTGTGTGATCAAATACTCACTGTGACAAGATACGTTTCCTATGTGCTGCTTTGAGCATCAAATGTATAATTATCACCCTGGGATTTACTTCCTTATCAACACATTTGCATAATGATTCTGCAGTGTGGACTCTGTACTACAGGTGCACAAATGCTGTGAGCAAGAGGAAATAAATATTAAAATCATACCTCATGTAAGCAGAAGTGAGTCTCGAAAACATTTTTTTTTATGAGATCGGGCAGATATTCTGAAACACCTAAGAGAGGTAGAGCGAGAGAATGTATTGTGGAATCGACAGTTCTGGATGAATCATATAAAGGTTGAAATAAGACAGTGATGTAATATGAATGAGCAATCTAGGGAAACTGTTACTCACCGTCAGACTTGATGCATGTGTGATGCAGAATGAAATCAACAATACGAATCCTGAAACAGAGCCACAATGCAGATCAAAGCCCTACTGTTAAAGTGACTTCTTTATGTGTGTACAACACAGATTTTTTCACAATACATCAATCGTGACTATGTCACCTTTCTCCACTGCACCATAGAGAGGGATTACTCAGATTACCACGAGCAGTGTTGGGTGTAACTAATTACTAAGTAATTAGTTACTGTAATTTAATTACTTTTCCCTTGAATATGTAAAGTAAGGGATTACTCTTCATTTATAACTGAATTACAGTTACTTCTGATGTAATTGAGGTAAATACTGTGTATAGATCAATCCGATCTCACAGCGATTCGTATGCATTTTATGAGGTGTCTAAATCGTACAAACACACTCGTATGAATTATTGTAAAATATGTATGAAAAAAGTGTGAAATGTCATGAGATCAGACATAAAACAATAGTGGGTTTAACATCAAAATGTATTGTCTGATGCTAAAAAGTATGTTTTTATAATGTAACCTTCTCCACCTTGGTCAGTTCATGCAATTTTATAGTATTTATTTGAAAAAATTAAAACAGATTCATGTCTATCCTTGTATTATTCAGCTGGTTGAGATTGATATGGGATTTTGAAAGTAATTAGTAATTAAAAGTAATTAAATACTTTATAGAGAGAGTAATTAGTACAGTAATCTAATTACACTGTTGAAGAGGTAATTAGTAACTAGTAATTAATTACTTTTTAGAGTAACTTACCCAACACTGACCACGAGTAAGAAAAGTAGCATTTTGTTTGCTAACCGTTTAATTGGTGAAAATCTCTATGCATCTATTCTAATCTCTATTCATCTGCAAAATTTACTGAGAAGTTGGGCGAAAATAGGAATGTGTTAGTTAGTCGATGCTGAACAATGATCAAAGTAATGCCAATCACGTCTTAAAAAAATAGTTTGAATAACAGTCTGTTAAAAAATGGCTAGAGAGTTTTTTTGAGACCGTGTTACCTGGTTGACTGAGGTATAGTACCCTGCTGATCACTACTCCAGTTACAGGCATCAGACACTTTTAAGAGATAGCGGTATGTCTCAAAAACCCTTTCCGGTGCTCTAATGCAATAAAATACCGTATCATCATCATCTCTAAATTTCTGTAAAAAAAGAAACACACACCAAATAAAAATAAAAGAGTAAAGCATATATCCGACAAGATTTGTAACATTATCAACTAAATAATATTGTATAATGTGACATTACAATACATTAAAGGAGTAGTTCACTTTTCAAAAAAAAACTTTTGCTGATAATTTACTCACCCCCATATCATCCGAGATATCCATGTCTTTCTTTCTTCAGTCGAAAAGAAATTTTTGATGAAAACATTCCAGGATTTTTCTTCATATAATGGATTTCAATGGGAACCAAACGGTTCAAGGTCCAAAAGACAGTTTCAGTGCAAACTACAAACTGTTCAAAGGGCTTTAAATGATTCCAGACGATAAATAAGGGTCTTATCAAGCGAAATGATCGCTTATTTAAAAAATAAATGACAAAGTTTAAGTTGTATAAGCTCAAATGGTCGTCTTGCTCTGTTCTGTGATGTGATCTTGACTCTCCTGTTCGAACTCGTTCATCAAAATGAACAAATCTTTTTCCGAGTAAATTCGTTCGTTTTGTTCGTTGAATGAACCAAATGACTCGGAAAAAGATTCGTTCATTTTGAAGAACGAGTTCGAACAGGGGAGTCATGAATACACGTCACAGAACAAAGCAAGGCGACCATTTGTGTTTATAAAACTTAAACTTTTTTATTTTTTAAATAAGCGATCATTTCGCTTGATAAGACCCTTATTCATCGTCTGGAATCGTTTAAAGCCCTTCGAACAGTTTGCACTGAAACTGTCTTTTGGACCTTGAACCGTTTGGTCCCCATTGAAGTCCATTATATGGAGAAAATCCTGGAATGTTTTCATCAAAAATCTTAATTTCTTTTCGACTGAAGAAAGAAAGACATGGACATCTTGGATGACATGGGGGTGAGTAAATTATCAGTAAAAGTTAATTTAACAGCATATTGTATCATTGACTTGTACATATTATACACACACAGACAAAAGACACACTGTTTGAGCAATGAAATTGTGCAAAATAGAACTGCAGTTTTCCACTCAATTGTTGTGTCAGCAATTACGCAACTCTTGACATTTTTAGTTACACTTTTACATGCAAAAAGGGAATTCGCCCTTCATATGTCAAGACATTAGTTCTAGACTTCTTAAACCACATCTAGAAAATGCAAAAACTCACTTACTTGAACATTTAATTTCTTAGCTTTCAAACTTTCAATAAAAGCTTTCTGTTTTCGGTTGCATTGGTTATTTTCCTCTTCTTCTGATATTTTTGCCACAAGAACAAAATCGTAGGTCAGGGGAGGATGCTGAGATTAAAAAGAAAGAATAAATTATTATGAGAAACTTCCCACTTAGTTACATAAATACATCCTATGCAAACTCTCATATCATTCTACTGACTTTCCTTTGTGTGTATATAAGCTAAAAATAATTTAAACATGTACAGTGGGGTTTTTCTCATCCCATTTCAAATTTCATTTTGATTTATTATAACGCACAAAAGATGCTATTTGGAACATAGTCAAATCATGCTGGAAAACACTAATGCATGCTGCCATCTTTCTATTACACTATTACACTGATAATATACAGTAAGTTGTTTTAACATATTCAATTTTAAAAATAAGTCTTTACACTAGCAGCCTCACTTTGAAACCTGTATTATGTTGTATGTGCAATTCCTTGTTTCACTCAGACATTTGTAATGGGAAAAAAAAAATGTATTCAATTCGAAATAGAAGCATTTGCACTAGTCTCACTTTGAAACCTGTATTATGAGCTGTGAAGTGCTATAGGCCTTACCACTGGTGGCATGGATGGGATCTCATTGCCATTCTCATTTACAACTCCAATGGTTTCTAAAAGGTCAATGCTCCCCTACAACAAAAACACAATATAAACAGTTCAGAATAATAACCCCACTTACAAGAAGGGGGAAAAGGTGGAAATGTACTGTCAGTGTGTTCTTAAAGGGATAGTTCACTTTGAAATTAATTTTTGATATGTTTTATCTTACATCAAGGGCATCCAAGATGTAGGTGTCTCCGTTTCCGCAGTATTTTCAATTTCTATATTTTTAGGTCAAACCGTTCTTGTCTGTCAGTCATATAATGCAGGTCTATGGTCACCACATCAAAGAGCATGCACAGAGAAGTCCAGATTAAACATGATTTAATGACTCGTAAATGTAAGTACACATTGATGGCCTAAGACAAGAAACGAGCGGATTGTGTGAGAAAACGAACAGTATTTATATCGTTTTTACCTCGGTCTGGAAAGCTTCAGAAGTGATCACTCGCGCAGTTGTGAAAAAAATTCTACGTTGTCTGTTGATATATCGAAATTGTCTTTAATTGAGATTTTTTGTATATCTAAATATGTTTAGATATTCACAGTGAAGGAGAACACTTGTGAAATCTCTGTGTAAACAATGAGTGACGTACACACGCGAGAGATCACTTCCGGCGCTTCCTCAGATCACTTGTACGTGGCTGTTGTTACAAGAGGTAAAAACGATATAAATACTGTTCGTTTTCTCACACAAACCGTTTGTTTCGTGTCTTCGGCCATCAATGTGTACTTACATTTACGAGTCATTAAATCATGTTTAATTTGGACTTCTCTGTGCATGCTCTTTGAGGTGGTGACCATAGACCTCCATTATATGACTGATAGACAAGAACGGTTTGACCTAAAAATATCAAAATTGAAAATACTGTGGAAACAAAGACACCTACATCTTGGATGCCCTTGAGGTAAGATAAAACATATCAAAAATTAATTTCAAAGTGAACTATCCCTTTAACACACATGGGTGCAATAACATATTTATATTATTGTACAATAAGATAAAGAATTAAATATGTAAGAAAAGAGTTTACAAACTCTGGATTTCTGGCAAGAGCACGGATCATTATCAACCTGTCCCTATGTTCTTACTCTGTTGCAAAATAGTATAATGATGACACAGATGCATGCACATTATACTGTAAACTGAAACACAAATGAAAGCATTTCGGAAAGTTCTTTTCCACCACCAAGTTCTACTTTCACACAACTGAATAATCTTATAGTTCTTTTTGAAACAAGAAACCCCCCAAATGCCTGTGAATACCAGAAATAACATCCTGGTGACTCAGTTATCAAGTCATGAGGGTTGGAATGTTGTTTCTGCATTTTTTAATTGATTTAGTTGTAGTTTAGTATCTGATTCTACACCAGATAACTATCAATGTTTGTTTTACTGTAAAATAGTCTAAATACCTCAGATCGTCCCACACCTACAGAAGCAGAGGTATTGCAACCGTAGCAAATGTTTTGATTGGCAAGGGAACGTTTTGTGTTGCTTATGACCCCAAACACAGGTCGTATCACAGATACTGTGTCTATTGATGACGGCTGCAGTAGACAACTTAACTTCAGTGTCACACAGACAATCAAACCATTAAATCTTAGAACAAAGGCGTTCGACCTTTTCATGGCTTAGCAGAAGTCTTTTCTCTTGGTTTGGTTTCATATTTCTGATTCATGACACATTCTATTGAATCAATGTTATCAAGATCAAGGAACCACTGTCAAAGTTAGAACAATGTAGATATAAAAGTGATTTGGCAGGTTATGTTTAATAGGTTGTATAGAAACCTGGCTGTTTAGTTTTATGCCAGACATTATTTCTGATCCTTAATTTCTGGTTTATTCTGCAGATAGCCTACATCTTTGAATCAGACACACACTCTGCCTGTGATTCATGAATTCTGTTGGCTCTCCAATAACATTATTTTCATGTTTTAAGTGAAGCACTAAGAAACTGCATACTAAAGTTAACTCTAAGAGAGGCAAAACTAACTAGCATCGCTGCTGGGTAATGCAGTTAAAGTTCATCTTCTCACCTGCCTCCGGTGTAGTTTTCGCGTCATCATGAGAGACCCAGGATTCCAGTCCATGACAGCTGTGCTACACGGGATCACAGACACTTGTTAAAGGGAACTCGCCATTACATTACAAAGAGTAAGCACAAAAGACTAATGAGAAACTCAGACACTTCCGTGCTACAACAAGGAACTTGACATGTGTGACTGGACTTGAGAGACAGCCGCTGTGGAATGTCGCCAGATTACTCTCGGGTCGTGATGTCACGCGCGCGCTCACGTCTGATTACAAACTCGTCATTGAGCACAATAACCCAAACAACTGCGTCACAAGAGCTAAAACTAAGATAGTTCCCGTTAATCATATTAAAACGACAACAATAATTACATGTCACAGGGGGGGAAAAGATCTAGACCTTTATAAATAATATAAATATCTACACAATTCACAATATTTAAAATGAATAATAGCAACACATTTACCAAAACATAGGCAACTGTATCTTTTTACATGACATAACATGACTTTTTTCTCTTTTTCCTTTCTTATTTAGAATACAGAATATAGAATGACAATAAAAATACACATTGCCAAAAAGTGCAGCCAACACTTTTGCCAAAATATTCTTAGATCTCTTTGATTTAATAGGTTAGCCAATATAAATCTCACACACCCTGCAAAGTCTAAATATTATAATAATTGTACCCTAACAATAGGCTAATAATATAGCCTAGTTGATTGGCAATAATGTATTTTGGGAGCTTTATTTATTTATTTATTTATTTATTTTAATCAAAGGTGAACTGTAAAGGTGTGTTAGCGCTTACGAGTATCTTTTGGCTATTATCTGACTGTCTGTTTATTGTAAATCAAACCCATGACGTGAGTAACCCACCAACGTTGCATTTTGAAGTTCTGCCACTAGGTGGAGGCAGGAGATCTATTATGAAAATTTGTGCGGCCAGCGGCCGCCACTGCAGGAACTCAGAACTGAGCATTCTGCATGTAGACCTGTGTGTGTGTTAAAAAATATAAAGGGTTAGTTCACCCAAAAATGAAAATTATGTCATTAATGACTCACCCTCATGTCGTTCCAAGCCCGTAAGACTTACATTCATCGTCAGTACACAGTTTAAGATATTTTAGATTTAGTCCGAAAGTTTTCTGTCCCTCCATGGGCTCTATGCACGGCGGTATTTCCGGTGAAGGATTAAGGATGCTCGATAACTTCCGCCGATCGTAGAGTCCAATGCAATACCGAGAATTTATATTGCAAAATCAGCAAAGCAGCAACGTAGCATCAGCAAAGTAGTCCACGTGACATCAGTGGGTTAGTTACAATGTTTTGAAGCATCGAAAATACATTTGGGTCCAAAAATAACAAAAACTACGACTTTATTCAGCATTGTATTGTCTTCGGTTCTGTTGTGGATCCGCGTTCAGTGACGCTCCTGACGTAAGACGCGGCTGACGTGTGTCTGGTGCGTCCGTGTATTTGGGTTCAAATAAATATGGCTGGGCAAAAATGCAAGTCTTCCCATGTGTGGAAATCCTTAGACATGTTTGTGAAGATGGTTTTGTACAGCGTGCTTCTCCCTCAGACTGTAACCAAACCTGCAACCTGTAACCTGCTCAGCCGCTCCACACACAATACACAAGACAATACAATGCTGAATAAAGTCTGAGTTTTTGTTATTTTTGGACCAACATGTATTTTCGATGCTTCAAAACATTGTAACTAACCCACTGATGTCACATGGACTACTTTGAGGATGTCTTTATTTCCTTTCTGGACATGGACAAGTATACCGTACACACATTTACAATATTAGAGGGACAGAAAACTGTCAGACTAAATCTAAAATATCTTAAACTGTGTTCTGAAGATGAACGGAGGGCTTGGGACGACATGAGGGAGAGTCATTAATGACATAATTTTTGGGTGAACTAACCCTTTAAAGACCTCTGGGAAATGTTTAATATAGTTATGGGTTTAAATTACATGTTATTTTTCGTTATATTACAAAGTATATTAAAATAAAAAATATTGTCATACAGAGCATTTGTGAAGAAAATTACAATTGGTCAAAATAACAAAAAAAAGAATGCTTTGCCATGTTTCCAGACATTGAATAATGAAAAAAAAAAAAAATGTGTATTCATTTTTAGAACAACACAATACATGCAGGGGTGACTGATTTTTTGGTACTATCTTTTTATATTTTGTTCCAATCAACTTCACAAAAACTCACACAGTTTGACTTTAAATTCATTCTATATGTGAGTTCAAATGATAGAAATCTGAATCTCCTCTATAATCTTATAACCCAGATTAAACACTTTTGTCCTATATTATTACTTCGGTCCGCCCATAAGCCCCATGCGTCTGCCACCTTCACATATGGCTGTGGAGTTATGAAACCCAGATTGCAGAGTTGAAGGTTTGGGAAATAGGCAGCTATGTTTCTGTCCCGCTGCCACACCCAGACAGAACTCCATGTGTAATTGCTAGAGTGAAGGGCCGTGGTGACCACTTGAAGGGTGGCCCTGGCCAGAAGAGTCTATATTGGGCTACACAGGCTCCTTTAGTTACACTCCTGGTGGGGCTGGAACAAGCCAGCAAGATGAGGAGGATTCTTGGAAACAGCCTTTTCTCTCTCTGTTCTGTATGGGTAAACATGTGTGTATGTGTGTGTGATATTATAATTTGTAGCTCTCAAACCGTATTCACTTTATAGCCCTTAATCCTGTAATTGTGGACGAATGTGGGCACAGAGGACTCAGGTGTGATCTTAATTTTTATTTATTATAAACGTTATATCACTGTCTTCGATAAAGTTTTGTCTATCCATTTATGGTGGGTTTTTTTTTAAATATTATTTTGGGGGTATTTTCTATTTTTGAATGTATTTACTTCAAAAAGTACCATATTTTCTATGTAAATTATGCTTATTTGTATGTATTATTTTATTTATTTATTTTAACTACATTAAAATATCATTCCAATAAGTTCTTAGAGCTAAAACCTAAAGATGAAGTGACTTTGCTGTCACCTGGTGTCTTATTTTGGCTCATTTTAGAAATGCTCTAAATTACAGTTTTTACCATTCATTTCTATGGGTGCCCATTTTTTACCCAAATACAAGATTAAGGAGTTCTTTTTTTTTTTTTTTTTTTTTTTCCAACAAAAAATTGTGTGTGTTCAGGAGGCAAACTTATGCTGAGATAATGCTGAGATAATTTTAGAGAATGTTAGTTACATGTGACGCAATGCGTTACAGTACATTACTGAGTTGTTCCTAATGGCAAATTTTGTTGCTCAATCGTTCTGAAATGTCTGAGAATATATAATTGGCACGTTCCATAAAGGATAGGAAGTGAACGCTTATCTTTGGGTAATCTCAAGCTTATTCCTTCATGAAGAGTCTTCGTCTGTTGTTATCAGAGGAAACGTGCAATGGAAACTGCAAGCAACTTCGCTGTTTATGATCACATGATGCGATTCGTTTGATATACTGAAATTAAATCAGCTTTAAACCCACCAGGAAAAAATCCTTACGTATATTTTGTGCTTGTGTTTATCAAATGCCACACCAAGAGACTGTATCATGTTGAAATAACTTTGAATTAAAGACAATCTTATCAGCTATAAACATGCATTTTACTGTGTTATCCAGATAACTGATATTCAGATAACAACGTGAACATGTGAACATTTGAAACACTAATCTCCTCTGTTTTTCTTTGCCCATCCCAGTGAGTATGTGTGTGTGTGTGTGTGTGTGTGTGTCTGACTGAGGGCACTTTGAAGTCCCAGTACTGAAATTTTAGATTTTTGTCAAAGAAATCAAATTTTCCTTGAGCTTTTGACATCTAAGAGGTCATCATAATCTAAGAATATCCTGTAAGTTTCAGAACTGAAAATGTCCTTGTTAGTCCAATAAAAGCTTTTCAGCAAACGACTCATTTTTCAAAGTGGGAAACTATGACGTCGAAGAGGATAAAACCCCACCCTCGCATAAGAAGATCAACGCCTACTTCAACACGGCCGGTGTAGCCCCGCCCACCGATTCGCACATTACACGCATCGCTAAATAACATAGATTCCTACCTCGTGATGACAAACCGGATGGAGCTACCGAGCAATAAATATGCACTGATGAGTGAAACTCATTATAATATGCAAAACTGTTCTCCACTCACAGCAGTGGGCGTTTACCTTCAAGTCTTCAATGGGAGACGCCCATATAAACCCAGCGTTTTTCAGCTAGGCTCAAGACTAGGGTAGAAAATAGCTTACTACTTATTCATTTTGATGTTTTTTATTGCAAAAACCAAGCGAATGTCATAAGTTGACCTCAGACAACAATACAAAAAAATAAAAATAAAAAGCCGGTTCATGACCCCTTCAACATTTGTCAACTGCCATTAGGACCGAATGCTGAACTGTACAGCTATCACACTCTGAAATGTAATATTGGTTTGGGCAAGAGCTTATTAGAAAATAAATAACTTGAATTTTTATAAGAAGAGCATGATCTCATAAATTGTAGATACATTTTTAATATGTGATGTGAACTTTTTAAATATTTTTTTAAAAAATGTGTGTGGTGATGGAAATGATAGGGTGGTGGCGGAAATGACAGGGTGTTAAAATGAATTAACAGCGAATTAACGTGAATGCATATGAACAGTAGAGATATTTATCAGAAACATTTTTAAACTCATCACACTCATTAAACTTAATTCACAATGTCATTAACCTATAAAGTGTAACCCCCTTTTTTTAAAAGACATGAAAATGCATATTTTGAACTTGAATGGTTGTAATTCAAGAAGCAAAATATTTACCTTGATTTATCTTTGTTGTTCTTGATGAAAATTTAAATTGCCTTCATATCGTGTGCTCTGATGTCACTGAACATATCCATAGACAATCATTCACACAATCTTTTTTTTTTCAAAGGGACATTAGTGTTGTGATGGAAATGACACCAATACAGTGCAACAACTATATTTTGCATAAAAAGTAATATTGCTAGGGGTCTCACATTAAATCCATAATGTATTTTAATTATTTTACTAGTGCCTAATTTAGGTATAATAACCAGATAAGCCATATTTTTAAACTCCAATTTTCATTGTTGAAGTTAAAAAGTCTGGGTGTGTGACAAGGAGAAAACAGTGATTTTGACACCTGAAAAGTATGAAAAAAAGTAACAATAGAAAGGTAGCAAAACGTTGGTTTAATTGTTAGTTTAACAAAGAAAGAGGAACTTGTCCAAAATGATATGTATGTTTTAATGACCAAATACATAAAAGTGCCAATAGTTGAAGAATCACCCAAACTGAAAAGGTATAACATCTTTCTGAAGTTGTTTCACTATTAGAGATGCTGCACAGACTGGTACTGTTCGACTTCATCTGTATCAGAAATCCCACAGAAATATCATGCTGTAAAAAAATATCGTTGATTTAACTAAAAAAAAGTAACCTGGTTGCCTTAAAATTTTAAGTTCATTGAAATGGAAAAAGTGAGTTTGAAGGAGATTCATTTTAATCATCAGAAACTCAAAATAATATGTTATCTGAACTAAATAAATTATATAAGTTGATTTGACAAAAGAAAGAATGTTGTGATAACAATTCATGAGATTTTTTTTTTACAGTCAGTCAATAGATCTTGATTCGAGGTTCAGGCTTCTCAAGCCAACATTAAACTTCACAAACTTTTGCCCGTCAGCAAATACTTTATTAATGAAACAATCATACCTGCATTATAAATTATAATATTCCACTGAATTTCTTTGAAGTAGACTATGAATTCATTCAAGCTAAAGAAATTTCCCAGAAAGGCTGTTTGTTTTTGTTTTTTTTTTTAATTTTAATCTAGGGTTAAGAATTATGGACACGTATTTGTAGTGTGTCGACAAAATTGCGGTCATTTGCTCTCACTCCCCTTTAAATTAAGAAGTGAACGCTCGAGAGTGAGCGACTGTCAACTATGTGGAAGGTTTAACTCATGCATTTGAAATAAACCCCAATGACGTGGCTCTGCAGCCTCCCAATGCAAAGACCTGTCCTTGAATATGAATGAGTCCATGCCAGCGTTATTAGTTAACCCTCCAATAGTGAAGAAATTGCTCATGCATATTAAGAGAGCAGCTCTTGCCATAGTAGGAATCGTAATTTCGCCGACTGAGACCCAAGACAAACCCGAGTGGGCAAATCTGATCCACTGAGCGTGAAGTGAACGGTCATTCCTCGGGCAGATCACGGGGCGTGGGCTCACACACACGGAGCCCTGGCGGAAAGAGCTGTCATTTATATCAGACTCATATTTACAATACTTCAGGACACTTATTGAAAATGAATCGCGGACCGGGAAAGTCGAGTGATGAGACGCTTATAGAAATGAGCCGAACTGCTTGGTCCAGCGGCGGTAAGTGTCCGGAACACGCCTTTACTCTCTCACACATAGGAATGGTTTAAAAAAAGAATAAAAACATACAGTTTGTGCTTTATTCTGAAGTTAGCTACCACTTGTGATGTTCATTTATCTTATTCAAATAGTTTATTTTTAGAGTTAATGCCCTGAAGAGATATAAATGCGCACATCCGTTCCGTCAAAATTGTGCGCGACAGTAATATGAGACAACAGCTTTAGTAGGATATAGCCTACTATTATAATCATTTTATAAGTTTAGTTTAAAATAAAGTAAAATAAACATCTGGATGTATTTAAAGCCTAAAGGTAGTCACATTTACATTGCATTTTCCTATAGTCAATGACGGCAAAGAGCTTTAAAATATTTTTCTAGCACTGTTCTTGTAAACTCCAGAAAAGACTACATGTTGATATACAGTTGTAGTCTCTAAACATACTATAACGATGAAAAGCATCCTATGGGTGTGTGTGCACACAATGACAGACATAAACGCTTAGTTTTGACTTTATTAAACAGAAGATACTCATGAACGTCCCCTTTAAAATCCTTGATTGTGTTTTTACCTTAAAATGGTCATGTACTTTCCATTCTCTTTGTCATCAGTGTAGTCCACATGCCAACAGCCAAATTCTGACACACTGAACAGTACATTCCCCATAATCTGGGATATAGACATAGGGAATTGAGTACCATAAAATATAAAATAGTTTTTTTTATGTAGCTTGATGACTTTGAACAGTTTCAGTGTTTGTAAAAAAATCATAGAACAAATGATAGTTAATCCAAATGACTTCAAATTTGCTAATGCAACCACTTGATATGAATCAAGACACAATGGATATTGCTTTGTCAGACTTGTTTGATTGTTGCTGACTTCAGTTTGTCTTCACTTGTCCTGCATGATGTGCAGCATTAGAGGAGTTCCCTGATAAGCTGATAAAGGCCTCTATAAACTCATCTGCAACATTTATGCTTTCAACTTTGTCTTGAGTGTCCACACACACACACTAATTCACTGCCTTTTAAACCGTAAAATAATTCCACTCAAAATAACTGTTACTAATACCATTTTGACATCATGGTTTTATGCTGTGAAACTAACCACAATATATCTCTCATGTGCTTTGTTTATTTCCCTGTGTTCGCATAGCAACCATTCTCACTTCCAGTTTCACACCAGGTTGCATTGCTTACTTACAGCGGTCAAGTGTTCATGATGATCGTTTCTAATAGCTGGTTCAGGTTTGATTAGGATGATCTCTAGAAACAGAACAGAGCAGTCTTTGTCCTAAAATATGCTATATATCATTATAGATCCTGTTGCTCAAACAATAGAGAATGCTAGCAAAACTAAAGTCATACATGCAGGGTATATACTGTACCTTCAATGTATTGTACGTTTCTTTGAGTAAATGTGAAATAATTGTGAATGTCAATCAAAAGTCAGAAATAAATGTTAGTTGAATCCTTTTTAAATGAACCCTGGCTTGTGCGAAAGACCACTATCACATGGATAGGCTATACACACATGTTATCTTTTATCTGAAATTCATTGGTTTGATAACACACTATTGCGTGATTTTATGAGGTTTTTTTTTTTTGAAGCTGCCTTTCTGTGAGTCAGAAACGTTGGACAGGAGAGGGGTTCACACAATCATGACGATTCTCTCATCATTCACTCACACTCGCGTCTTTAGTGTTTGAGATTCATTTGAGAAGGGAAAATATTAAATGAACTGTGTCATATTTGATATCAACGTTTAAAAATTATCATCAGGGATGAAACTGTTGAACACAATCCACATGCCTTCTGTCGCCTGATTGATAGTCTCCTTTTTTAGCTGTGAAAAAAAAATGACTTTTTTTTATAAAGTAACATGTATATTGTTAGTGTTATTTTAAGATGAACACTAACTGCACTGAAGCAATTTATCCATACCTATTTTATTTTATTTTTTTGGAAAATACATGTCAAAATTGGATCCATCAGGCTTTTGAAGAATGTTTAATTGTACGTCTCTAAATCATCACTGCTTTCCATTGCAATGTTTTGCCCTCCAAAATAAAAGCAACAGTGCTTAAAAAAAAAAAAAAACGAAGCATTTTATCATTGAACAGAGACAAAACAACGGCACTGACATTTAAGATATACCAGTGAAAGTTGCGTTCAGTTAAAACGCCTCAAATATGCATTTTTAGCCTGTGACTGGAGTCTAGACCTTAATGGAGTAGTTCACTTTTTATAAAAAACTTTAGCTGATAATTTACTCACCCCCATGTCATCCAAGATGTCCATGTCTTTCTTTCTTCAGTCGAAAAGAAATTAAGGTTTTTGATGAAAACATTCCAGGATTTTTCTCCATATAATGGACTTCAATGGGAACCAAACGGTTCAAGTTTAAGTTTTATAAGCTCAAGTGGTCTGTAATGAGCGTTCGTGACTCTCATGTTCAAACTCGTTCATCAAAATGAACAAATCTTTATTTGAGTCATGACTTGAAGGGTCCTTAATAAGACCCTTATTCATCGTGTGTTGTCGTTTAAAGCCTTTTAGTAAAGGTCTTTTGGACCTTGAAACGTTTGGTTCCCATTGAAGTCCATTATATGGAAAAAATCCTGGAATGTTTTCATCAAAAACCTTAATTTCTTTTCGACTGAAGAAAGAAAGACATGGACATCTTGGATGACATGGGGGTGAGTAAATTATTAGCAAAAGTTTTTTTTAAAAGTGAACTACTCCTTTAAGAAGATTCTTCAAGAATTCTACATAAAAAAAAAGATATTCAAATATCTACTCAGATGTCTATGTGTCGAAAGTGCTACATATTCCCCGTCAATAAGAAGTCTTGGTTATTTCCCTTCTTTTGGAGAAGTAGGCCTTAACATAATTTGTATTTGTGTCTGGAATTAAGAAAAAAATTAATGTCTGCACCTTATTATGCGTCTGTGTTAGTATCGCTGGTGTGTGTGTGTGTGTATTTGTGTGTGTTTCTGTTCAAGTATGTTAATATTTTTTTGGTTCAATGTGAGCAGCAGCAAAACAAGGGTTTCTTGTATTAGATAGTTCAGCATATCTGTTCGACCATAAAAGACCTTTCACCTCATTTTTTATCCTCAAAAGTTTAACAATGTTACAAACAGTTTTATCAGAAGGAATTTACAGTGCAATCACAACAGCTCATTTTTGAAGAAACAACTAGAAAAGGGAATCTATATTAACATCCCTTATTTTGTCTTTTTTTCTCTCCAGAAGAAAACAATGGCTTCCACACCAGTTCGGATAAGGAGTCGTTTCCACTTGAAAATGCTGCGGTAAAAATTCTCATACATTCAGACACCATAAGTCCTCCTGATTTTCAGTTTCTACGTCAGATCATTTGATAGTGTCAACACTAGCCACAAACCTGTTGTGAAGATCTGCGTAGACCAGAGTGAATTTCCATGCTGGTCCAGGCGGATTTATGCTGGTTTAGTGTTGGTCTAGCTTGTGGTTGCTATTTACCGTAATAATCTGGTCTTGGTCTTTATTTGTCATTAGTTGGATGAGCATATTTCTGGTTAAGCTTAAATAAGAAGCCTGTTAAACATCAGCATCTAAAACACAACAAATATTGATGTTTTCAGCAGGGAAATCCTTCAAGGCTTTATGGTGTAAGCATATCTCACTAGCAGGTGAAAATAAATGTCATATCTTAAAGAGATACTTGAGATTTTGTCCAATAAGGAACCCGGATAGCAACAAGCTAACAGCCCTCGACAACACCCAAAAACACAGATTGTTTATTTTAATCATTTTTATAGGGTTTTCACTTTCAGCGCATTCATTGTTCAGCCAACTCTATAGAAATCAGAAGCAGGAGTCAAATAGCAGGTTATTGCATTAGTTAGTTATGCGTTATTAAAAGAAAATATACAAAAAAAAAAAACATCCTTTGTTGAGATAAAGAACTAGACATGCTGTGACTCAATAGATTCAAAGAAATGCATTAATAAAGAGATGTTTATGTTCATTAAGAACACAATGCAGGGGAACACATATCCACATATGATGTATTAGCTCATATTAATGCTCAATGGTCAGCTTGTGTTTGCCTAGACAGGTGTCCTTGCTTCCATCATGACACATTCATTCAAATTCATCTCTGCCCATGCACATCCATTAAATTTGCATATGAAAAATAACTTGCTCCAAAACAACTTCCAAGTTTTCTTAGTCTTTGTTTCGAGTTTCAGAATTGTTCATTGTGCCGCCGACCGCCGTTTTACCAGTAAAACAAGTTTGTTTTGAGAAACTCTATTGTGGACTTGGGAAACAGATTAGAGATGCACGATTACAGATAAATGGAGAATCATGATTGAAGAAAAAAAAAATAGAGATCACGATTCTCACATAATTCTGAATAGACAACTAAACAAAATAACATGTAAAATACTAAAGGTTCTTACAAAATAGTAAGTGCTGCAGTCTATATGCAGTATTTAAATGAGTAGTTCACTTTTAAAAAAAACTTTTGCTGATAATTTACTCACCCCCATGTCATCCAAGATGTCCATGTCTTTCTTTCTTCAGTCGAAAATAAATTAATTCCAACATTCCAGGATTTTTCTCCATATAATGGACTTCAATGGGAACCAAACGGTTCAAGGTCCAAATGAGAGTTTCAGTGCAAACTGTTCAAAGGGCTTTAAACGATTCCAGACGATGAATAAGGGTCTTATCAAGCGAAAAAAAAAAAAAAAAAAAAATGTAATAAAAAAAATTTTAAAATTAAAAAAAAAGAAGAAAAAGACTAATTAAAAAAAAAAAAACAAAGTTTAAGTTTTATAAGCACAAATGCTCGTCTTGCTCTGTTCTGTGATGCGCGTTCGTGACTCTCCTGTTCGAACTCGTTCATCAAAATGAATGAATCTTTTTCCGAGTCAATTCGTTCATTTTGTTCGTTGAATGAACCAAATGACTCGGAAAAAGATTCGTTCATTTTGATAAACGAGTTCGAACAGGAGAGTCACGAACGCACATTACAGAACAGAGAAAGGCGAGCATTTGAGCTCATAAAACTTAAACTTTTTTTTTTTTTTTTTAAATGAGCGATTCAAGGCAAATGGCGAATTTTGGGTGATCTCAAAACACATTTTCGGGCAGCCTCATCATGGAGTCTCACTAGTAGCCTAGACTTGTTGTTTAACTACTGCGCTCTGTTACCGGTAGGCGTGGCCTCCTAGGGCAGCGAAGCAAGTGCATTCTGGGAGTTGTTGTCTTTCATCCACATAAGCCAAAAATACATTTTCTGGCTTTTCTCAGTCTAGAAAGCTCCAAATTCAAAATTTCTTCTACATAAATGACCCATTTTAAATACACATTCATCTTTCCAGAGGTGGAATGACCCTTTAAGAGAAGTAATGACCAAATGTCATGTTATTTATTTATTTATTTATTTTTTTTTTGCGATCTAGTTAGTTTTCAGTCAGCTAGCTTCCCCGCGCTGGTGAAATAGTGGGGTTGTGTGACGTCGCTCTATGGAGGTGTGTGAAAGCGGTTACTGGGACTGCTGGCATGACAGTGGAAACACAGCTTGATATGTACTCGTGGTTCTCGAGTTGCGAGGCTATTGGCCCGGTACGTTGTTAGCCCTGGCCGGTCTTACTAATGTCTCGTAACTGATCATGACACGTTGATTTTGAAGATTCGCATTCACAAAGGAGATTTTCATTGAATTAACATGAATAAATGTTTAAATTTTAGTCAGTTTCCCACAAAGTTATCTTAAACTTCAGAAGACTTGGAATATTAGTCAAATAGACTCATTTTCTGATATAATGCTTTAAAATAAAAAAATAGAATTGGGGGTTTAACTGACCCCTAGTTTCTATTCATTTTTATTGCATGGAGTTGAGTGAACTTTCTTGAACATTTCTTCATTCGTGTTCTTCCACGGTAGAAATCAAAGGACACAGGTTTTGAATGACATTAGGATGTGTAAATAACAGAATTGTCAATTTTGGTTAAACTATTTATTGTTCCCTTTCTCATTTCCCCTCAGACTCTGATGAAATATATTGAGTTTTGCTGATGTCATCCAAAAAAATACTGAAGTTCACTTTATCATCGCTGTTATCTGTCCACCACCCTTCTCTGTATTTTCTTGGCTTTTTATGGTTTTCTTTTTCTTACACCGAATCAAGATAAGCACGCATATGTGACTGCCGCCCTTTCTCTCTTCTCTGTTCCGACTCTCTCCCTGTCTGTGTAGTCCATGGCCAGTGTTGTCTCTGAATGCACACGCACTGTGTCTGTTTGCTCAAGTCATTCTTCAGTGGTTGAATGTGAACAGTGTGAGCGAGAACACACTGAACCTCAGCAGCACCTCTCCAGCTTTAAGGGGGTAAGAAGGGAGTGTGTTTGTGTTGTGTGTGACCTAAAGGGGCCATCATCATTTTTTTATCACATAGTTAAACATCAAATATTTCATAATAGGCTATCAAGACATCACAATAACTTATAAATGAATAACACTGAAAAAAACATACAAATAGGATTGATGAAATAAAAGAGCAGATTGCAAAACTTGATTGTGAAATGACTGTAGGGCAGTGATAGTGTGTTCAATGATAAGAAAACACATATTCCACAATAATGTAATGTACATGTATCAGTGGAGGAATTATCCACTCCGCACTCTCAAAAAAAGGTACAAAAGCTGTCACTGGTGCTGTACCTTTTCAAAAGGTAAACTTTTGTCCATTTCATGAGCTAATAAGTACGTTTTAAGTGTTAAAATGCACATTTTATGTGCTAATAAGTACATTTAAGTGTTAACATGTACATTTCAGGTGCTAATATGTACATTTTAAGTGTTAATATGTACATTTTAGGTGCTAAGATGTACATTTTAGGTTCTAATGTCAATTTCATGAGCTAATATGTCAATTTTAGGTGCTAATATGTCCATTTCATGAGCTAAAATGTCCATTTTAAATGGTAATATGTACATTTTAGGTACTAATATGTTCATTTCAGGTGCTAATATGTACATTTTAGGCGCTGATATGTACCACTAAGGTACCAATATGCAGCCTTTGGGTACAAAAGTGTACCTTTTGAAAAGGTACAGCCCCAGTGACAGCTTTTGTACCTTTTTTTTTCTGAGAGTGTGCAGGGCTTTTCTTATCAAGTGCTGATAAATTCAATTAATTGCATGCAATTAATCAGAATATGATGTCATTCATTTGCACAGTCTTTGGGCCAGATTCACTAAACAGGGCAAGTTAGCACGAGAACGCAACCCCAAAGAAGCGCTGATGGGAGTGGAACGTTCAGAAAAGTTCATTTACCCAGATTAATGATCACAGACGCAGCCGAATCATTTCCATTAATGACCAACACAATCTATCAAGAGCAGCGCACATCAGCGTCTGGATTAAAATAATTGGGCAAACGCTAGTAAATTGACTCTCGCAAACCTTAGGAAATCACCTTGCATGATTCATTTAAATATTCTTCTCCTGTAAGTTCTGCGTCTTATGTTTAAATAATCAGACCCACATTCATAACAAAGATAGGCACTTAAAGGAGTAGTTCACTTTTGAAAAAAAACTTTTGCTGATAATTTACTCACCCCCATGTCATCCAAGATGTCCATGTCTTTCTTTCTTCAGTCGAAAAGAAATTAAGGTTTTTGATGAAAACATTCCAGGATTTTCTCCATATAATGGACTTCAATGGGGTCCAAACGGTCCAAGGTCCAAAAGACATTTTCAGTACAAACTGCAAACTGTTCAAAGAGCTTTAAACGACACCAGACGATGAATAAGGGTCTTATCTAGCGAAACGATCGCTCATTTAAAAAAAAAAGATATAACAAAGTTTAAGTTTTATAAGCACAAACGCTCGCCTTGCTCTGTTCTGTGATGCGCGTTCGTGACTCTCCTGTTCGAACTCGTTTATCAAAATGAACGAATCTTTTTCCGAGTTAACTCGTTCGTTTCGTTCGTTGAATGAACCAAATGACTGGGAAAAAGATTTGTTCATTTTGATAAACGAGTCACGAACGCGCATCACAGAACAGAGCAAGGCGAGCGTTTGTGCTTATAAAACCTAAACTTTGTTATATATATATATATATTTTTTTTTTTAATCAGCGATCGTTTTGCTTGATAAGACACTTATTCATCGTCTGGTGTCGTTTAAAGCCCTCTGAACAGTTTGCACTGAAACTGTCTTTTGGACCTTGAACCGTTTGGTCCCCATTGAAGTCCATTATATGGAGAAAATCCTGGATTGTTTTCATCAAAAACCTTAATTTCTTTTCGACTGAAGAAAGAAAGACATGGACATCTTGGATGACATGGGGGCGAGTAAATTATCAGCAAATTTTTTTTTTTTTTAAAGTGAACTACTCCTTTAAGCCCCTTGCAAATGTCCTTTTTGCAATTATTAGTATTATGCTAGTATTCTCTCAACCAGAGTGTATGTATGTCCTCATAGCGATGGCCATTCACCGAACGCAAATATGAGAACCTTTGTCCTTGTAACTTAATTCACAGAATTTGAGTTATATTACTATATTGCTGTTGATAACATGCTATTAGATTATATTTATAGACTTCATTAATTACAATAAATGAGTAACAGATGAACTTCCGCCCGGATGGTTTATTGTGTAGTGTGAACATGCAGGCGTTGACGTGTGTGTGCTTTATCTTTGTTACTGTGTGTATTCTAGTGTCATTAACCTCACAACACACTCAATTCATCCACAGATCTGGAGAAAGAGAGCATTATTTCTGAAGTATCGCTCCAGGGTACGCCACGGTAAAGAGGGCTGAACTGTGTGTGTGTGTGTGTGTGTGTGTGTGTTTGCTTTAAGTGAGCATCTTGCATTTTGATCATATTAGACTCTATTATTGTGTTGTGAAGAACATCATTAAATGCATGGCCAAGTTTCTATAAAGTGACTTATGGTTGTGTAAAACTAAATATTCAGTGGGAAATAATGTATAGGGTGGGACCTAATTTTATAACTGTAGGGATTGGATTGTGAAAAGACATTTAGTGGATTGTTTGAATGACTTACCTTGAGTATGAAATGGCAGTGTTGCCATGATTTTTCTAACAGTGTTTGTCTTGTGGATGATGAAATATTCTTGAAGGAGGGGTTCAAGCCATATATAGGGAGGGACACAAGCTAAACCTATACACTTGTCACACTGACCCAAACACACGACAGAGAAAATGAAGTAAGCTTTAATAATCCACAAGGCAAATTCCAACTCAGATAAGCAGTCCAACACAACAGAACTGAACCTAAGTAGTGGAGATAACGACACACAATCCTGAACATAATTATGAGCTCAGATTAATAGCCATGTCAACTACACAACACAAACAAAGTCCACGTGGTGTGAAAACAGTATTTCATACACTGACTCGGAAGTTGACATGATCATGTCAGCTAAAGTAGTTTCATAGGCATTTATGTAGTCAAATTTTAAAGAAATATTATTTTAAGAAAATATACAACTTTTTTTTCTTTAGAAATCTAAATTTTGCACAATAAAATAAGGGATTTTTTTCAAGTAAATTGATTTTTAAAGTGGTCTGACACGTCTGGCTCGAATGATAGTGTGTTTTGCGTAGGACTGTCGGTTTAAAGGTACAATATGTAGGATTTTTGCAGTAAAATATCCAAAAACCACCAGGCCAATGTTATATATTTTGTTTAGTTGATTACCTACAATATCCCAAATGTTTCCAACTATTTATAAATCGTGAGAAAATTGCGATTTTTAACCAAGGAACGGGGCGTGTGAGCAGGGGTGGGGAGTCGCCAGTCAATGACGTTATATCCGCGTTACCCCCGGTTTCCGCCAGGTTTGACCTCGTACTGCAGTAGTAACCATGGCGACAGACTTGACAACTGGGTCGGTTATGCCCGTTATGCGTGCTCAACAGCGTGAGCGTCTAGCAGAGTTTTGTTCAAACATTAAGGACCATAGTAAGCAGACTAAAAAAGAGGACTAAAACGAAGATCAACATTTTCCAGATGCCGAGAGCTCCACGTCCGCGACTAACTTCGACTTGACAGAGACGCTAGACACTTGAGTGTTACTTGAGCAAACAGGTGAGCAAATCAATGTATGTAAAACTAATCAATGTTATATAGTTCAACATGATGAAAAGTTAGAATATGATCTGTATGTTAATCTAGCTTAGTCTCATACAGCCAACACACAACCTAACTAACAACATTCAACACACAAATGCCGTTTAGTGTGATAGTGAAACTGTTAGAGCAAGTGAAGCAGCGCTGCGTTACCTCAAGTTTAATTCCTCTAATAAACTGACCTGTGTGAGTAACTCAGTGTGTAGTTCGGTCGAATGAAATGTCCTTATTCCTTTATATCCGCGGGACTCGTGTTGCGTGTGGCGCTGGAGTACGTCTAGCAATCGCGCCCTGCTTCATACTACAGTTAAAAACATCAGTGTATTCACTCCTCCATAAAAGATCCAACAGCTTGACGACAAGATCCATAACACCGCTTAATGTGGAACATACGTCATTAATAGACGCCGTTGTTATTGTAAGAGGTTACCCAGACAGCAAACTGACATTGAATCAACGTAGAAACGACGTCTCTCATGACATCGAAACAACGTTGATCTGGCATTGTTTTGCTCATCGAATTAACGTTTAACCAACGTCGGACGCGGCATTCTTCAAAGCTAAATGAAAATCGAAAATTGGTTTGCTTTCATAACGTTGAAACAGCGTTGATTTCAAGTTGATTTTCCGTTAGTTTTGAAAGAATGACGCGTCTGACGTTAGTTTAACGTTAATTCGATGAGCAAAACAATGTCAGATCAACGTTGTTTCCATGTCATGTTTCCACGTTGATTTAATGTCAGTTTGCTATCTGGGTAGCGCCCCCTGGTGGCGAAACAATCTTGCATGTTTTACCTTTAAACAACAGGAATGTTTGAGAAACCTGTTTGTATTATTTTCCAGTTGCATTTGCTAATGTTAGTTGCACAGAAACACTGCAAAGAAGGAGTAAACGTACATTTTATCCAGCAAAATAGCTTTTTGAGCCACACAACTAGCCTAATGAATGTGAAGTACTTTGTGTGTGTTAGTGAAACTGTTAGAGCAAGTGAAGCAGCGCTGCGTTACCTCAAGTTTAATTCCTCTAATAAACTGACCTGTGTGAGTAATTCAGTGTGTAGTTCGGTCGAATGAAATGTCCTTATTCCTTTATATCCGCGGGACTCGTGTCGCGTGTGGCGCTGGTATACGTCTAGCAACCGCGCCCTGCTTCATACTACAGTCATGATAAAAACATCACTATATTCACTCATCCATAAAAGATCCAACAGCTTGACGACAATACGTCATTAATAGACACCGTTGTTATTGTAAGAGGTTAGCGCCCCCTGGTGGCGAAACAATCTTGCATATTGTACCTTTAAATAACAGGAATGTTTGAGACACCTGTTTGTATTATTTTCCAATGGCATTTGCTAATGTTAGTTGCACAGAAACACTGAAAAAAAGGAGTAAACGTACATTTTATTCAGCAAAATAGCTTTTTGAGCCACACAACTAATGAATGTGAAGTACTTTGAAGCTCTACACACATATTTTAAATCCACAATATTACCCCAAACATTGTTCACGCTCGAGTTGTCCAAACATTGAACAGTGTTGATTTGTTCAGGGGTTGTGAGCTCTGATCCTGCGTTACGGCATCAATAAATGATGTTTAGTGCGGATTTTAAAGCATCAGAGGAAAGAAACAGAAATGGAGATCACAGACGGGGGACTTTGACATCTTGAACCCATTTGTTGAGATGTTAACATATGGTGTGCATGTTAATATATGTTTTGCACATTATTAAAAATGGTTGAAAGAGACTTTCTTATTTATTTTTTTTCAGTTTCTAGACAAACACTACATTTCCTTCCCTTTATTCTAACATGTCTGTGATCATAAAAGCATCCTGATGTTCATTAGCTGTGTTTTTTATAGCGTCTGAGTCTCTAATTGTGTCGTGTGTGTTATTTTGTGGCTGAAGGCTCTGCGGCTCCCGGCCTGATTTACCTAACCACGCAAATACTTACCTATATGTCAGTGCAGGAGTGTATAGTTATTACTGACTGCTTTTTTCCCCCCCTAACATGTTCATATGTATCATCTTCAACTTGTAATTACAGTAAATGAAAGAGGGAGAGACCTGTAGTGAAAGAACAGCAGTCGCTCTGCCAGGTCAAACACACACATATATATATTCCTGCTTACAGTAAAGAGACAGCAGGATGTTAATTAGATGATGTTTGCATGGAGGAGTATTTCTGTGTGTGCCAGTGAGATTTGTTTAGAAAGGGATCAGGCTACATCACTCTTAAAGGGACAGTTCATAAAACAAATAAAAAGAATTGTTAGCATTTATTCCCTGTCTGGAATAATGTGCGGATTTTGAACAATTTGATGTGAGTGAGTAAATAATGCCAGAATATTTATCTTAACAAAAACACTGGAAAAGTTCAATGCGGATGTGAAGAAGACAGTGAATCAGATGGCAAAGTCATGAGATACCATACGCCTGATTATTTACATGCAGTTGTAACTTTCTGACGCTGAGGTTGGTCTTTTTGAGAATGTCACGATCTGTAAATGGGATTTGAGCTTGACATGCAAATGTCAGCAGAGAGAAACATTACTGTGGAGATTTTATTGCTCAAGCGGATACTATTTCATAGCTCAGCATACTTTAAGAGTTAGTTCACCCCAAATTTAAGGATTCATTATTTACTCACTTAACATGTAATCTGTCAATGTAAATGATAAACATTGAGGGAGGGACTTAAAGGGATACTCCACCCAAAAATTAAGTGAGTTCCTGTCATGATTCCTTGTGTGAACTTTAATTATTTCCTGTTTTGTAGTCCTTTGTAGTTTTTCTAGTTTATTATTCCGTTGTGTTTATCCAGGTGTTTCTGATTGACCACGCCCTCTAGTTATTTAGTTTATCTTGTTAGTAGTCTCTGTATTGAAACCCTGTGTCTTGTTACAGTGTTTGTGGGTTCATGATGTTGTTAGATGTTGGTTGTGGCGTTCTCTGTCTGAGTTTTTGAGTCTGTCTAGTCTTTAGTTTATTTAAAGGAGCTGAATGTAAGATTGTGGCCAAAACTGGTACTGCAATCACTTTCAAATTAGGGTGTATCCCCCCCTTTCTCCATGACTCGAGGTTGCCAGATATGCTGCAGGATCCGGCTGCTACAAGAAGTGACGCGTCCTACACATTGAGTTTTTTTTTTTTTTCTGTTAATTATTTATTTCGGACTTTGTCACAAAGTATTTCAGATTCATATCGACATTTTTTTATCCGATTCCGACACGTTTGTATCAGCAGCTGTGGTAACTAGAGAAGAGCTGGCAACCCGAATGCTGCAACACTACTCACTCCATGATTGGTAGATCGGTGGAGCGTGACGCATCAGAACAAAACACAACATGACAACATCAACACAAGTCGAGGGCTGCAACTTCACTTTTTAAATGACAATATCCTGGCCGGACTACAGTTGTCAGTGATATAAGTATTTGAAATGAAGACGATTTCTTAATGTCTAGTGACATATCAGGGAAAATGTATGATTCATTGAAATACATTTTTTGCACACTGCTCCTTTAAGTATTTGGTGCTGTGACACCAAAGCAAATACTAAATATGAATGTCTGTTTGAAATGTGTAAATGCTGTTCAGAAACAGAAAGTCCTGCAGCTGCTTTGTTTACTGGGTTACCGCGGTAACAGCTGCATTTCTGCTATTCCAGAAGCCCATCTACAGTCAATGTCATGGGCTGCGTCCGAAATCAGGGTACTATGTGAGTAGGTACTATTTAAATAAAAACGTACTTCGCGACCGACCGTTAAAAAAGTATGTTCTATATAGTATGAATACTGGTATGAATGAGTCCGGACGTACTACATGCGGCATGTTGTTGTCGCGTGACATACGCTGTCGAAAATTTAAAGAGCCCATTTCAGCGACTACACTGCACTTCGCACTGTTTTAGTTCTGCTCTCTGTTTTCATCTGCGTTTTTACGTCGTCCGAGCCGACAATCAAGAGGAGGCGTCGTCGGTCAGCTGCTCGCAGAACACGCCTTTTGCAGAATTTCTCAAATAACATTTATTTACCTAATAAATTTTACCTCATTAAACACACACAATCCCTATGAACAATGACAGATGTCATTTATTTGCTTGTGATATTACCATTGATAAATAAACATGAATGAATTAATAGAGGTACGCATGTGTGTCTGTGTTTTAGAGCCAGACCGATATATCGGCAGACCGATATTAGGCAATTTCCAAACTATCGGTATCGGCGGTTATAATGGCCGATAAATGAAATAAATAAAAACGGACGAAACACACTTGAACCATGTCATGAGTGTTGGAGTTGTGTAGTTTGTCCACCAGAGGGCACTCTACTCCGTTCCTGTTGGCAACACTCGTTGAGTTGGTCACGATACATACATTGCTTGAGTAACAATTAAAAGAACATCCCCATCAGTTCTCACAACTCAAATAACCATGACAAAATTTGTGACTATCATGTCCAGTTTCAAATAAATAAATAAAATATCAGCCGATATATCGGAATATCGGATTTTAAAACCCAAAAATATTTGTATCGGTATCGGCCTTCAAAATCCTTTATCGGTCGGGCTCTACTGTGTTTATCTCCTAACGTTACAGCTGCACCTCCGGTTTCCGCCATTTTCGAATATAACGACAACTCCTCTCCCGTGGCATCATGGGATAGTAATGTGTCCATCGCATGCGCACTTTAGAATCTCGCCGGTAATAGTAGGTCATCCGGGTACTTTTCGCCTACTGCTTTTCCAATTCTATGATTTCGGACATACTTGGCTACTCTGCTCGCGTACTGTTTTTCGCATACTATATAGTAGGAAATTATTCGATTTCGGACACAGCTACCCAGCAAACACAGAACGTTCCCCTAACGTTCCCGAATGGTCCCATGAGGTTATTTTTTTGGGAACCAAACAAGAATGTTATAGGAACGTTACATGTAGGTTATTTTTAGGTTCCATTTTTATAACGTAAGGAGAATGTTCCGGGAACGTTCCCATAACCTTAAGGGGAAGTTCTAGGAACGTTCTGGGAACGTTCCCAGAATCACAACATTATAGTGTAAATTTTTCAGTTAAAAATAACAAAATTAAGCAAGTTGCTTTGCATCTCTAAATATTTCTGTCGGTTGTTTAACACAATAGCTGTTGAATATTAAATGTTGGGTTTATCTCATCGATCAAGGCTGGTCAGAGCTGGTATTGTGCTAGTTTAGCTGGTCCACCACCACCAGTAATCCCACTTCCCATGCCGAGGACCAGCAACCAGCATCCCATGCTGATCCCAGCTTGCCAAACACACCTTATGATGGTGACCAGCATTTCTCAAATATACACTCTAAAAATTGCTGGGTTGTTTTAACCCAACTTTGGGCCAAATATGGACAAACCCAGCCATTGGGTTAAATTTTTCCATTACATTTTTAACCCAATGTTTGGGTTTGTCCATATTTGACCCAAAGTTGGGTTAAAACAACCCAGCATGTTTAGAGTGATGGACATTATGATTATGAGACTGCCCTGCTGGCACAATGATGTCATCTCTGTGAGCTCCCTGCTCTCTTTCTCTCTCTATCCGGTCTATTAATGACTGGGTGTGTGTGTATTTTAAAGGAGGTCCGCTTTACAGTGTGTGTGTGTGTGTGTGTGTGTGTCTGATTTTCTGGGCTGTTGTAGAAAGGATGTGGTCTCCTCCTCTGGAGACTCCCAGAATCGTGAAAGATGCAGCACTTGATAGATGGATTGGAGGTAAAATGTTTCCCTTCTCTCCTTTTCTCTCTCCTTCCTCCATCTCCCGGCAGCTGTTTGTGGAGTATCGGAGGAGGATCTCTGGGGGATGTGTTTAGCAGTGTCCTGACATTACTAGCCAGCGGTAATTGCTTTTACTAATGCATGTTGGTGTGCGTAGTCTAGTAGGGATGTGCTAGCCGTAGACTGCTGGTAGTCATGTGAGGTTTAGTTTGTAGGAATGACATAAGTAAATCAGCGGTGTTCAACCTCAGAGAAGTCGTTCGGCTTGGTCACGTCTCTGGAAGTGGCTGTGAGAGAATGTAGAGGTGTTTTACGGCTGGTTGCCGTTGTGGTCACTGGATGTATTTGTTTGTGTTATGCAGAGTTTGCAAGTTATTTTTAGTTGTCGGAGAACAGCTGCAGACTGACAGGGCTGGAGCAGAACATGCAGTCTTCTAACTTTGGGCAATGCCAGTGTTAGTCCTGGATGAAAATGACCCAGCTGATCCCTGACATGCAGCTCGTAAACTGAGATTAATATAGGTTTAATACAGTTGCCTGTGTGTTTCTGCAGAGGCCTTCCACAGTGTTTACATCTTTATATCAGATTGTCCTGAACACTAGGTGGCAGCAATCACATTGCTGTGTTATTCAATACATTGAACTGTAGGAGAAGAAGAGAGTTAAGAGTTGAGAGTGTCATGCTAATTTTACCTGATTATTAAGTATAATCACAGTATCTTTTTTTTAATGGTGTTTTTGCCTTAATTAGTAATAGCGGATAGTGACCAGGAAGCAAAATGTGAGAGAAAGAGAGGGATGGGAACCGAAAGGACCATGAATTTGGTGTGGCCACAAGGTGAAAGTGTGTGCAATTCGGCTATCCCTAGAAATGAACAAAAATATGACAAAAACTTTGGATTAGAAATATGAATATAACAAATGAATAAATGTTGTGTTTTTAATCAGGTTTGTGTTCATGTTAAGGGCCATTCACACCCGCACGTTTATTATAATAATCCACCTGACTTAAAAGTGCTTATATTGAAAACGTGAGATGACAAAACTGTGCGCTTTTACTGTAATAAACAGAATGTCACGTCACTATAGAAGTAATAGTAACCACAGAATAAAAAAAATAAGAAGGTAATTGCAAGTTTTTATCTCACAATTCAGACTTTTTTACCTCACAATTGGGAGAATTACGTGATATAAAGTCGCAATTGCGAGTTAAAAAGTCTGAATTGTGTGATAATTGTGAGAATTCTGACTTATATTTCGCAATTCTGAGAAATGCTGTCAGAATTGGGAAATGTAAACTCGCAATTGTGAGATAAAAAGTCGCAATTATCTTTTAAAATGTTTTATTCAGTGGCGGAAACAAGCTCCATAGGACACCAGTGTTGTTGTTACATACATATTATTATTGGTATCAGTGGGAGCTCGTGGGTTTTAAAATAGAGGAGGCACACTAATGTCTGGGGATTTCCTGCCGAGGATGATGGTGAATATTTATTGTTTACTTAACTGTTTAAAATGGCTTTTTGGTCGATTTTAGACAGAAAATGTAAAGAAATGTACACATATACATTGGGATAATACAAATATAATGTTCCTCTCCTAGCCTATCACTTGAAGCAAACATCCATCCCTTCTTAAACGGATAGTTCACTTTGAAATTAATTTTTGATATGTTTTAGCTTACCTCAAGTGCATCCAAGATGGAGGTGTCTTTGAAAACCCAGACAACTTCTGGCGAATTTAGATTTGCTCTGAAAGTTAGTCTGGCAAAGAACTCATTCAAGCCCATTTCGAAATCGTCGAAATCGAGGCACCAATCAGAAACGTTGGGGCGGGCTTTACACGATGATGACAGCGCTGGGATTTTGAAGCAGATTTTGTAGCCTACATTACAAAGATGGATGCCGCCATTGAACATCACTCGTTCGAATCAGCTATTGTGTCTGTTTTAAGTGATTTGAACGTTTCTTTTTGTTAAAAAACCGAGATGTTAAAAAAAAAAAAATCAGAGATGTTTCTCCGCCGCTCTGCATACGTCATCTCCTTCATCGCTCTGATTGGGTTTTAGCTCACTTTGTGAGGGGGAAATATTAACCATTGTAAATAATGTAGCAATGTATGTGTCACAGTCCTCCGTCTGCACCAGTCTGTCTTGTCTTCAGCACTACACTTCCCAGGATCCTCTCGTCACCCTATCCCGTGTTCACTCCCTCATCAGCCACCTGTTCCTCGTCATCGTCATCTGTTTCACCTGTTCTCACCCCATTATGTTTGATTATTCTGTGTATTTAGTTCCCTCTGTTTTACCCCTCATTGTCGGTCGTTGTGTTAATGTCACTCGGTGTTCCGCCTGCCTGTATCCTGTGAAATATGATTAAAACCTTTTGTATTGGAGCTCTCTGGACTCTGCCTGTTCGTTCCTTCTGCCTGAACCCGCACCCGTGACAGAACGACCGACCACCTAAAGCAACATGGACGCCGGGAGCTTCCAGGGGATTCTACCCCCGATCCGCCGGCCCCGTTGGATACTTGTCCCCAGAAAGCCTGCGCTCACCGTCAGCCCTGCCGAGCCTGCGCTCACAGTCAGCCCTGCCGAGCCCGAGTCCCCACCGCTGGTTCCGTCCAGCTCTCCAGAGATTGAATGCTCTTCACCGCTGGTTCCGTCCAGCTCTCCAGAGATTGAATGCTCTTCCCCGCTGGTCCCGTCCAGCTCACCAGAGATTGAATGCTCTTCACCGCTGGTTCCGTCCAGCTCTCCAGAGACTGAATGCTCTTCACCGCTGGTTCCGTCCAGCTCTCCAGAGACTGAATGCTCTTCACCGCTGGTTCCGTCCAGCTCTCCAGAGACTGAATGCTCTTCACCGCTGGTTCCGTCCAGCTCTCCAGAGTCTGAATGCTCTTCACCGCTGGTTCCGTCCAGCTCTCCAGAGACTGAATGCTCTTCCCGCTGGTCCCGTCCAGCTCTCCAGAGATTGAATGCTCTTCACCGCTGGTTCCGTCCAGCTCTCCAGAGATTGAATGCTCTTCACCGCTGGTTCCGTCCAGCTCACCAGAGATTGAATGCTCTTCACCGCTGGTTCCGTCCAGCTCTCCAGAGTCTGAATGCTCTTCGCCGCTGGTCCCGTCCAGCTCTCCAGAGATTGAATGCTCTTCACCGCTGGTTCCGTCCAGCTCTCCAGAGTCTGAATGCTCTTCACCGCTGGTTCCGTCCAGCTCTCCAGAGACTGAATGCTCTTCCCCGCTGGTTCCGTCCAGCTCTCCAGAGATTGAATGCTCTTCACCGCTGGTTCCGTCCAGCTCTCCAGAGATTGAATGCTCTTCACCGCTGGTCCCGTCCAGCTCTCCAGAGATTGAATGCTCTTCACTGCTGGGTCCGTCCAGCTCACCAGAGAATGAATGCTCTTCACTGCTGGTTCCGTCCAGCTCACCAGAGACTGTATGCTCTTCACTGCTGGTTCCGTCCAGCCCACCAGAGAATGAATGCTCATCACTGCTGGTTCCGTCCAGCTCACCAGAGAATGAATGCTCTTCACTGCTGGTTCCATCCAGCCCCCCCGAGACTGAATGCTCTTCACTGCTGGTTCCGGCCAGCTCACCAGAGAATGAATGCTCTTCACTGCTGGTTCCGGCCAGCTCACCAGAGAATGAATGCTCTTCACTGCTGGTTCCGTCCAGCTCTCCAGAGACTAAATGCTCTTCACCGCTGGTTCCGTCCAGCTCACCAGAGAATGAATGCTCTTCACTGCTGGTTCCGTCCAGCTCACCAGAGAATGAATGCTCTTCACTGCTGGTTCCGTCCAGCTCACCAGAGACTGAATGCTCTTCACCGCTGGTTCCGTCCAGCTCACCAGAGAATGAATGCTCTTCACTGCTGGTTCCGTCCAGCTCACCAGAGAATGAATGCTCTTCACTGCTGGTTCCGTCCAGCTCACCAGAGAATGAATGCTCTTCACTGCTGGTTCCGTCCAGCTCACCAGAGACTGTATGCTCTTCATTGCTGGTTCCGTCCAGCCCTCCAGAGACTGTATGCTCTTTACTGCTGGTTCCGTCCAGCTCACCAGAGAATGAATGCTCTTCATTGCTGGTTCCGTCCAGCTCACCAGAGAATGAATGCTCTTCACTGCTGGTTCCGTCCAGCCCACCAGAGAATGAATGCTCTTCACTGCTGGTTCCGTCCAGCTCACCAGAGAATGAATGCTCTTCACTGCTAGTTCCGTCCAGCCCTCCAGAGAATGAATGCTCTTCACTGCTGGTTCCGTCCAGCCCACCAGAGAATGAATGCTCTTCACTGCTGGTTCCGTCCAGCTCACCAGAGAATGAATGCTCTTCACTGCTGGTTCCGTCCAGCTCACCAGAGAATGAATGCTCTTCACTGCTGGTTCCGTCCAGCTCACCAGAGACTGTATGCTCTTCATTGCTGGTTCCGTCCAGCCCTCCAGAGACTGTATGCTCTTTACTGCTGGTTCCGTCCAGCTCACCAGAGAATGAATGCTCTTCACTGCTGGTTCCGTCCAGCTCACCAGAGAATGAATGCACTTCACTGCTGGTTCCGTCCAGCTCACCAGAGAATGAATGCTCTTCACTGCTGGTTCCGTCCAGCTCACCAGAGAATGAATGCTCTTCACTGCTGGTTCCGTCCAGCTCACCAGAGACTGTATGCTCTTCATTGCTGGTTCCGTCCAGCCCTCCAGAGACTGTATGCTCTTTACTGCTGGTTCCGTCCAGCTCACCAGAGAATGAATGCTCTTCACTGCTGGTTCCGTCCAGCTCACCAGAGAATGAATGCTCTTCACTGCTGGTTCCGTCCAGCCCACCAGAGAATGAATGCTCTTCACTGCTGGTTCCGTCCAGCTCACCAGAGAATGAATGCTCTTCACTGCTAGTTCCGTCCAGCCCTCCAGAGAATGAATGCTCTTCACTGCTGGTTCCGTCCAGCCCACCAGAGAATGAATGCTCTTCACTGCTGGTTCCGTCCAGCTCACCAGAGAATGAATGCTCTTCACTGCTGGTTCCGTCCAGCTCACCAGAGAATGAATGCTCTTCACTGCTGGTTCCGTCCAGCTCACCAGAGACTGTATGCTCTTCATTGCTGGTTCCGTCCAGCCCTCCAGAGACTGTATGCTCTTTACTGCTGGTTCCGTCCAGCTCACCAGAGAATGAATGCTCTTCACTGCTGGTTCCGTCCAGCTCACCAGAGAATGAATGCTCTTCACTGCTGGTTCCGTCCAGCCCACCAGAGAATGAATGCTCTTCACTGCTGGTTCCGTCCAGCTCACCAGAGAATGAATGCTCTTCACTGCTGGTTCCGTCCAGCTCACCAGAGAATGAATGCTCTTCACTGCTGGTTCCGTCCAGCTCACCAGAGACTGAATGCTCTTCACTGCTGGTTCCGGCCAGCTCACCAGAGAATGAATGCTCTTCACTGCTGGTTCCGTTCAGCCCACCAGAGACTGAATGCTCTTCACTGCTGGTTCCGTCCAGCTCACCAGAGAATGAATGCTCTTCACTGCTGGTTCCGTCCAGCTCACCAGAGAATGAATGCTCTTCACTGCTAGTTCCGTCCAGCCCTCCAGAGACTGAATGCTCTTCACTGCTGGTTCCGTCCAGCCCTCCAGAGACTGAATGCTCTTCACTGCTGGTTCCGTCCAGCCCTCCAGAGACAGTATGCTCTTCACTGCTGGTTCCGTCCAGCCCTCCAGAGACTGAATGCTCTTCACTGCTGGTTCCGTCCAGCTCACCAGAGAATGAATGCTCTTCACTGCTGGTTCCGTCCAGCTCTCCAGAGACTGAATGCTCGTCACTGCTGGTTCCGTCCAGCTCACCAGAGAATGAATGCTCTTCACTGCTGGTTCCGTCCAGCCCACCAGAGACTGAATGCTCTTCACTGCTGGTTCCGTCCAGCCCACCAGAGACTGAATGCTCTTCATTGCTGGTTCCGTCCAGCCCTCCAGAGACTGTATGCTCTTTACTGCTGGTTCCGTCCAGCTCACCAGAGAATGAATGCTCTTCACTGCTGGTTCCGTCCAGCCCACCAGAGAATGAATGCTCTTCACTGCTGGTGCCGTTCAGTCCTCCAGAGCCTGTATGCTCTTCACTGCTGGTTCCGTCCAGCCCTCCAGAGACTGAATGCTCTGCACTGCCGGTTCCGTCCAGCCCTCCAGAGACTGAATGCTCTTCACTGCTGGTTCCGTCCAGTCCTCCAGCGTCTGTATGCTCTTCACTGCTGGTTCCGTCCAGCCCTCCAGAGACTGAATGCTCTTCACTGCTGGTTCCGTCCAGTCCTCCAGCGTCTGTATGCTCTTCACTGCTGGTTCCGTCCAGCCCTCCAGAGACTGAATGCTCTGCACTGCCGGTTCCGTCCAGCCCTCCAGAGACTGAATGCTCTTCACTGCTGGTTCCGTCCAGTCCTCCAGCGTCTGTATGCTCTTCACTGCTGGTTCCGTCCAGCCCTCCAGAGACTGAATGCTCTTCACTGCTGGTTCCGTCCAGCCCTCTAGAGACTGTATGCTCTTCACTGCTGGTTCCGTCCAGTCCTCCAGCGTCTGTATGCTCTTCACTGCTGGTTCCGTCCAGCCCTCTAGAGACTGAATGCTCGTCACTGCTGGTTCCGGCCAGTCCTCCAGAGACTGAATGCTCGGCACTGCTGGTTCCGTCCAGTCTCTCCGAGCCCGAGCTCTCTTCGTCGCCGGGCCCGACCAGCCCAGCCCCAGAGACCGTCCAGCCAGCGTCAGAGACCGTCCAGCCTGTGCCGGAGACCGTGCAGCCTGCTCCGCCCTGGCCACGCCCTCAGCCTGCTCCGCCCTGGCCACGCCCTCAGCCTGCTTCGCCCAGGTCTCGCACTCAGCCTGCTCCGCCCTGGCCACGCCCCTCTCAGGCCCCAGTTCGTCCCCCCTCCTTCCTCTGCTCAGCGGCGTGAGGTCACGCCTCCCGGGAGGGGGGAGTACTGTCACAGTCCTCCGTCTGCACCAGTCTGTCTTGTCTTCAGCACTACACTTCCCAGGATCCTCTCGTCACCCTATCCCGTGTTCACTCCCTCATCAGCCACCTGTTCCTCGTCATCGTCATCTGTTTCACCTGTTCTCACCCCATTATGTTTGATTATTCTGTGTATTTAGTTCCCTCTGTTTTACCCCTCATTGTCGGTCGTTGTGTTAATGTCACTCGGTGTTCCGCCTGCCTGTATCCTGTGAAATATGATTAAAACCTTTTGTATTGGAGCTCTCTGGACTCTGCCTGTTCGTTCCTTCTGCCTGAACCCGCACCCGTGACAGTATGAAGCACAGCGCAGACGGAAGTCACTTAAAAAACTAAACAAATGGCTTTCGGTTGGTCCGTGTTACCAACTTAAACCTGTTGTAAAATTGGTATGAAGAAATGTCAGATCGTGTGGATTCCTATTGAAATGACTGGATTTAGAAAATTTGTCGAACAATGGTAAATGTGACTGCACTGTAAGTCTTGCTTTTCTTTAGCATGCAGCTTGTGCTGAAGTATTTGTTCAGGTTTTAACAGCACGCATGTAGCCTGTGAGTAGCAGGGGCTAGGACATGGTTTGTGTGAAGTTAAACTGCAGACTTTTTAATTGGTTTGAAGTTTGCTATACACTCTCAGAAAAAAGGTACAAAAGCTGTCACTGGGGCTGTTCCTTTTCAAAAGGTACACTTTAGTACCCAAAGGCTGCATATTGGAACCTTAGTGGTACATTTTAGCACCTAACATGGACATATTAATACCTAAAATGACATATTAGCTCCTGAAATGTACCTATAAGCACCTAAAATGGACATATTAGCTCCTGAAATGTACATATTAGCACCTAAAATGGACATATTAGCACTTAAAATGGACATATTAGCACTTAAAATGGACATATTAGCTCCTGAAATGTACATATTAGCACCTAAAATGGACATATTAGCTCCTAAAATGTACATATTAGCACCTAAAATGGACATATTAGCTCCTGAAATGTACATATTAGCACATAAAATGGACATATTAGCTCCTGAAATGTACATATTAGCACCTAAAATGGACATATTATCACTTAAAATGGACATATTAGCACTTAAAATGGACATATTAGCTCCTGAAATGTACATATTAGCACCTAAAATGGACATATTAGCTCCTAAAATGTACATATTAGCACCTAAAATGGACATATTAGCTCCTGAAATGTACATATTAGCACCTAACATGGACATATTAATACCTAAAATGTACATTTTAGCACCTAAAATGGACATATTAGCTCCTGAAATGTACATATTAGCACCTAACATGGACATATTAATACCTAAAATGTACATAGGCCTATTAGTACCTAAAATGTACATATTAGCACCTAAAATGGACATATTAGCTCCTGAAATGTATCTATTAGCACCTAAAATGTACATATTAGCGCCTAACATGGACATATTAATACCTAAAATGTACAGATATTAGTACCTAAAATGTACATATTAGCACCTAAAATGGACATATTAGCTCCTGAAATGTACCTATAAGCACCTAAAATGGACATATTAGCTCCTGAAATGTACATATTAGCACTAAAATGGACATATTAGCCCCTAAAATGTACTTATTAGCACTTAAAATGGACATATTAGCTCCTGAAATGTACATATTAGCACCTAAAATGGACATATTAGCACCTAAAATGTACATATTAGCACCTAAAATGGACATATTCGCTCCTGAAATCTACATATTAGCACTTAAAATGGACATATTAGCTCCTGAAATGGACATATTAGCACCTAAAATGGAGATAATAGCACCTAAAATGGACATATTAGCACTTAAAATGGACATATTAGCTCCTGAAATGTACATATTAGCACCTAAAATGTACATATTAGCTCCTAAAATGTACATATTAGCACCTAAAATGGACATATTAGCTCCTGAAATGTACATATTAGCACCTAACATGGACATATTAATACCTAAAATGTACATTTTAGCACCTAAAATGGACATATTAGCTCCTGAAATGTACATATTAGCACCTGACATGGACATATTAATACCTAAAATGTACATAGGCCTATTAGTACCTAAAATGTACATATTAGCACCTAAAATGGACATATTAGCTCCTGAAATGTATCTATTAGCACCTAAAATGTACATATTAGCACCTAACATGGACATATTAATACCTAAAATGTACATATTAGCTCCTGAAATGTACATATTAGCACCTAAAATGGACATATTAGCACTTAAAATGGACATATTAGCACTTAAAATGGACATATTAGCTCCTGAAATGTACATATTAGCACCTAAAATGGACATATTAGCTCCTAAAATGTACATATTAGCTCCTGAAATGTACATATTAGCACTTAAAATGGACATATTAGCTCCTGAAATGTACATATTAGCACCTAAAATGGACATATTAGCACTTAAAATGGACATATTAGCACTTAAAATGGACATATTAGCTCCTGAAATGTACATATTAGCACCTAAAATGGACATATTAGCTCCTAAAATGGACATATTAGCTTCTGAAATGTACATATTAGCACTTAAAATGGACATATTAGCTCCTGAAATGTACATATTAGCACCTAAAATGGACACATTAGCTCCTGAAATGTACATATTAGCACTTAAAATGGACATATTAGCTCCTGAAATGTACATATTAGCACCTAAAATGGACACATTAGCTCCTGAAATGTACATATTAGCACTTAAAATGTACATATTAGCTCCTGAAATGTACATATTAGCACCTAAAATGGACACATTAGCTCCTGAAATGTACATATTAGCACTTAAAATGGACACATTAGCTCCTGAAATGTACATATTAGCACTTAAAATGGACATATTAGCTCCTGAAATGTACATATTAGCACCTAAAATGGACACATTAGCTCCTGAAATGTACATATTAGCACTTAAAATGGACATATTAGCTCCTGAAATGTACATATTAGCACTGAAAATGGACATATTAGCTCCTGAAATGTACATATTAGCACTTAAAATGGACATATTAGCTCCTGAAATGTACATATTAGCACCTAAAATGGACATATTAGCTCCTGAAATGTACATATTAGCACTGAAAATGGACATATTAGCTCCTGAAATCTACATATTAGCACTTAAAATGGACATATTAGCTCCTGAAATGGACATATTAGCACCTAAAATGGAGATAATAGCACCTAAAATGGACATATTAGCTCCTGAAATATACATACTAACACTTAAAATGGACATATTAGCTCCTGAAATGTACATATTAGCACCTAAAATGGACACATTAGCTCCTGAAATGTACATATTAGCACTTAAAATGGACATATTAGCTCCTGAAATGTACATATTAGCACCTAAAATGGACACATTAGCTCCTGAAATGTACATATTAGCACTTAAAATGTACATATTAGCTCCTGAAATGTACATATTAGCACCTAAAATGGACACATTAGCTCCTGAAATGTACATATTAGCACTGAAAATGGACATATTAGCTCCTGAAATGTACATATTAGCACCTAAAATGGACATATTAGCTCCTGAAATGTACATATTAGCACTGAAAATGGACATATTAGGACCTAAAATTGACATATTAGCTCCTGAAATATATTAACACTTAAAATTTACAGATATTGGCACCTAAAATGTACATATTAACCTCTAAAATGTACTTATTAGCAGCTGAAATGTACATATTAACACCTAAAATGCACACATTAGCACCTGAAATGGACAAAAGTTTACCTTTTGAAAAGGTACAGCCCCAGTGACAGCTTTTGTACCTTTTTTCTGAGAGTGTAGTCTCTGTCACATTTAATACTCATGTTTAAGCTGTTTCAATGCATCCTTTATTGTGATGATATAGAACATTTTATAAAGCTGCAGTACTTTGTAGAAAAGCTTGACTTTGTTCAAATAAATGTAAAAAGAGATGTTGTGTTTGTGCAGGTGGATAAGCAGCAGCAGAGTAAGGATTCGGTGTACTTCAGAGATGGCGTACGGAGGATAGATTTTGTTCTGTCTTACATCGATGACAAGGATGGAGAAAAGAAACAGGTTTGTTATCCACTCTATAGGGGATCTCAATAAAGATCTGTTCGAGGACTATATCGCACTGTGTATATCTTCACACTGCTCATAAACATTTAAGGGATCCTAGATAAACATTTTCCACCAAGATAAAAGTTGTCAGACAATGAACAAGAACTCCTCTTTAAAGGGATAGTTCACTTTGAAATTAATTTTTGATATGTTTTATCTTACCTCAAGGGCATCCAAGATGTAGGTGTCTTTGTTTCCACAGTATTTTCAATTTTGATATTTTTAGGTCAAACCGTTCTTGTCTATCAGTCATATAATGGAGGTCTATGGTCACCACCTCAAAGAGCATGCACAGAGAAGTCCAAATTAAACATGATTTAATGACTTTTTAACTTTTTAACTATTTAATGAAAATATCATCGTACTTTTTTCATTTTAGGACAATCTTTAAAGGATAAACAAAAAATGTGTTGGTAATCACATAAAAAATTCAAAAAAATAAAACATTTATTTATGATATTATTGAAGTGCTGGGAAAAGATGTGTAGTAGGCTACTTGTAAGCATTTGACTATTTCTTACACATTATCATATATAGGCTGATTTGTGGACTGAAAGCCTAAGTGTTTCTCCTGGTTTCCACGTCAGCTCTGTTTGATCTGATATGGTTTATAACAGAAACCTGCGCCAAATCGGAGTGTTTCTCACTGGATCTCGTGGTGTTAATGTTATTAATTCTGAGGCGAATTCAATGGATTTCTTCACTGGATCTAGTAACAGTGTCGCGTGAGCGAGATCGGCCCGCGACTGTCAAGTTCGGGGCTTTATTGTGTCAATGGATCGCTGCTGCTGCTCCACGGTCCTAATCATAAATGAGTAGCGTATTTTCGTTCCACTTTCATTTTGTTTGCATTCGCTGCTAGGCAACGACTAACGAGTCGATAGATCGCTGATTGCTCAGACGCACATCAGGTTGTGATATTTGTCTCCGTCTCCCTCCCACAGATGTTTACGCGCGCTATTCTTGTCACGGATTCATTGACGCACCGCTTTACCATGCGTTTAACGTGTGGCAAATTTACTGGTCGCACATGTGCGACTGGATGTAAAATTCAGTCGCACACTCTCAAATTTTGGTCGCAGTCTGGTCTGGAGCCCTGAAATGACGCGGGGCGTTCAAGCTTCTCCGTTCCTCCGCTCGCTATGACGAAGCTGTGCGTTGACTGAACAACATGCGCACGTTTTTTTTTTTTTTTTTTTTTTTTTTCATAATCAATCCGCGGATCACGTGTGTGCCGAACCGAAGACATTGATCCGAACGGATCACGGATCAGTGATGATCCGTTGCACCACTAATAGCCAATGGTAAGAAGCTTTGAACTCTGTCCTCCAGGTGAGCACAAACGGTGCTGTCAGCCCTTACTTTGTGAAGTGTGTGTGTGTGTCATAGTCTTATGTACTTCCACATTCTCGTTACTCATAAATTATATGCTTTACCAGGCCTGGAAGCTCTACAGCTCTGCAAACAGAAATAATCTTGTCATAAGTAGTTACCAGGAACGCTGTACTATGTATTTCTCCAAAAGCACAACTCTGTGATTGTCAGATGTGTGGTTGATCTTTCATGCAGGATCGAAGGAAGGAGTTTGAGACTAACTTACAGAAAGCCGGACTTGACCTGGAGACTGAGGACAAATCTGTGAGTAAAACAATTCACATATTGTAGCCACCAAAAAGCCATTTCAGGATATTGATATGCCATCAGATTAGTTCTCTCTGTATCTCACAAATACAAATATTGATTCATAAGCTCTAGATTATTATGATTCTGCAATGTCTGATCATTAGCAATATATTTCATCGCATTTGTTTAGCTGGGTACAATATAAAGGATTGTTTTAGCGGTTAGTATCCATTAGAGGACAGTGAACAGAGACACAGCTGATCACTGGAGTCTTTCCAGGAGTCGGAAGATGGAAAGACTTACTTCCTGAAGATCCACGTACCATGGGAAGTGCTGGCAACGTATGCAGATGTCCTGAAAATCAAAGTGCCTTTTAAAGCCAATGATATTCCAGCTAAAAAAGAAGTGCCCATGGGCTGGCTCTTCACGCCCTACCGTCTGCCTGATCACGTGATGAACCCTGAGCCGGATTACTTCACCTACACCTTTGACAAGAGCAAGATCGACTTCTTCCTCATCGAAGATAAAGAAACCTTCTTTCCTCCGTCCACGAGAAACAGGATTGTAAGAAAAACCTTATTAGGCATTAGAAATGCCAGTAATTTATTTTAGATATAAAATATATTTAGTCTTCAGTGTCACACAATGCTTCAGAAAGCATTATAATATGCTGATTTGGTGCTCAAACATGATCAGTTACTGTTAGTTCTTAATTAATAATAATAATAATTCTTATTATTATCAACATTTTTGCTGTTTAACATTTTTCAGAATTGTTTTAAAAAAAAAAAACATTTATTTAAAGTAGAAATATTTTATAAAATTATAAATATATTTACTAGGGCTGTCAAACGATTAATCGCGATTAATCGCATCCAAAATAAAAGTTTGTGTTTACATAATATATGTGGGTGCACTGTGTATAATTATTTTAGACATATAAATACACAAACATGTATGTATATTTAAGAAAAAAATATTATTTATCTACAAAATATTGATATTTATATATAATATAAATTATATATAAATCTATATACAGTATATACATGATACTATTTCTTAAATATATTCAAGCATGTGTGTATTTATATATATATATAAAATAATTAAACACAGTGCACCCACATATATTATGTAAACACAAACTTTTATTTTGGATGCGATTAATCGCGATTAATCGTTTGACGGCCCTAATATTTACTTTTCCCACGTGTTGTCACTTTTGATCAAATGAACATGTCCTTGCTGAATAAAAGTATTTTTTTAGTCATGCTTAACCCAGACTTTTGAAGTATTTCACAGTTTCCACAAAAATATGAAGCAGCAAAATGCTTTTCAACATTGAAAATAGAAACAATGGTTCCTATTAGAATGATTTCTGAAGGATCATTTGACACTGAAGAATGAAGTTCTTAGTTTTGCCATCACAGGTAAAAATTACATAGGAATATTATACATTACAGATGTATAAAGATATCACATTCTTCATTACTGTGTGGTCATACTAACCTCTAAACTTCCAGAGCACAGCTGTAGACTTTAGGGCTGTGAAACGATTAATCGCATCCAAAATAAAAGTTTTTGTTTACATAATATATGTGTTTAGTGTGTATAATTATTTTGTATATATAAATACACTCACATGCATGTATATATTTAAGAAAAATGTTCAAATATTTATATATACATTTCTTAAGGGTGCTCTTCGGTCATTTCTGACCGAAATATTTTCTGTTTTGAATTTCTAAAAATCACAGCTTCATCGCAATGTTACGAAACTTGGTGACTTTTATGGCATTATGTTTGTGAACATACATAGGAAATAATGGGAAATTGACAAAAACACAGAAATTGACACATTTTTATTTATTTATTTATTTATTTATTTATTTATTTATTTATTTATTTATTTATTTACATTTTTATTATAAAAAAATCATTTTTGAGATTGTTTCAACTATATATTCAAATCCAGCAAAAAAAAAAAAAAAAATGTGTTCATAAACAGCTGGGGAATTCACATGCCTCTCCATAGAGAGCTGTACATGCCATCTAGTGGTTACACCATGATTCTACGCTTTTTCTCTATACTGTAACCAGATGGTGCTAATATTCTTAAAAAAAATATTTTTTTCTGAAGGCCTAGACTCTATATTAAACTAAAATACTGCATTAATATTTTTTTGAAAAAATAATATATATATATATATATATATATATATATATATATATATATATTTTTTCAAAAAAATATTAATGCAGTATTTTGAGAAATTTGATTGAATTTATTAATATTTATGCAATATTTATGGTCTCTTTTTGCCAAAGAAAAAAAAAAAATATATATATATATATATATATATATATATATATATATATATATATATATATATATATATGTTTTTTTCTTTGGCAAAAAGAGACCATAAATATTGCATAAATATTAATAAATTCAATCAAATTTCTCAAAATACTAAATTACAAAGAATAAATATTATAGAAAGAAAATAAATTGCATTGGTTTTACTGGGATGGAGGAAATTTATGTGTCCGGTCACTTTTGACCGGGAAGATAACAAGTGTGACTCCGAAACGAAGAGCACCTGAGGGTTAAATATTGTATGCACATGCATGTGTGTGTATTTATATATACAAAATAATTATACACACCACACGCTCATATATTATATAAACACAAACTTTTATTTTGGATGTGATTAATCACGATTAATCGTTTCACAGCCCTAGTAGCCTTCTGTAGCTTTTACTAAGGAACTGCCCTGTAACCGAAGGCTTGGCTTATTGTCTTCTCCACGTAGGTATATTACATCCTTTCCCGAATCCCGTACAGTAAAGATGACAAGGATAAGAAGGGCATTAAGAGGCTGCTGAACAACGGGACCTACACATCTGCCTTCCCTCTTCATGACGTAGGTCTTTTACATCAAAACTATCCAGTTTCTCTGGAGACTTGAAATGGTGACAATGATTCAAAAGGCTTTGCTCTGTCCAAAAACAATAACATCAATGTGTGTTTCTGCAGTGTAGGTACTGGACAAGATCTCGTGATTCTAACTGTGAGAGCGAACGCTATTCCCTGTACAAACACTGGGCTGGTTTCAGCTGCTTTTACAAGGAGCAGCCGCTCAACCTCATACGGTAAGGCCGACCGCAGCTTGCTTTGTATTTAAAGGAGTAGTTCACTTTTAAAAAAAACTTTTGCTGATAATTTACTCGCCCCCATGTCATCCAAGATGTCCATGTCTTTCTTTCTTCAGTCGAAAAGAAATTAAGGTTTTTGATGAAAACATTCCAGGATTTTTCTCCATATAATGGACTTCAATGGGAACCAAACGGTTCAAACTTCAAATAAAGTTGAAGTTTTATAAGCACAAATGTTCGCCTTGCTCTGTTCTGTGATGCACGTTTGTGACTCTCCTGTTCGAACTCGTTCATCAAAATGAAAGAATCTTTTTCCGAGTCAAATCATTCATTGAATGAACCAAATGACTCGGAACAAGGTGGGGGGGGAGGAGTCAACGTTTTCTCAAAGTTTCCTACTGCAGCTTTAATCTGACTCCATTAAAGTTGTTGTTATTCTTTAACCTCTCATTCTTTAGCGGTAAAGGGCTTTCTTAGAACTGATAGGAAAACGTAGGATTTAACCTGAACGTTTAGATAACAAAAGCCATAATCACTTGACTTAAGCTTTCAACATCATCAGTGATAAAAGGAAAGATTAAAGATAAGTTACATGTTTAAATATCCAGACAGCAGAACGGAAAAACATACTGTAGAAAACTTAGTTTAAAAAAATAATGTAAACAAGGCTGTAAAAGCCTTCCTCAGAGTATGAGAAGGAGTGGCGAGGTTAAAGCTTCTCCAAGATCAACAGTTATCTTTCCTTCTTAAACCCTAAGCCAAGCATTGTTACACATGAGAGGAATACCAACACCGAAACAGACCACAGGAAACTAAAAGATGAGGAGAATGTGTGGTGATCAAGAGGGGAGAAGAACATTAACATATTCTCCTCAATGCGTGTTCAAACAATAGTACCTAGATTGTACATTAGGATACTTCAATATGTCTATTAAGTTCACCACCATTCATTTCAGTGTATAAGCTGTCAGATGAGACCAAACATGGCATAATTACATATTAGAAGACAGTATTAAATAAACGGTCCCACTTTGTACTATATACTTACATTGAAATTAATAATTTGATACAATGGACTTATTGTGTACATACATGTTTTTACATTGTACTTGTATTTTAAAACTACCAGCATGTAATTACAGCTATAATTACTTTATTACATTTGTAATTACACAGTTGACCCTCCCCTCACACCTTAACCTACCCTTAAACCGACCCATAGCATACCACCACACCTGTCCCCAACCTTACCCGTATCACACCTCAATAGCAGCAAAAGTGTTTTACAATACAACAGGAACACAGTAATACATTGTACTTATTGTTCAATGTAAGTACATAGTATGTAAAGCCACTTAATATAAAGTGGGACCAAATAAACAGTATGTAGTTGAAAGCATACGTCCTGTGAAGCAAATGGTCTCTCCCGTGCCTGGAGTGCCCCAACAGTCCTCAATCATCACATTGATGAAATACCTTTCACTAGATAAACATTAACATAAGGCCGTTGTGCCACGTTTAATTCACATGTATACCTTTAAAAGGCTTTTTGAAGTACTAAGGAGTCTGCCCATATTTGCTCAGCTCAACCTGTTCATCATCACTCAAAAAAATGATATGTTGGCTTTACTTAATTTTTTTCGTCAACAGGTTCCACATAACTTGATTACGTTAAACAAACATTTGTTCATGTAACTTCAACATCATGGAATTAAGTCATTTGACCCAATTTAAGTAGTCTCAACGTGAATTTTTAAAGAAAAAAAAAACATAAAATAACTCTTGATTTTAACATTTATTCTTTCTTCATTCAACCGTATGCAAAGCATGCTGGGAACTAAAAGCACCGCCCAGTTTCAGTTAATGCAACACAAATCATTCATGTAATCCAACACAAACTTAAATTAACTACACTGTAAAAATGAATATGCTTTATCTAATCAAAACAATTGTGGCAACAGATTACAAGCAATATTATTCATTCAAATTGAGTAATCAAATTAATTCCTTACAAGTTAAAATGAGTTTGTTTTAAAATGACGGTTTTCTCCTTCAGTGATTCTGCTTGTTAACATCAGGTGTCTTTAAAATAAAGAGTTCTTAATTAATCTTTGACATCTGTCTGTTATTCAGATATTTTAGTTTAATTTTGTTGGTGTAAACTTTACTCTTTTTAAATGGTTAACTTTTAAGGAATAATTTGATTAATTATTATTCAATTCTAATTTGTTTAATCTAATTAATAATATTGCTTGTAATCTGTTGCCACAATTTTATTGATTAGATAAAGCATATTCATTTTTACAGTGTATACTGCCACCCTCTGGATGTACAATTTTTTGTACTGTTAAGTTGAGACATAATCACATAGACCTTAATAGGAAAAAAAAAAAAAACTTTTCAAGTCAAAAAGCACAATTATTATAAGTAGGGTTGGGTATCGAGAATCGAGTATCGATTGGAATCGGGACTAACTTTTCGTTTTTCCCGGAATCGTTCAAAAGTTAAAATTTCGATTCCTAGTTTCGATATTCACAGTCCGACGAGCGGAAGAAGAAACCGCTGAACAACACCAACGAAGAAGCGTCTACCGGAAGTGTTGGCATAACCGCGCGAGTCGAACATGAGTAGCTTACGTCGGCGGTCCAAAGTGTGGCTTCACTTTTCTAAAAATAGCGAAATCTCGGCAAAATGCAAAATTTGTGACAGAAGGAGTATTTCCTTCAGAAAGACCGTTGGTTAGCAAGGTTAGCTAAACTTTTTTGACCCTGCCTCTTAAAAGAATCGGAATTGAGAATCGTTAGGAACCGGAATCGGAATCAGAATCGTTCAAATTCAAACGATACCCAACCCTAATTATAAGTAAAATAAATATAAATATAGTATGTAAAGTTCTTTTTTTTTTTTGAGTGATGTGTTCCTTTGTTCAGTTTTCCGCTCCTCATTATTAGTTAATGTCAGTTGTGTTCTATTAATCGTTTGTGTTTGCTATATAAGTTAGTCCCTCACAGTCATTCTCTGTCCGATCACATGACCCTAAGTGACCCTTTGGATATTTGGAATTAAACTTTGTGTTGGAATGATATTCTTCTGTATTTGTAGGCAAACAGATTCAATCTTTTTTTTTTTTTTTTTTACAAAAAAAGGTTAAAATTGTATCTAGTGATTGTTGAAATACTTTCTTCTACCCCAGCTTAGAGACAAGTATAATATAAAGGTTAGGAAAAGTGAGTTTTGGGGCAGAACGACCCTCTTGTTTGACCAAGTGTTCATGAAACCTGTTTTTGCTCTTCAGTAGCACTAGGGGGCAGACATTCACACAAAACAGTGGAAATCTAGTTAAAATCAAGACATTTTATAGATCTTTTTTTACCAAATGAACAAAAGGATGAATGTTTAAACATTTCCATTTGAATGCACCAGTATAACAATACAATTCATAAATATGTATATACTAAAATATTTACCGTTAAATGCCACACAGCATTTCCAGATGATGAATCAGAATTATAAGTTAACATCTTTCTAAAACTCTCATACTCGCAAGCCAATGAGAAATCACATATCTTGTCTAATGAAAGAGTAATCTTAATGGCATATTAAAAGCAGTTTATCATCACTTTTTGTAATCGTCACTCAAATAGACTGTCGCATACTTAGCTTTTGTTAAAGAAATAAACTCAATATATATAAAATCCTCAATGTTAAATATAGAGAATGTGATGCCTTGAGTTGATGGACGTTTTCATTGAATCAAATCTGCTTCTTGTACCAAAGGAAGTACTATGGAGAGAAGATCGGCATCTACTTCGCTTGGCTGGGTTTCTACACCGAGATGCTGTCTTATGCCGCAGTTGTTGGTCTACTCTGTTTCATCTATGGCGTGGCCACCTTCGACAACAACGTCTGGAGGTGAGGATGAGGCTAGAAAACTGAGTGTAGAAGAAGACAGTTCATGCGTGTGGCAGTGCTGAGAGTGCAATGCATCAAAGGGATAGTTCATTTTGAAATAATTTTTGGTATGTTTTATCTTCCCTCAAGGGCATCCAAGATGTAGGTTTCTTTGTTTCCACAGTATTTTCAATTTTGATATTTTTAGGTCAAACCGGTGTTGTCTGTCAGTCATATAATGGAGGTCTATGGTCACCACCTCATAGAGCATGTACAGACAAGTCCAGATTAAACATGATTTAAAGGGTAACTAAACACCAAAACAACTTTTTTTAGTTAATGATCTGTAAGAATGGAGCTTCATAAATGCTGTTCATTGATTCGAGTACATTTTTTGACAATTGAGTATAAAGTGTTTTGATTTTCAAATATATGGTGTAAAAACGTCTGAGTGCTGCCCTCTTCAGGTTAAACGGAAAGCTCCTGCAGTAGGGGTACTTGCTGACGTAGCGAACTCTCAGACGCACTCTGTCACACCCTTGGTGCGAGCTCACCACGCCCTTGGCAGCCCCTGGTATAAAAGCATCTGGTTCCGTCAAAACTACTGTAGCGAGTCAGGAGTTGGATTTATGAATATTGAAAACGATCAGGATACTATAGCATATAATAGCATCTAGTTAGCATAGCATATAGTTATTTAGATTATTTTTTGAAAACGACCAGGATAGAGTATTGTTGCATCTATTTAGCATAGCATTATATAGATAATTTAGGTTATTTTGTGTAGCTAGTAGCATAGTACAGTTAGGATAGCTTCAAGTTAACATAGATTTATCAGTGTTTAGTACAGTGATCAGGATAGTAACGGAATAGAGGTGGACATGGGCTTCTCCACACGCAGTGCCAAACACTGCTCGTCCTGCATGGACTCCTCCACCGCAGCGGCGTCTTGATGTGAGTGATCATGGATATTTTAAAAACAATTTATGGTTAGGATAAAGTTAATCCTCTAGGGTCGACAAACGAGCCGGTGCATTTTGCTGGATTTTTTCATATAGCGGCATAATATCAATATGAATATATGCCAGCGTGCGCTATTGAGATCAACTCGACGACATAACTCATCAGATGCCGGTCGCGATGCGGGAGTTAAGACCGCAGTTTGAGCCAGCAGCTCGAATGGATTTGGCCCTACATACAATTCACCCTCATCCACTTCAGGTGAAGGTGAAGGTGAGGGAGAAAAGTCCTCGACTTCAAATGGCCGCTCTGTTGCAAAGGCAGCTACTTGAGTCACTCCAGACCAGTCTCGCTCTATTTTAGAGTCTGACAGCAGCTGTCACTCACGGCGGGTCTCTCAGGTGCACGCCCCCTAGCCCCGCTGGGGTCTGCCCATTTTTTCAGCATTTTTCAAATATTGCTAGTGGGTGGAGTCAGGCTCTGACCAGGGGTTTAGTTACCCTTTAATGACTCGTAAATGTAAGTACACATTGATGGCCTAAGACACGAAACGAGCGGTTTGTGTGAGAAAACGAACAGTATTTATAGCGTTTTTACCTCTTAAAATCACAGTCACGTCCAAGTGATCTCTCGCGCGTGTACGTCACTCATTGTTTACACAGATTTCAGAAGTGTTACCCTTCACTGTGAAGATCTAAACATATTTAGATATACAGGAAATCGCAATGGAAGACGATTTCGATATCAACAGACAAGGTTGAATTTTGTTCGTAACCACGCAAGAGATCACTTCTGACGCACTTGTGCAGACCGAAGCGCCCGATCACTTGGACATGGCTGTGGTTACAAGAGGTAAAACGATATAAAAACTGTTCATTTTCTCACACAGTGTCCTAGGCCATCAATGTGTACTTACATTTACGAGTCATTAAATCATGTTTAATTTGGACTTCTCTGTGCTGCTCTTTGAGGTGGTGACCATAGATCTCCATTATATGACTGACAGACAAGAACGGTTTGACCTAAAAATATCTAAATTGAAAATACTGCGGAAACAAAGACACCTACATCTTGGATGCCCTTGAGGTAAGATAAAACATACCAAAAATTAATTTCAAAAAGGGAACTATCCCTTTAAGAATCACTTTGACACATTTCGGAAACACATAGAGGCCTGAGTTTGGGTTCACAGACAGTTGTTGTTGTGTTCTGTAGTAAAGAGATCTGTAACGAGACCATTGGAGGGCAGATTGTCATGTGTCCTCTCTGTGATAAGAAATGCGGCTACTGGAAGCTCAGCACAACCTGCAGCTCTTCCTGGGTGAGGAAAAAAGTTTATATGGTGTAACAAGCATGTTTTTTTGTTGCATACTTATGGATGTAAAGTCATATCTTCTCCATCTAATTGCCTTTTAGCAATCGTATCTGTTTGACAACACAGCCACGGTGTTCTTTGCAATATTCATGGGGATATGGGGTGAGTAAAGACCTTTTTAGACATTTGTGTGCTCTTATTCTCTGTATTTGTTACATCAAACCACTGTCAGCTTCTCATCATGCTTTAGTGCAGTTGATCAGCCAATGAAAATAGGGATGGGCCGTAATTTAAGAGAATGTGTTAAAGGAGTAGTTCACTTTTTTGAAAAAACTTTTGCTGATTTACTCACCCCCATGTCATCCAAGATGTCCATGTCTTTCTTTCTTCAGTCGAAAAGAAATTAAGGTTTTTTAATGAAAACATTCCAGCAGTTTTCTCCATATAATGGACTTCAATGGGAACCAAACGGTTCAAGGTCAAAAAGACAGTTTCAGTACAAACTGCAAACTGTTCAAAAGGCTTTAAACGATTCCAGACGATGAATAAGGGTCTTATCAAGCGAAACGATCGCTCATTTAAAAACGAAATAACAAAGTTTAAGTTTTATAAGCTCAAATGCTCGACTTGCTCTGTTCTGTGATGCGCGTTCGTGACTCTCCTGTTTGAACTCGTTCATCAAAATGAACGAATCTTTTTCCGAGTCAATTCGTTCGTTTTGTTCGTTGAATGAACCAAATGACTCGGAAAAAGATTCGTTTATTTTGATGAACGAGTTCGAACAGGAGAGTCACGAACGCGCATCACAGAACAGAGCAAGTCGAGCATTTGAGCTTATAAAACTTAAACTTTGTTATTTATTTATTAAATCATTGATCGTTTCGCTTGATAAGACCCTTATTCATCGCCTGGTGTCGTTTAAAGCCCTTTTAACAGTTTGTACTGAAAGTGTCTTTTGGACCTTGAACCGTTTGGTCCCCATTGAAGTCCATTATATGGAGAAAATCCTGTAATGTTTTCATTAAAAACCTTAATTTCTTTTTGACTGAGGAAAGAAAGACGTGGACATCTTGGATGACATGGGGGTGAGTAAATTATCAGCAAAAGTTTTTTTGAATAGTGAACTACTCCTTTAATGTTTAGATAGTTTGAATTAGTTTACTAATTCACTAGTTTACTCTAATGGTAATAGATGATTCTTCTACTAAAACTAGTTGTCAGTCCAGATTTTCAATAAACATTGTGTTTGGCATGTCATGACATCTGGTTTGCGTGGAAACCATCATTTTTTGAAAGGATATGAATATAATGCATTCATGAATGCAGATGATCAGTGTATTTGAAGCTGTATTGTGGTCTGGTGTCAGTGACTCTGTTCCTGGAGTTCTGGAAGCGGCGTCAGGCCCGACTGGAGTACGAGTGGGATCTGGTCGACTTTGAGGAAGAGCAACAACAGCTTCAGCTTAGACCCGAATACGAGATCAAGTGCACCAGTCGACGAATCAACAACGTCACACAAGTAAGCATCTACTTGCCTTTCGACCCAGGGATTGTATTTGTGTTCTTCATCCCTGCTCTTGGAGAGCCAACGACCTACAGAGTTTAGATCCAGATGTGCTCCAGTTCACCTGGCCATCAGTTGATTCTGCTGGAACGAAACGAAACAACTCCAGGACTGTGAATGAGGAAGCCATGGTTTAAAGGATTTGTAATTCATTTTAATGATTGATTCATTTTGCAGTGTATTGTGCTACTGACATTTTTTTCTTCATTCTACAGAGAATTATTAATGCTCATAATGTTCTTCATTGCTTTATCTCTTCTTTCAGCAGATTTTATATGAGATAATCGTATTATATAATTGTGATGCATACATGTGGACATAATTAAACTCAGGCTAGTTAGACGAGGTTCAGTGATTTTGGGGAGTTGCCTCACTCACTCAGTGCCGTTTAGCATGAAATGAAAATGAGACCGATGAATTATGTTCAGTATGTTGTTCTGCATTAATGTCTCTGGTCTAATGTAATTGTCTCATATTTTATGAAGTTTTTCAGCGTTTCATTAGTGAATGACACATTTCCATTCACACAAAGCTGTAAAATATGTACTGTTAAAGCAGTAGTTCACTTAATTTACTCACCCTCATGTCATCCAAGATGTCCATGTCTTTCTTTCTTCAGTCGAAAAGAAATTAAGGTTTTTGATGAAAACATTCCAGGATTTTCTCCATATAATGGACTTCAATGGGGACCAAACGGTTCAAGGTCCAAATGAGAGTTTCAGTGCAAACTGTTCAAAGGGCTTTAAACGATTCCAGACGATGAATAAGGGTCTTATCAAGCGAAACGATCGCTCATTTAATAAATAAATAACAAAGTTTAAGTTTTATAAGCACAAATGCTCGCCTTGCTCTGTTCTGTGATGCGCGTTTGTGACTCTCCAGTTCGAACTCGTTCATCAAAATGAACAAATCTTTTTTCGTGTCATTTGGTTCATTCAACGAACGAAATGAATGAGTTGACTCTGGAAAAGATTTATTCACTTTGATGAACGAGTTCGAACAGGAGAGTCAAGATCACATCACAGAACAGAGCAAGACGACCATTTGTGCTTATAAAACTTAAACTTTGTTATTTATTTATTAAATGAGCGATCGTTTCGCATGATAAGACTCTTATTCATCGTCTGGAATCGTTTAAAGCCCTTTGAACAGTTTGCACTAAAACTCTCATTTGGACCTTAAACCATTTGGTTCCCATTGAAGTCCATTATATGGAGAAAATCCTGGAATGTTTTCATCAAAAACCTTAATTTCTTTTCGACTGAAGAAAAAGACAAGGACATCTTGGATGACATGGGGGCGATTAAATTAGTTTTTTTTTTTTCAGCAAACGTTTTTTTTTTTTTTTTTTTTTTTAAAAAGTGAGCTACTCCTTTAATGTTGAGAAAACTAGTGAATCTGAAATCCGATTCAGTTTCAAACCCTTTACATATGAATGTGGTTTGGATTGGGTTTGTAAAAATTTGCTGTCTAACAGTATTAAATGGACAGAAAATGAGTTTACAGAGTCCCCTCAGGTGTTGGACGTCCAGGTTAGTTTACTGAGAAACTAGATAATTGCGTGTTTGTTTGACTTTGCTCACGCTGTATAGGAACAGGAGTGGGTTCTAGACCAGACACCAGCTGATAAAGCAGGCAGGTTTCTCCTGTGCTGGACCACTGTAGTCTTGTGGGTAAGACAGGCACAGGACGAAAAGAGATTGGTTTGATGTGTGTGAGTGTGTGTATATAGCATTAGCGACCTGCTCGCCGTGTGATCCCAGCTAGTCGTAGAATTGATCTGATTCTAGCGATCTCATTAGAAACAGGACGAGTCCTCTAGACAGCAGTGTGTACAGTGACAGCACTAGTGCAGTGCTAGATTAGGGCTTCTGTCCCAGGTGTGTGTGTGGTGGTGGTTGCTCATGTTCCCTGCTTTGCTTGCTTGCTGTGTAGGAGATGGAGCCCTATTTACCTCTAACAAGCAAGTGTGCTCGCTCAATGCTGTCTGGGGCCACCGTCCTCTTCTGGGTGAGCATCACAACCGTCTGCTACTTACAGCAGACTGAGACTTTCATTTTCCTTATACAGTAAAGTACAAATGTTGTCACCTTTTTATATTAGCACATATGTACAAAAATACAGAGGGGTTCAAAAGTCTTAAACAACACTGAAAATTTGGGATTTAACTTGGAGATACTTTGAAACTTGGAAGTTTTACGATTTTTAAACATCATAAATTACCCCCCAAAAAAAAAAAAAAAAAAATTGCCCATGATTTACTGCCCCTTAAAGGGATAGTTCATGTTGAAATTAATCAACCAGTCAAAGCGTTCTTGTCTGTCAGTAGTCATATAATGGAGGTCTATGGTCACCACCTCAAAGAGCAGCACAGAGAAGTCCAGATTAAACATGATTTAATGACTCGTAAATGTAAGTACACATTGATGGCCTAAGACACGAAACGAGCGGTTTGTGTGAGAAAACGAACAGTATTTATATCGTTTTTACCTCTTGTAACCACAGCCTCGTAGGTAAAAACGATATAAATACTGTTCGTTTTCTCACACAAACCGCTCGTTTTGTGTCTTAGGCCATCAATGTGTACTTACATTCACGAGTCATTAAATCATGTTTAATTTCGACTTCTCTGTGCATGCTCTTTGAGGTGGTGACCATAGACCTCCATTATATGGCTGACAGACACGAACGGTTTGACCTAAAAATGTCAAAATTGAAAATACTGCGGAAACAAAGACACCTACATCTTGGATGCCCTTGAGGTAAGATAAAACATTTCAAAGATTAATTTCAAAGTGAACTATCCCTTTAAGCCGTCCTAGGTGTCTATGACTTTCTTATTTCAAACAAACACAACTGTCGGAAGCTAGTTATTTTAGTTTATAACGTTTTTTTAAATGGATATTTTTCTTCCACAAATGCCTCGCTTCACTTCAGAAGGCTTTTATTTACCCCCCGGAGCCGTAAGGATTACTTTTATGATGGATGGATCATGACATGAGATTATCATCGTCATATTTTGTATGTTGTTGTAGAAACGGTTTCTAAAATATACTCCCATCGCTCGTTGTGTATCGCCATCATGGTTGAACAGGACAAAAAGTCTGATTACCTGTTATCGTGTGTCGTTAGGACACGGATGAGGTGATCGAGAAATATTTGAGACTGCATTATTTCTTCAATAAGCAAATTTGTTTAATGCTCTTTGGTACTTTGGATCATTTTCAAATCATGCTGGATAACGTCAGATTTGGTTCAGCTCGAGTGCTGCTTTCATGTACACAAAATAGAGACACAAAATACTATGAAATTCCCTTTTTTTTCTTTTTTAAATAAAGCCAAATGCTCTTAACAAAGTACACAAAAAACATTTTCACTAGTGGTCTCAGATTTTTGAACCCCATTGAATATATTGGCTCTGTTCCAATGGCTAACAGGCAATCCTATCCCAATCCCACTCCTGGAGATCTGCCTTCCTGCACAGCTCATCCAACCCTGATTCAACACATCTGAAGCTGCTAATGCAGATCTCCAGGAGCTTTTGATTATCACACACAGGTGTGTTGGATCGGGGTTGGTCTCCCTAGCTCTGCTGGTACTGTAGGTAGATCTCCAGGAACAGGATTGAGCACTCTTGGTCTTTAGGCCCTGTTTACACAAGAACGCTCGCGGGTGAAAACGTAAAAATATTTTATCGGATGTGCCTCTCGTTTTTGGGCTTAAAAACGCAAAAAAGTGAAACCACCCTCTAGAGTGGAAATCTTAAAAACGCTCCACCGTCGCGTTCCCGTCTAAGGCTATGTTTACATGGAAACGATCTGAAGAGAAAACGCAAAAGTGGCGCTGCGTTATCACTTTTTATTCGTTGTTTAGACGAGCGTTTTGGGTGGGAAATCCGCTCGCATATGGTGACGCAACAGTGTGTGAAATTCTATGTAGTATGCACTCCAGGCAGCTAGGTGGCGATGTGAAGCACTGTCACACAACAACGCCTGCGTACAACCTTCACTGTCTAGCAGACTTTTACGTTTTTACCGTTTTTTAGCCTTTAGGCCCTGTTTACACGAGAACGCTCGCGGGTGAAAACGTAAAAATATTTTATCGGATGTGCCTCTCGTTTACACGGCGACGGCGTTTTTGGGCTTAAAAACGCAAAAAAGTGAAACCACCCTCTAGAGTGGAAATCTTAAAAACGCTCCACCGTCGTGTTCCCGTCTAAACGGTAAAAACCGGTAAAAACGTAAAAGTCTGCTAGACAGTGAAGGTTGTACGCACACACTTTTGCATCACCATATGCACGCGGATTTCCCACCCAAAACGCTCGTCTAAACGAAGAATAAAAAGTGATAACGCAGCGCCACTTTTGCATTTTCTCTTCAGATCGTTTCCGTGTAGCCTTAAGACATCATGTGCAAAGATGTTATTTAAAACCGAAAGTCGGACTGTTTACTCAATATATGCATGTGCTATGTTCTTCCATGCTTATTAGAGTGTTGTGTCATTAGCTAAGCAACATGCTAATATCAAAAACAGTTTAAATCCATTGTGAATCAAATCTTCAGTAAACATTGCATATAGAACACTTTTTGTTTAAAGTTGCGAATTAAATTATATATTGTTATTGTATTGTATTTAATGACTGCCTTTGTGCAGTTCCAAATGAATAACTTAAGAGATTTCACAGCAGTTCGGTGGCGTTTACGCAACATCGTTTTCAACCAAAAACCGAAAACTTTTGGTTATGGTGGCCTGAAATCGCAAGCTTTTCAAATCGGGTTTCACGTTTTTTGAAAATTATACTGTTATTGTCTTCATGTAAACTACAAAACCATACATTTGTGAAAACAGTGACGTCATGCGCATGCGTATTACGCGTTCAGTCCATAGCTGCGCGTGTTTCTTTACAAAGTGATGTCGCCAACTACTGGCCAGGCAGCAGAATACAGCGATTTTAGTCTTTTTTGCGGATCCGTGTGAACGGGATCGATTTGACAACGTCGCCTGCACACTTTTTTTTTTGGACATAGTTGTCATATAAATATACCCTTAGAAGCTGCCAATGTTGGTAGTAGATTTGAAACAGAGCTATTATATACTGTAGCAAATACCTATTAGCGTAATATCTGTGTTAGACTTCTGATTAAATGTTAATAAGTCACTGGACTGTACGGACACAGAGTCACACATCAGTAAGTCAGTAAGTTAAGTTTGCCTGAGGATGCATGTTTTTACCAGCATGAGGCGTTTCACTGTTTTGGCATGACGTAGTTCCTAGTTTCCACAGTGTTCTTAGAAACAAAACAAAAAAATTACAATATTTTTATATGAATAATTGAGTAGTGTACACTAATTGCAGTGTGTGAGTCGTTTTGTGTGTGACGTTTACCTCTCTCGCCCCGAAACCCAGATCTCTCTGATTATCGCCAGTATAATCGGTGTGATCGCGTACCGTCTGGCAGTGTTCGCGGCGTTTGCCAGCATCATGAAGGAAAACGAAACCAATAAGCTGGATGTGGTTGGAAGCCTCATCACACCGCAGTTTGCCACGTCCGTAACTGCTTCCTGCATCAACTTCGTCATCATCATGATCCTGAACTTCCTGTATGAGCGCGTAGCCATCAAGATCACTGACATGGGTGAGTCTTTATCTCCCAGACTCTTTCTTTACCTCAATTATGCTGACTAATGTTGTAACTTTTTAAAAAATATAATAAATACCTTTTAAATAAGACTATAAATCAATGTTATTTATGATCATTTCGATTTTTTCCCCCTATTAATTTATTGTATTTGTCATTTGCAACTCGATTTTTCTGATATGTTCCAATTAATTCTTATACCATGGTCTGGGTGAATACTCGATTCTGATTGGCTGCAGGGTGTCCGTTAAAAAGTGATAGAGGACACCTAGTAAAGTAGTTCTGGTGAAACTGCCTGTTTACCATTCGAAATTAATAAATAAATGCGCTGCCTACAACGGCTGTGAGTAACCATAGCAACAGGCAGTCACATGCTCTATCATCTAACGTTAGATATTATAGCCTAATACAACAATGAGCGACTTCGTGCTATTTCTTTTAACATTTATGGAGAATATGGCAACTTTGACGACTGGTATGCTGCTGAAGAAAGAAAAAATGTAAATAAAACGGAGAAAATTACACCGCTGCTGCTCTGCTCCATTGGACTCTAGTGGTAACGACGTAACTTGCGACATAACGATGCTTTCGGGAAACGCACCCCTGAATGAGACCCTGCGGGAGTTTTACGCAGCTGTCCAGACAACCAAGGCAGGAGAAGGCTGAACGTTACAGCGTTTCAAGCCTAAGGAGCCTGAGGCAAATGACCCTCTCTTTGATCTGATTAATTTATTGCCCTCTATAACGTTAAGCGCAAATCGCTGGAGCTCAAAGCTAATTGTTTTTTTATTGTTGTTTGATTAATTGTTTTAGGTGTAATAAAAAAAAACTATGCCTACCTTTGTGTTTCATGAAAAAAAATGCATTTGTGAACCTGAAGGGATACGAGCTAAGCGGACTATAGGCTAAATATCTCCGGTTGCTAGATAAACAGTCAGTCAAGTTATTATTTGTAAAAACTAGATTTAGCCTAATTAAAATATAAACTAATGTTTTTAAAATGTTTTATTTGGCAAGTGACCATGGTATAAGCGGGTTAATGCCCTCCGAGGTGTCCATTGTCAGGTTTTAATGGACTTCGGCGGAGGCAACCGTCCTCCGCTGCGCGTCGGCCGGTTTACGCCTCGCCGTCGTCCATTAAAACCTGACACTGGACGCCTCGTCGGGCATTAACCCTTACATAAATACTGGTGAATAAGTAATTGTACAGTTACTGAAGTATTTCCGTAATAAAGCTATTTTTGTAGGTTTGCACTCTGACTTTTATTCACTCCACAGAGGTTCCCAAAACGCACGTGGAGTACGAGAACAAGCTGACGGTGAAGATGTTCCTCTTCCAGTTTGTCAACTACTATTCCTCATGTTTTTACGTCGCCTTTTTCAAGGGCAAATTTGTGGGTTACCCTGGCAACTACGCCTACATGTTCGGCAAGTGGAGCGGGTTGAGAAATGAAGAGGTAGACCTGACATCCCATGAGAATTATTTCCAATCCCATTATTATTTCACCTTTTAAAATGTTGTTTCACATGGATGATTGTCTGTGTAACTTTAGCACAATACAATGCATATTATTGTGTGTAATTATAATTCATGAATTATTATGAAGTTCTTATTTGTGATGATTATAATTGTCTTTCCAGTGCGAGCCAGGTGGCTGTTTGATTGAGTTAACCACTCAGTTAGTGATAGTGATGGTGGGTAAACAGGTTTGGGGGAACATTCAGGAAGCGCTCGTCCCGTAAGTCCCCATGACATCATAATCACACTATATCCATAACTATCATTATTTGTTGCATGACGAGGTATAACTAAAGTAATACTTAAAGAAGTAGTTCACTTAAAAAAAAAAAGAAAAGAAATTAAGGTTTTTGGTGAAAACATTCCAGGATTTTTCTCCATATAATGGACTTCAATGGGAACCAAACGGTTTAAGGTCCAAAAAACTGCTCGCCTTTGCTCTGTTCTGTGATGCGCGTTCGTGACTCTCCTGTTCGAACTCGTTCATCAAAATGAACCTTTTTTCGTGTCATTTGGTTCATTCAATGAACGAAATGAATGAATTGACTCGGAAAAAGATTTGTTCATTTTGATAAATGAGTTCAAACAGGAGAGTCACGAACGCGCATCACAGAACAGAGCAAGTCGAGCATTTGAGCTTATAAAACTTAAACTTTGTTATTTATTTTTTAAATGAGCGATCGTTTCGCTTGATAAGACCCTTATTCATCGTCTGGAATCGTTTAAAGCCCTTTGAACAGTTTGCACTGAAACTCTCATTTGGACCTTGAACCGTTTGGTTCCCATTGAAGTCCATTATATGGAGAAAATCCTGTAATGTTTTCATTAAAAACCTTAATTTCTTTTTGACTGAAGAAAGAAAGACGTGGACATCTTGGATGACATGGGGGTGAGTAAATTATCAGCAAAAGTTTTTTTGAATAGTGAACTACTCCTTTAATGTTTAGATAGTTTGAATTAGTTTACTAATTCACTAGTTTACTCTAATGGTAATAGATGATTCTTCTACTAAAACTAGTTGTCAGTCCAGATTTTCAATAAACATTGTGTTTGGCATGTCATGACATCTGGTTTGCGTGGAAACCATCATTTTTTGAAAGGATATGAATATAATGCATTCATGAATGCAGATGATCAGTGTATTTGAAGCTGTATTGTGGTCTGGTGTCAGTGACTCTGTTCCTGGAGTTCTGGAAGCGGCGTCAGGCCCGACTGGAGTACGAGTGGGATCTGGTCGACTTTGAGGAAGAGCAACAACAGCTTCAGCTTAGACCCGAATACGAGATCAAGTGCACCAGTCGACGAATCAACAACGTCACACAAGTAAGCATCTACTTGCCTTTCGACCCAGGGATTGTATTTGTGTTCTTCATCCCTGCTCTTGGAGAGCCAACGACCTACAGAGTTTAGATCCAGATGTGCTCCAGTTCACCTGGCCATCAGTTGATTCTGCTGGAACGAAACGAAACAACTCCAGGACTGTGAATGAGGAAGCCATGGTTTAAAGGATTTGTAATTCATTTTAATGATTGATTCATTTTGCAGTGTATTGTGCTACTGACATTTTTTTCTTCATTCTACAGAGAATTATTAATGCTCATAATGTTCTTCATTGCTTTATCTCTTCTTTCAGCAGATTTTATATGAGATAATCGTATTATATAATTGTGATGCATACATGTGGACATAATTAAACTCAGGCTAGTTAGACGAGGTTCAGTGATTTTGGGGAGTTGCCTCACTCACTCAGTGCCGTTTAGCATGAAATGAAAATGAGACCGATGAATTATGTTCAGTATGTTGTTCTGCATTAATGTCTCTGGTCTAATGTAATTGTCTCATATTTTATGAAGTTTTTCAGCGTTTCATTAGTGAATGACACATTTCCATTCACACAAAGCTGTAAAATATGTACTGTTAAAGCAGTAGTTCACTTAATTTACTCACCCCCATGTCATCCAAGATGTCCATGTCTTTCTTTCTTCAGTCGAAAAGAAATTAAGGTTTTTGATGAAAACATTCCAGGATTTTCTCCATATAATGGACTTCAATGGGAACCAAATGGTTTAAGGTCCAAATGAGAGTTTTAGTGCAAACTGTTCAAAGGGCTTTAAACGATTCCAGACGATGAATAAGAGTCTTATCATGCGAAACGATCGCTCATTTAATAAATAAATAACAAAGTTTAAGTTTTATAAGCACAAATGCTCGCCTTGCTCTGTTCTGTGATGCGCGTTTGTGACTCTCCTGTTCGAACTCGTTCATCAAAATGAAAAATCTTTTTTCGTGTCATTTGGTTCATTCAACGAACGAAATGAATGAGTTGACTCTGGAAAAGATTCGTTCATTTTGATAAACGAGTTCGAACAGGAGAGTCACAGAACAGAGCAAGGCGACCATTTGAGCTTATAAAACTTAAACTTTGTTATTTATTTATTAAATGAGCGATCGTTTCGCTTGATAAGACCCTTATTCATCGTCTGGAATCGTTTAAAGCCCTTTGAACAGTTTGCACTGAAACTCTCATTTGGACCTTGAACCGTTTGGTTCCCATTGATGTCCATTATATGGAGAAAAATCCTGGAATGTTTTCATCAAAAACCTAAATTTCTTTTTGACTGAAGAAAGAAAGACGTGGACATCTTGGATGACACGGGGGCGAGGAAATTATCAGCAAAAGTTTTTTTGAATAGTGAACTACTCCTTTAATTTCATGACTAAACAGAGTATAATAATTCAGATCCACTCAATATGGCTGTGAGATTCTATGTATTTTTTAGTGTTTTCAATTGATTTATTAGTGTTCATTGTTTATTTATTGATAGAGGGTAGTGTTTTATATATTTCTATATGTTCAGCTGGTTGCGTAACTGGTGGGTGAGCAGAAGTGCTCGTAATCATCCAGAGAGCCTGTACAGCCGCTGGGAGCAGGACCATGACCTCCAGACCTTCAGTCAGCTCGGCCTGTTCTACGAGTACCTGGAGATGGGTGAGTGGAGACACACACACACACACACACACTCTCTCGGGCAAAAAAAGTTCAAGTTAAAGTGCTTTACACAGAAAGGAATCAAAATAATCACAGAATAAAAGCAAGGAAAATTTAAATAGTTAGAAAAGGAATTAAATGAGATATATGATACAGTATAAAATGAATTAATTCACTTTGAAATGAATTTTTGGTATGTTTTATCTTACCTCTAGGGCATCCAAGATGTAGGTGTCTTTGTCTCCACAGTATTTTCAATTTTGACATTTTTAGGTCAAACCATATAATGGAGGTCTATGGTCACCACCTCAAAGAGCATACACAGATTAAAGTCCAGATTAAACATGATTTAATGACTCGTAAATGTAAGTAAACATTGATGGCCTAAGACCATAGACCTCCATTATATGACTGACAGACAAGAACGGTTTGACCTAAAAATATCTAAATTGAAAATACTGCGGAAACAAAGACACCTACATCTTGGATGCCCTTGAGGTAAGATAAAACACACCAAAAATGAATTTCAAAGTGAACTATCCCTTTAACTAGTTTCAAAGTAGCTTTACTTGTAACGTTTTGCTTTCAACCTGCAGTAAGTCAGTTTTGCAGACAGATGGTGCTGTAGCTTATCTTTGTGTGGAGCAGCACTTCATCTCATCTTTGTTTTGCAGTTATCCAGTTTGGCTTCATCACCCTGTTTGTGGCCTCTTTCCCGCTGGCTCCTCTGCTGGCTCTGATGAATAATATCTTGGAAGTGCGAGTGGATGCCTGGAAGTTCACGACTCAGTTTCGCAGGCCCGTGGCAGCAAAAGCTCACAGCATTGGGGCATGGGAGGAGATCCTCAACATGATCGCTGTTTTCTCAGTGGTCACCAATGTGAGTCTGTTTGATTTAGTATTACTTAAAGGAGTAGTTCACTTTTGAAAAAACCTTTTGCTGATAATTTACTCACCCCCATGTCATCCAAGATGTCCACGTCTTTCTTTCTTCAGTCGAAAAGAAATTAAGGTTTTTGATGAAAACATTCCAGGATTTTCTCCATATAATGGACTTCAATGGGAACCAAACGGTTCAAGGTCCAAATGAGAGTTTCAGTGCAAACTGTTCAAAGGGCTTTAAACGATTCCAGACGATGAATAATGGCCTTATCAAGCGAAACGATCACTCATTTAATAAATAAAACAAAGTTTAAGTTTTATGAGCTCAAAAACAAATTTTGTTTGTTGAATGAACCAAATGACTCGAAAAAAGAATCGTTCATTTTGATGAACGAGTTCGAACAGGAGAGTCACGAACGCTCATCACAGAACAGAGCAAGGCGAGCATTTGTGCTCATAAAACTTAAACTTTATTTATTTATTTTTTTAAATGAGCGTTCGTTTCGCTTGATAAGACCCTTATTCATCGTCTGGTGTCGTTTAAAGCCCTTTGAACAGTTTGTACTGAAACTGTCTTTTGGACCTTGAACCGTTTGGTTCCCATTGAAGTCCATTATATGGAGAAAATACTGTAATGTTTTCATCAAAAATCCTAATTTCTTTTCTTTTCGACATCTTGGATGACATGGGGCTGAGTAAATTATCAGCAATTATTTTTAAAGTGAACTACTCCTTTAATGTCAGTAATAATGTTATTGATTTGTTCGTCAGGCTTTCATCGTCTCATTCACGTCTGACATGATCCCTCGGCTGGTGTATCTGTATGCGTATCACCCGGGCAATGAGATCACTATGGAAGGATACATCAACAACAGCCTTTCAGTCTTCAACATCTCCCAGATTCCGATCGAAAACCGTCCCGAGGACGGCGAGAACCCAGAGTGGTACGACAGCACCAACATCACCACCTGCAGGTACTGTAGTGTATGTTTGTGCTGGGTCTCTCCACAGATATTCATGGTAACACTGATAAACATGAAGTTGGTTGATCTTCTAGATACCGTGACTACCGCTACCCTTCAGGACACGAGAAAGAGTACAAGCACACTATGCAGTTCTGGCATATTCTAGCGGCCAAATTAGCGTTCATCATCATCATGGAGGTAAGGGCTCTTTAAATTCCCCATTCCCTTCAGAAACAGAACTTTGAAAAGTATGCAAATCATATACTTTAAAATAATATATTTTAATTGGAAACTGAATGTAATGTGTTGGACACTTATTTGCATGTTTTATGAAATTTGATCGCGATCAGCACCCTGTCAATATTACTTGCCTTACCTGATTAAAAATTTAAATAAAAAAATAACTAGGGAATCACTAAAATGAGAGATTTATTCTGCTTTTATGATACACTCAAAATATTCCACAAGCAATAATTTACATTTAATGATATTCAAAACAGAAAAAAAAATATAAACAATAAATAACCGAAATAATTTAAAGTGAAAGTGAAAGTAAGCTGTGTTGGGCTCACATTACTCTCTCATTCAAACAAAACGGTTTTAACCCTCAGGTGCTCTTCGTTTCGGAGTCACACTTGTTATCTTCCCGGTCAAAAGTGACCGGACACCTAAAAATGAAACTTTCTCCATCCCAGTAAAACCATTGCAATTTATTTTTGTTCTATAATATTTATTCTTTTTAATTTAGTATTTTGAGACAATTTAAATGAATTTATTCATATTTATGCAATATTTATGGTTTATTTTTGCCATAGAAAAATATATATTATTTTCTGTATATATATTATTTTCTTCAAAAAAATATTAATGCAGTATTTTAGTTTAATATAGAGTCTAGGCCTTCAGAAAAAAAATATTTTTGGAATAAAATTAGCACCATCCGGTTACAGTAAAGCGTAGAATCATGGTGTAACCACTAGATGGCATGTACAGCTCTCTATTGAGAGGCATGTGAATTCCCCAGCTGTTTATGAACACATTTTTGTTGTTGTTGTTGGTGGATTTGTATATAAAGTTGAAACAATCTCAAAAACTATTTCTTATAAAAAAAATGACAAAAAACAAATATTCACAATTTTTTTTCCTTTTTTTTTTTACAATTTCCCATTCATTTCCTATGGGGGTCATTTTTGACCAAAGACCACAACTATTTTTTTTAAGACCACTTAGCATGCTCAGATCATGACCTCAATTTTTCTGTGTGTTCACATACATAATGCCATAAAAGTCACCAAGTTTCGTAACATCACGATGAAGCTGTGATTTTTACAAATTCAAAACATACTTTTTATAATCAAAATTTATTGGTGTGTATGTGTATAAAAGTGTGTTTGTATGTGTGTGTGTGTTGGTGGGTGTGTCTGTTTTGCACTCTAAATGTTGTAGAGTGTCACCCCTTTACTGCGGTGTACTTTTTTTTTTTTTTAGAATTGTGGCCGATTTGTAGATTGTACATTCAAAAATTCAGAGAATTTTTTTTTGTATCAATTTCCCATTCATTTCCTATGGGTCAGTCATTTTTGACAGAAGAGCAAAAGTGTGACACATTTTTTTACGACCACTTAAATTGCTCGAATCATGACCTCAATTTTTTTGTGTGTTCACATACCCAATGCCATAAAAGTCACCAAGTTTTGTAATTTTCTGATGAAGCTGTGATTTTTAAATATTCAAAACAGATTTCTTTAATCACAATTTATTGGTGTTTTTGTGTATAAAAGTGTGTGTGTATGTGTGTGCGTAGGGGTGGGTATGTCTGTTTTGCACTCTTGATGTTTTACAGTGTCACCCCGTCAATGCTGAGCACTTTTTTTCTGCATCGTGGCCGATTTGTAGATTGTACACACAAAAAATCTCAAAGTTTTTGTGTTTTTGTCAATTTCCCATTCATTTCCTATGGTCGGTCATTTTTGACCGAAGAGCACAAGTGTGACTATTTTTTTTACGACCACTTAGCATGCTCAGATAATGACCTCAATTTTTTTGTGTGTTCACATACCCAATGCCATAAAAGTCGCCAAGCTTCGTAACGTTCCGATGAAGCTGCGATTTTTAACATTTTAAAACATACATTTTTTCGGTCAGAAATGACCGAAGAGCACCTGAGGGTTAAAGGAGCATTTCATCCGTTTCAACATTAATCTTTATTGAAAGCGGATTATACATGTAGAATATTGAATTTGCTGTTAGGTGTTTTAATCTTACTTAGGTTGACTTTTCTAATATGTTCATGTCATCAATATTCCCAGCATGTGGTGTTTGTGGTGAAGTTCTTTGTGGCGTGGCTGATCCCCGACGTGCCGTCAGACGTGAAGGCTCGTGTAAAGCGTGAGCGCTACCTCATCCAGGAGTACCTGCACGACTACGAGCTGGAAAAGCTCAAAATCCAGCTCAGCCTGAACAGCCAGAACATCGACCAGTGCACGTGTCCGACCACAGCCTCCGCGCCTCTGAAGGTCGAGATGTTATCAGACTGTCTGACCTAACACAGGCCAATGAGAGAAGCTCATGCCACAAACCAATCCTCTCTCTTTCATCAGAATCACACACCACTGGTTCCTAATCCTAACATCTCCTGGTTTATGTTGGATAGTCTTTTTACTTTGTTTGGGGTATTCACTTCCATTTTATCTCATTATCAGCCATGTGTAGATAGCAGACATATCTGGAGCCGCATGAGTTCAGCTGTAACTCGTTTTCTGTCTATGCAGGACATTTGCACATCTGTCTTTCACGTCACTGGTCTCTGTTTATGTTGCCAACGTCTCCTATAAGACACTACAAACGTGCAGAACAGGCTGTTTGTGTTCTCTGTGTGACAATCAGGCAGCTGAAGGGTCAGGTTAGAAATGGTTTAGTGTCCTTCACACGCAAACACAAGCACTCGGACTTTATTGTTTAAAATGCTACCAAGCTACCAAAGATAAAATGCCTTAACGACATAGTCATATGCATGGATCCTTTACGTTATTTCAAATGAGACTAAAACACGTCTATTTACTACATGTGCAGAATTCATGCAAAAAGAAATGTATATCTAAAAAGGGTTTTCAGGAAAATGTTAATTTTGTGAGTTGCCGCCTATTATGTGCAAGTGTGTGTGTGGGTGTTTTGTTTTTGTATTTTCTTTTATGAGTGAAGACAGGAACTGGCACTCAACTCATTTTACAGTATTATTTCATAGATTGAAATTTGCACACTACACAGTGCTGTTTGTGTGATGGAGGTGTTGAATCTTCACTCACGCTATTTATAAAGCAGTTAAAGATAATCTGCACTTTAAAGCGTAACATGTGCAGGAAATCTTCTCAAAGCCAAAGTGATTTAAATGGCCAAGTTAGAAATCGATTTTTTTTTTTTTTTTTTTTTTTAATGTGCCTTTGTTTTTTCTAAATATAAAATCCAGGTTGGGTGATTGTTTGTACTTCCTTTTCAATTGGTTTACTGCATTGTCCTGGTCGGAGAAGGACAGTCACTTTGATTTAATGTTTTGCACTTATTGAGAAGTAATTTATCTCAGTGTTACGTGTGGACAAAGAAACCTTGTGAATTTCTCCAAAACTATGAAATGACCATTTGGCGTTGAATTAAATGCTTCAGAAACTTCAAATCAGACAGTTGTAATGAGGACCATGAAGAGTTGACAATTTGACATGTACATGTATGCTAATGTGGATGCAAAATCTTAGCACGTGTATTTTGCTGTTATTGGTGACTTGAATATTTAAGTTGGAAATTATATTTTCTGTAGTTTTTTTTTTTCTCGATCTGTCATGAATGATCATTGTTTAATCATTTGAAGAACTGTTATTCATTAAAATATATGCCTTTTGAATATTTCACTGTTGATGTACTATGTAGCTGACAATCTGCAATGCTAAAACATGAAAAGATTTATCTTAAAACATTACCTGGCCTTTTTAGCATTTCACTTGGGTGATCAAAATGATCAACATTTATGCCTTAACCTTTATCTGTGTTTTTCTTGATAATTACTGTTTTACGTTTTTTATGCATGTTGTTTTTGGATGTGGATGTGAATCTGGTGTTTTTCTCCACTGCTGATGTACCATAAATGTACTACATTTTTCATACTTTAAAGGAGAACTCCGGCGCAAAATGAACCTTTAGTCTAATTACACATTGTTACCTAGTCAACCGTTATCTGAGATTTGTTTTCATGATTGCCGAATGTAAATAGTTTTATCTCTAAAAACAGTTTAGCCTATAACGCTAGTATAATGCTAGTATATAGGGCATAGAGTAATGACAAATAAAAATCGCTTGTTATTACCACTAAAAAGGCTCAAAATAGCCCCACAGTAACACGACAGCATAAAAAGAGTCCCTACATTCAAACCGAAGCATTGAGAACTTTGTCAGTGTCCATACAGTTTAATAAGCAGATGTTTTATACACACAGTAAATTTCGCGAATTCAGGAAGAAGCCATCTTGGAAAAATAGTCTCTACCAGTCGATCTACGAACGCCGATCCAAGTGCGCTGGTGAGATGTGAATAAGGTGATAAGGTGAGCGCGAACAGTAGGCTACGTGTACATATTGAAGAGAAGAAAACGGTTTGTGTTTGTGTTTCTTCTGGAAACAACGGATCATATGAGATTCTGCACAGTTCAGCGCACTTGGATCGGCGTTCGTAGATCGACTGGTAGAGACTATTTTTCAAAGATGGCTTCTTCCTGTATTCGCGAAATTTACTGTGTGTATAAAATATCTTCTTATTAAACTGTGTGGACACTGACAAAGTTCTCAACGCTTCGGTTTGAATGTAGGGACCCTTGTTATGCTGTCGTTTTGGTGTGGGGCTATTTTGAGCCTTGTTAGTGGTAATAACAAGCGATTTTTATTTGTCATTACTCTATGCCCTATATACTAGCATTATACTAGCGTTATAGGCTAAACTGTTTTTAGAGATAAAACTATTTACATTCGGCAATCATGAAAACAAATCTCAGATAACGGTTGACTAGGTAACAATGTGTAATTAGACTAAAGGTTCATTTTGCGCCGGAGTTCTCCTTTAAGCAACCCACTGTCACCCAAATAAACTATTGAATCCACAAATTCAATCGTATTTAATTGTTGTAAACATTGCTTTGAATTCTAATGCCACAACTTTCTGAGTTTTGGGAGAGGGCAAGTTTCATATATCCTGTAGGATAGAGTCTGCTCCAAAAAAAAAAAAAAAAACACGATACACCGATGGGTCACTGAGTCCTCCTTCACCATCTGGGAGTTACAGTGAACACTCAGACTGTTGCTGCCCAGAGTGAAGAATATCATGACTTTCTCTTCTGTGATGATTGATTGGCAAGAACCATTGAGCTGTTCTGGAGGATCATGTGCACCTAAAGGTTCAAACGTTGTACCCTGAAGGGGATGCCGTGCATCAGCATGATAATGCATCAATACAGCAAGATTAGTGACAGAGTGGTTAGATGAACATGAAAGTGAAGTTTAACATCTCCCATGACTTGCACAGCTTTCCTACAGCTTTAAGGGAAAGTTCTAGGAACGTTCTGGGAACCAAAAACTAATGTTCGCAGAACCTAAATTTGTTTGCTGGGCTATCTGCCATTCCCAAGACGAATTGATGTTGTTTCAGTTTCATTGTCCAACCCCTGTATATGCAAAGAAAGAAATATTACAAAATACTTATATGCCAACATTTATTTCTCTCTTTTTTCCTCAAGAATTTAATTATTTCAATGATTCTGACACAAAAACACACCGAACTTTAATATACAAAGTCAAACACTGAGAGAACTGAAGGCCTTAAATACACAAGATAATAGAACTTAATATGAAACGTGTTAAAGTAATCAATGAAACAAATGAATCTGTAAAATATGATTACAAATTAAAAGTCCTTGAAAAACATTACAACACCAGAGTGTTGAAATGCAAAACACATGTTGTATACGCTTTACTGACACAGACATTAATCTGGACTTGAATTTTTATTTATTTAGCCTATTTTAGTCCAGAAGGAAAGATGATGCATATTTTAAAAATACATCAGAATAAATAGTACAGTCTTTCGAAGCATGTGTCCAAAATCACTCTCTATAACCTTAAATAGGGTACTATTTGAGGGGACAGCCATTTGTAGGTGTGTCTAAAACCATAGTGGACATTATCATGTGCACTGATTCAATCCCACAATGCACCGCAATAACAAGTCTACAACCGTCATGTACGTTCAACGCAGTGGTGTAGTCTAGTTTTTTGTAGTGATCATACTGTGATATGATAGCATCACCCTCTTTTTCTCTTTGTTTTTATCTTGCCCTGTGTCTTCCCCTCCTAAAGCTGAGCTTTGACTGCGATAGGGCTTTTCATTTTTGTCTGTCAGTGAAGAAAGTAAACATAGGGTCACTGATAGGTTGATTTTGCCTGAATATTTTTCTCAGACGCGTTTATTCACTGAAAGCTACTAAAGCTAGGTTATTAAGTTTACTAAATGCATTCAAAACGTAGGCAACACATTCATTATTGATCTTACCTGCGTATCACGTATAGACTACTACACCACTGGTTCACTTCAACGGCGAATACCCATAATGCATGAATGCATTCCCGTGTCTGACCAGAAGATGGCGCCGTAGCTGAAACATCCATCAATTTCCCAAACTGCTGCAGGTTTAAATTCCTTTTTACTTTATTATTAAATTCTTTAATTACGGTTTATAGTTTCCATGGCATAGTTCCATATTAATCTTTCCATTACTAATGAAGCTGCCAATTTGCTAAATTTAAAAGAAACAGCCATTGATTAAGCATGATCTATAATCGGTCACACTTAACAATAAAGTTAACATAGTTGAATACATGAACTAATAATGAACTACACGTATACAGCATTTATGAATCGTTTTTAATAGCCTATTAATCTCACCTTTTACTAATAATTTATAATAATTAATGTAATAATAATAATACTAATACATTAGTTAATATACACCGTGAACTAACATGAACAAAAACGAACAGCTGCATTTTTATTAACTAACGTTAACAAAGATTAACAAATACAGTAACACATTGTTCACGTTAGTTAATAGGCTACATTAATGTTAACTAATGAACTTTATTGAAAACTGTTACCAAATAATCTTTGTACTTTGTATGTTTTTTTTTTTTTTTTGTCTTTGTGAAAATTAATGTTTTTTAACAGCTAATATAAAAAATTAAAATTAAAGTTTTGAACCAAAATTAATTTTAAGTAACTGAAAAATATGAAAGAAGAGTAGCTATTCACACAAAGTCATGATTTTATTTATGAGTTGCACTGCTTATATGTATTTATTAATAATTTAACGGATCATGGCAAACAGAACGACACCGAGTCTAGCGCCCTCTTGCGGTCTCTATTCGAAGTATTTTTTCGTGCCCAACCCTGTTTTCTAAATTATTGTTGGTATTGTTGGAATAATCTATCATGAATATTCCTAAAGTAATACAAATAATTATAATTCTGACTACAAAAATAACCTACTCAATTATCTCGTCCCAAGAGTGCATATAATGCCAGTCAAAACTGATGACTTGAAGGATTGCATTTTTGTAAAACCACTCAATGCGCCCTATAATACTATAACATGGCTAATAAATATGTTTGCCAAAGGATCTGCTAATTACTACATGTCAATACATTTCTTTTAAGCAGTGCACGAGCAGGGGCGCAACTACCCAGTTTCAGAGGGGTATGCAGCAACAATTTTTGCGCCCCCCCCCCCCCCCCCCCCCCAAAAAAAAAATAAATAAATAAATGTAATGTAAGTGTGCTATGTAAAAACTAAGTAGAAAGAAATGAGAGCTAACAGAAAAAAATAAGTGCAAAATTGTCGTTTATTAACACAATTAAACTATAAAAACTATAAGCTCCATTGGAACAGCAATAGCAGTGTTTGTCACAGGATTTTAGGTAAACCTGTGGTAGGTGGACCTCTGTTTCTCTAGGGGGGTTCGGGGGCATGCTCCCCCGTAAGAAAATTTTGTGTTCTGTAATGTTAAATTCAGCAGTCTGGTGCACTTTGAGAGTTCAAAATTAAAAGCTCCAACCCATTTTCAGGGTGCAAATTAAACAGAGAAAAATTTGAACCTCTTTTAGTTAGTGTCTGTCTACATTACACTAGGACTACATAATAATAGTTATAATATTAATCCCATGATAGTAATTGCCATTAAGGCTATTGTAAAACAAATGCACAGAATAATAAAGGAAACTTTCATAATTAGTTTTGCACTAACTTCTATACTTGAAAGATACTTGCGCATAATGACATATTTCATGGGCCAGTGTGTCAGAAAAAAAAAACTAAAGCTGACTTTTTTGACCAATGCATTACACCAGCAAAGCGCCGCCAATTAAGCAAAAAACAAAACAAAAACAAACAACAAACAAACAAATGGGCCGCCGATGTATGAGTTTTGTGGGCCGTTAAGACAAATAAATTAAAAAAGGAAAAGCACGTCGGCCCAGCGGGAATCTCCCGGTAGTCCCGATGGCCATGCCTGGATGTCACATTTTAAATCCTACCTGTTGGCTTTCAGCAATGCATGCAGTTATTTAGCTGCTGTTGCATCAACTGACATGCCATCTCCTTTTCTCTCTTTCTTTTTCTATTTTTAGCCCCACAGCATTTTGTTTTATCCATCTTTTTCGACGACAACTAACTACTCGTACCTGCTCGCTCAGCGCTCACGGCGCCCCCGCCCGCTCACGATATTACCCGCCCCCCTTTTCCATGAGGGCGCCATACTCTAGCCTGGCTGTTAGTCCTCTAAAATTTTATATAACATTGAAGCAATGCAGAAATGATTTAGAAACGGACAACGGCAGCTACATATAGAAATACAATATAGCCTATATATAATTTTTTTTTTTTACCATCGCTTTGGCGCCCCCCATTGTGCTGCGCCCCTATGCGCCGCATATAGCGCATACCCACTTTTTGCGCCACTGTGCACGAGGGGAGCGCGCAGGTGTGGAGCGCGCAGCTCACTCGCTGTCTGCGGGTTCATGCACAGCTGGACGGACGCGCGCTTTCCCTGTCCGTGGTCCCGAACGCGCTCCCGCACCTATAGTGCTGGCTTCCACCGCTCCACGTTTATTTTTTCTTCTTCTGTCTTTTTCATTTTTCTCATTCTGTCTTTTTCAAGGGTGAATTCTGATGGATTATTCTCGTTTGTGATTTCAAATATAGGCTAGCTAATCGACAAAAATGGAAAAGCGAGGAATAACAGAAGTCGGAAAGGGAGTTTCGAAGGACATTTCAGTGACTGTGGAACAAGATTTTAATTGATTGATTGATCGTGGTGTTTTGTAAGTCGTCTACACGGAATAAAAACGCATTTTTTTTTTTTACTGGGTCAAAAAATACTGCTCAGGTTTCCACACTCAAGGAATATGCTGAAATATCTTACAGCCAATTCAAATTAAAATCTCTTATTCATTTTGAGTGGAATATTATTTTTGGAGATGGATACGGTGAAGGAACGAGTTTTGGCTCCCGGTAAGGAGAGATTGAGGAATCTGGCCGGGAAAACCCTGGGACACATGCACAGGTATCAGCCCCTTTCATTCAAAAAAAAAAAAAAAAAATGAAGACAGGAAAAACGTAGCCTACTGATGATTAAAAAAAAGAAAATAAATAGGCTATTATCAAATAGGCTATGTCAGAGTACAATATTCATGTCTACAGAAATTCAAATAGCCTATTTTCCCTGCCAAAGCTGCACAGAAATAGCTAAATAACGCATCATTTATAGTGATTAACGTTTTTTTCGTGATTTTCGTTAGGAGAAAATACGACAGAAATGATGTGTGCATTAAAGATCGCGATTCGATCGTGTGTAGATCTAGAGATTCCTCCGAGGATCGTTCCTCTGCCCACAGCGCTCCTGAATCAATTAATAATTCATGAAAGAAAGTCGTGACATGACGAGCTATAAATCCCTTTAATTAAATCAGTAACGTTATTATTCGTTCGTTTTAAACGTTAAAAAACGCACAAAACATGTAGGCTAGTCTATTTATTTTAGTATAATTAAATTTCAGAATAGAATCACTGCTTTTTCCGTTTTACTTTGTCAAAATCGTGTAAATTATTTGTAGGCTTTTGTATGGAAACCGTGCGATGAAAACATGTTTAAGAGCGTTTTTGTATTTTGATTATTTCATTGTAGGCCAGTGGTTATGAAACGCTCAGAGTCGGAACGAATCAGTGAATGGTTTTCATCACAGGAAGAAAAAAAGACTTCACTATGATCTGATACACAACAGTCAATCTAACAGCATTATATAGAACGATATTTATATATTTATTGTTGGCTATTTCGTTTGTTATAATGTTTTCCCCCCTTAGCCTATATTTAAGTGTTGAAGTAGCCGTAAAATGTGTTGAAAAGCAAAAAGGCTAAATATGGTCACGTCTGCATTTAAATCTGTATAGATATGTATTTCTATAAGGATGTAAGAGATAAAATGCTGCAATGCGGTGCAAATAACTCAGTTTGCCAAATCGTGATGTATAACTCTGTTTGTCCTTTTGCTGAATGCTTGATCGATTTAATTATTCAATAAAATAAACAAACATGATAACATCGTATCCAAAAACTGGAGGAATACAATTAATAGAATTAATTTAATGAATATATATATATATATATATATATATATATATATATATATATATATATATATATATATATATATATATATATATATATATATATATATATTATGTAGCCCTATCTGTTATTAACAGATACATAACATAGATATGTTATGTATTTTTGTAGGCTATAGTCTAGCAAACAGAATAACGTTCGACTAGCCATAACGTTCCTTTTTTTTTCCCGGGAATGTTTCGGGTTTCGAAATTTACAGCCTACAGTGACGTTTTTGTGAGATGATCGAATATTCGAATGTTGTAGTTTAGCCTTATGGTTATTTCCCCCTATTTTTGTATTTATTCAGTAGCAAACACAGAACGTTCCCCTAACGTTCCCGAATGGTCCCATGAGGTTATTTTTTTTTTTTGGGGAACCAAACAAGAACGTTATAGGAACGTTACATGTAGGTTATTTTTAGCTTCCATTTTTATAACGTAAGGAGAATGTTCCGGGAACGTTCCCTTATCCTTAAGGGAAAGTTCTAGGAACGTTCTGGGAACCAAAAACTAACGTTCCCAGAACCTAAATTTGTTGGGCGTTCCAAGGACACTCCACACGATCAAACACACAAAATTATAGATTATTTTTTGTGCGTGTGTAGAAAGTGAGTAGGCTAATGCTGTATCTTCACAGGGTGATGGAGAAGAAGCAGAAGACGGGTGAGGTGATCGAGCTGACGGAAGATGGGCGTCCCGCGCAAATGAAAGAGAAGAAAGCGCCTCTGTGCGACTGCACGTGCTTCGGGCTCCCGCGCCGCTACATCATCGCCATCATGAGCGGCCTCGGCTTCTGCATCTCGTTCGGGATCCGCTGTAACCTCGGAGTCGCGATCGTCGGCATGGTCAACAACAGCACCATTCACAAAGACGGCAAGATCATAATCACAGAGGTGAGCCTGAGTCACTCAGAGCATCCTCATGTGAAGACACACTTCCACTGATTCAAAAACGTCTACATTTTATGTGGAAACACTAATGGGAAAATGTTCCACTGAAAGCAAGTTACACTACATGTTTATAAAATGACAGCTGAATTAACCGTGCGTTATACATTTATTTCCCCCATAAGAAAGCTAAGTTTAACTGGGATCCGGAGACGGTGGGAATGATCCACGGCTCTTTTTTCTGGGGCTATATAGTGACACAGATCCCAGGTGGATACATATCCTCACGACTGGCTGCCAACAGGTAACTCACCACACGCATTTAGAAACTAAATGTGCTATAATACGTTTAATTTTCACAATTTATATATTTACAAATAGCCTAGACATTTATATGACATAGGTGTTTATATTAGGTTGAAAGGCCACATGCTTCCCTGTCTGAGCTTTATTTGGTTGCCATGAACCCTGAATGCAGAAGAGACACGCTTTCCTCTGGAGACCTCATTAACCAGCAGACAGGATCGCGTGTGTGCGCGCTTCCGAGGCACAAAAGAGCCCCCTTTGACTGATATACACTCATATTTTTACATAGGACCTGTTCAAATAGGCTAGCTATATATACAGTATAGCTAAATGTATATATATAATATGCTATATGTAGATTGCGTTTTTTAAATGTTGTAAATTAAAGGGATAGTTCACTTTGAAATTCATTTTTGGTATGTTTTATCTTCAAGCTCAAGGTGTAGATGTAGGTGTCTTTGTTTCTGCAGTATTTTCAATTTTGATATTTTTAGGTCAAACCGTTGTTGTCTGTCAGTATAATGGAGGTCTATGGTCACCACCTCAAAGAGCATGTGAGAAATGTACAGAGAAGTCCAAATTAAACATGATTTAATGACTCGTTAATGTAAGTACACACTGATGGCCTAAGACACGAAACGAGCGGTTTGTGTGAGAAAACGAACAGTATTTATATCGTTTTACCTCTTGTAACCACAGCCACAAAGCGCCCGCGCCCTCAGATCACGGCGCGGGCGCTTTGTGGCTGTGGCTAGAAGAGGTAAAAACGATATAAATACTGTTCGTTTTCTCACACAAACCGCTCGTTTCGTGTCTTAGGCCATCAGTGTGTACTTACATTTACGAGTCATTAAATCATGTTTAATTTGGACTTCTCTGTACATGCTCTTTGAGGTGGTGACCATAGACCTCCACTATATGACTGACAGACAAGAACGGTTTGATCTAAAAAAAATCAAAATTGAAAATACTGTGGAAACAAAGACACCTACATCTTGGATGCCCTTGAGGTAAGATAAAACATACCAAAAATTAATTTCAAAGTGAACTATCCCTTTAAGCAAGTGCGCATTGCGAGCCTGCATTTGGAACAAGTCCAGAAGACCTGTTAAATGTAGATTTTTGATTTCATTGTCCTTGCATCTTGGCTTTAGAATTTCAAGATGTCAATTTCACGAACATGATTTTGATTTCACTCATTAAACCAGATGGCTGCAGCTCTGTAAATTAGATTCCACACACAATTAATAAAACATGTTTTCCTGCCTTTGAGTGTTCTTCGAATGATTTCGATGCCTTCGGGTTGAACTGAGTAAATCGGCTCTTGGCATGTATTTCCTGCTCAGTTTCTTCAGTCACTGCCGATCTGGTGCAGTTTACAGTTCGACGGGTGCCCATGATTTTGAGTCATTACCCATAACACCTTGTTTTTCTGTGGTTCAGGGTGTTTGGTGCTGCTATCCTGCTGACGGCCACACTCAACATGTTCATCCCCTCGGCTGCACGAGTGCACTACGGCTGTGTCATGTTCGTCAGGATCCTGCAGGGCCTGGTGGAAGTAAGAGTCGTTCTTTTAATCCATATGCTTATCAAATCACTGTTTAATTATTTAACAGAGCATTTACACCATATAACAGGTTCAGCCCCCCATAGCAACCAGATGTTGAAATATTATTGGGGTCAAGTTTAACTGGACAAACAAACTGGAAATAATTTCTACTCATCTCTCTGTTCAGAACAAATCAAAATTGTGATTACAGTAATGCACTCAAGTCGTTACACACAGATGAATGTTACAACAAAAGGCACAATAAAAAACGAAGTATAGCCATTAAAGGAGTAGTTCACTTATGAAAAAAACTTTTGCTGATAATTTACTCACCCCCATGTCATCCAAGATGTCCACGTCTTTCTTTCTTCGGTCGGAAAGAAATCAAGGTTTTTGATGAAAACATTCCAGGATTTTCTCCATATAATGGACTTCAATGGGAACCAAACGGTTCAAGGTCCAAAAGACACTTTCAGTGAAAACTGTTCAAAGGGCTTTAAACGATTCCAGACGATGAATAAGGGTCTTATCAAGCCAAACGATCACTCATTTAATAAATAAATAACAAAGTTTAAGTTTTAAAAGCACAAATGCTCGCCTTGCTCTCTTCTGTGATGCACGTTCGTGACTCTCCTGTTCGAACTCGTTCATCAAAATGAACAAATCTTTTTCCGAGTCATTTGGTTCATTCAACGAACGAAACGAACAAATTGACTCGGAAAAAGATTCGTTCATTTTGATGAACGAGTTCGAACTGGAGAGTCACAAACGTGCGTCAGAGCAAGGCGACCATTTGAGCTTATAAAACTTAAACTTTGTCATTTATTTATTAAATGAGCGATCGTTTCGCTTGATAAGACCCTTATTCATTGTCTGGAATCGTTTAAAGCCCTTTGAATAGTTTGCAGTTTGTACTGAAACTGTCTTTTGGACCTTGAACCATTTGGACCCCATTGAAGTCCATTATATGGGAAAAAATCCTGGAATGCTTTAATCAAAAACCTTAATTTCTTTACGAGTGAAGAAAGAAAGACATGTAAAGAATATAATATGCATATCAATACATTTTTAACAGTTCAACGTGGATTTCCTTAAATAATAAAGCTCAAAGTTTTAAATCTTGGGGATTGCTTGGAGGGATAGTTCACCTAAAATGTCATTCCTCACTACCTTTTTTAAATCTGAAACACAAAAGAAATATTTTGGACCCCATTGACTTTACACATATCTTCAAAATATCTCTTCTTTATGAAGAAATCAAGTCATTAAAGTGAGAAATATATTTTTTCTTTTCAGGATGAACTTTTCAGAAAGAATTTTGTATTTCAAAATTATATTGAAATCTACCTGAATAGAATTCATAAAAATAATTCATAAAAGTAAGATGGTTTTGAACCATGTATTTTACACCAACACAGAACACCCGTTTTGTGTAGTGTGGTGGATTTGTGTATTGCCTCTACACTCTCAGAAAAAAGGTACAAAAGCTGTCACTGGGGCTGTACCTATTCAAAAGGTAAACTTTTGTCCATTTTAGGTGCTAATTTGTACATTTTAGGTGCTAATATGTCCATTTTAGGTGTTAATATGTACATTTCAGGTGCTAATTTGTACATTTTAGGTGCTAATATGTACATTTCAGGTGCTAATTTGTACATTTCAAATGCTAATTTGTACATTTTAGGTGCTAATATGTCCATTTTAGGTGCTGATATGTACATTTCAGATGCTAATATGTAAATTTTAGGTGTTAATATGTACATTTTAGGTGTTAATATGTACATTTTAGGTGCTAATAAGTACATTTTAGGTCTTAATATGTACATTTCAGGTGCTAATAAGTACATTTTAGGTACTAATAAGTACATGTCAGGTGTTAATATGTAAATTTCAGGTGCTAATATGTACATTTTAGGTACTAATATATATATTTTAGGTACTAATATGTACATTTTAGGTGTTAATATGTACATTTTAGGTGCTAATATGTACCACTAAGGTACCAATATACAGCCTTTGGGTACTAAAGTGTACCTTTTGAAAAGGTACAGCCCCAGTGACTGCTTTTGTACCTTTTATTCTGAGAGTGTATAACCAATTCCTTGATCTTCCTCCTTGAAAAAGGTTATAGGACGTCCCAGGTTCTTTATAAAGGTTCTTTATTGGCATCGATGGTTTCACACAGAACCTCCAACATCCTTGGAACAACTGGAAAACGGTTCAGATTATTAAGAAAATGTTCTTCACTAATAAAAAAATTGGTTCTGTTAAGAACTTTTCACTGAAAAGTTCTTTGGGGAACCAAAAATAGTTGCATCACTGTACCAGCAGACACACCGAAAGCACAGGAGTGAACAAACAAATTATGAGACGCTTGAAAGGGAGAGTTTACTGACTTCTGATGTCATCTCTTATTCAAACAAAACTCAAAAGATGAACACTGAAAGAGTATTAGCAGCTGCTTGCTGGCTTTGTCTGTGCGCCGGTCGCCTGCTATTCGACACTATTGTTCAGTGTATGATGAGTGCTGACTGTACATGAATTAAAACCCATTTGAGGTTATTGTAACCACACTAGCTTGTGTTGTGTGTATTGACATTAGCTCTGCGGATGTGCTCTCCTTTGCTGGCTGCAGCAATTTGTGTCTATCAGTGACTGATTCTGTGACAATTAGCTAGTAATGAAGATTTAATGGGCAGCATTAGTGTGTTTGTGGTGAATCAGATCTGATCTGCTTGCGTTTGCGCAAGTCTGCATGCATGGATCATTAATCCTTATTTGAATTGCGTTACTGTTCATTTGTTCAGGGTTATATTTATCTGTTTTTTATGACCCCTTGTAAGGTATTTCTTAAGAATATTTGTTCTAGAGCTTTTACATTTTTTTTATTTGTTTTATTGCATAAGCGTAGCGTCAGATCCGGCAGGTCACGTTAAGCCGCCTTTCCACTGCAAACAACAAACGACCGCCGTCGGACCGGAAGTCATTCATTTCCAAAGGAGAGTCGTACGGGAGCTGCGGGGAGTTCCGATCATATGCGTATGCGGAAAATTCGGATCCGTTTTGAGCTGATCCGTTGAAATATCTGAACGTCTGCGGCTAGACCGTATACGACCGGCCAACCGGAAGTGATGTATTCTAATAAAAACTATGAGCGCGAGGCTAGAATTACCAATATTTTAACTCTTTAATGTTTTTCTGTAAACGCTCGCTCTGTAAAATGTTGGTTATTAACTATAGCAGAAAATATATTTTATAATTATTAAACCAATATTTATACTACTGTATTTTTATTTGAGATGAATTGAGGGTCATTTGTTTTGTGTAGATATATTCATGCATGCATTACATTTATTAAAATCATTAATTTTACCATTGTGAATATCCTAGGGTAACGGTTGCTTCACGACCAATTTCAAAGTTCTGTGCGACTTAGTCAAGCTCGCATCAGCGGACTCTCAGCGGATCCATAGTCGTGTTCACATGTCCCTCCTACATTCCCAGATCCTCCTCTCGCCAGTCTGGATGGCATTCTGATTCCCATCAATCAGACTAAAATTCTTGTACTTAAAAATTATGTACTTAAAATCTTGATTTAATGATATCTGCAATACATTCATGTTGGTTCTGTTCCCGTACACACCGGGATGAATATCAGCGCACGTTATTCGTCAGCGTTTTTCAACACGTTCTTTGTGTTCACACCCAAGCGATTTTCGCTGACGATGAGCCGAGTGAACATGCAAATTCATTCCCTGACATTAGATGGCGCCGATTTGCTCTGCAAAACCACTCCATAACAGTTGTCTTTTATCAAGATGTTTCGCTGTTGCGTTTGTCATATTGTCATATGCGTTTGTCAAAGCTCCGTGAGGAACTGCTGGCAGGTAATTTGTTTATTTCGTTTAAATAAAGTTGTATTTTTGATTGTCATCCGGTTTCTGCCTCCTTCTTCCCTGAACCTTACTCCCTTATTTTCACTGTTCAATGCACAGCAAATTTCAGGAGTTGAAAAATCATGAGTTAGGCAAAAAAGTGTGAAAGAGTTAATTTTTTGGAGTTTTTTTTTTTTTTTTTTTAACTCTGACTACGGTTTGTGTTATTGGATACTCCCCCGCTGTGTTGTATTTTGGAGTTCATTCATTGGTGTTAGCGTGGAACTACACCTGGAGTTATTTTTGAGAAGTGCGCCACGACACGACCCTGCCGCTGCACAAAGGAATAATGGACTTATGCTTCGTCGGTAGGTAAAAGTGTAACTTATATAAAACTATTTAAAAAAATATATTTTCTAACAAACACGTTTGGTCATCGCGTAGCTGTTACGTTACAGGCTAGTTTGTTTACTAATTAACGTCAACGACCATGACAAACTTGCTGTTGAACGCATGTTTAAATTACTTGTTTCAAATGTTGAAATGGCTATTTGCGTGGGTTTTTTGTCGATGTAAACGAGTTAACATTAGCTAACCGTCTTTCCATTCACCGTGTTTCTGAAAATGAGTGTTTTGCCGTGAAATTAATGCATCAATGCATTACAGGCAATTGAATTGTAACGTTAGGCTATATTAGTGGTGACCCACGATGTGCGTGATTTTCAGCTTATATATTTTTGCATTCTCAATGAATGGTGCTAGATTATATTATGCCGAATGCTGTTGTTTTTGTGATCTTCAGACGACTGTCCTGCAGCAAGCGGTTGAAGGTTACTCCTCCTCAAGTCTGAACCAAATGGATTTGCTCAAATAAAGGCAGTAAATCAAGAGTATGGTGTCCAGTGTAGTAATTTCCACACAAAACATTATATTGTGTTAAATAAATGTTAACTCTAAGAAGTGTTAAACTAAACTGGTAACACTGGTAATGAGTTTATATAATTAATTTTAGAGTTATATTTACTCTCTGTAGGATTAGTATTTTAACTCCATTTTAACTCTGAAAAAAGTGTTAAAAATTCAACTCCAAGAGCAGAGTTATTTTACCTCTGCGCTGGCGTCTAATTGATGGTCTCACATGTACACTCAGATTGAGTTGATTTTAACTAACAGGGAGTTTATTCAAAAAAACAGAATTTGCTGTGTGTTGACAGCTATGATCGACACTTGTCAGACCAGGCAATATTCTATTGTCCGATTTTGTTGAACCCGTATGAGTTGTAGCCTCAATTTCAGTTCTCGTCTGACAGGAGGTTGGACGTGTTGTTCGTTCTGAGATGCTCTCCTGCTGACCTCGGCTGTGACGAGTGTTTATTTGAGTCACTGTTGCCTTTCTATCAGCTCAACCAGTCTGGGGTGCGTTTCCCGTACAACTGTGTAGTTCGCTGCTTCACTACCATAGTACGATGCATCGTTGGAGAAATCAACTAGCTAGTCACGACTGTTTCCCGAAACCCATTTGCGCAAAGTATCGTTCAACCACGTTGGTTTCGCACGTTGTGGAGTAATAACTACTTTTAATGAAACTGTTTGAGATCCAATTACCGCTAGATTTGTTAATATTTACAGACATGTCATCTGAGGACTATTTCTAATTGTTCTCAGTTGTTTTGTTTTATTACCAGACTCAATATTTGGCTCGTTCAAAATAGTAGAGCACGTTCGCACATGCGCACTCTTCAAATACGGAACTTTAAATCTTTTGAAAAACTAAAAGACGTAAAGTACATTTGTATGCATTCTAATTTTTAAATAAAAGGCACCGGTTGTACTGAATGTCAGCTCAAGATAAGGATTTATTATGTCCAAATGTGATGCGATATAGAAACGATGCCTCTAACCACAGGTCGAGAGCTGTCGTTCAAACCACACAACTTTGCGATGTTGTTTGCGAATGTTTATTGGAACGATGGCTTCGGGAAACACCGACTCGTTCGTTGAACTATGTTGATAACGACGGAACTTGCGACCATAGTTGGCTAACGATGCTTTCGGGAATCGTACCCCAGACTGGCAGTCTGGCACCAGGGTCAAAGTCACTTAAATCCCCCTTCTTCCCCATTCTGATGCTCAGTTTGAACTTCAGCCGATTTGTATTGACCATGTCTACATTATGTGATGAAAATATTTAAAATCTTTCTTTTATGTACAGTATATTTGCATATCTACGGAGCCCCTCTAGTCCCACTTTGGTAAAAAAAAATAATTATAACTATCTTGTGGCCTCAAGATACTATCTTGAGGCCACGAGTTACTATCTTGAGGCCACGAGTTACTATCTTGAGGCCACGAGTTACTATCTTGAGGCCACGAGTTACTATCTTGTGGCCACGAGTTACTATCTTGAGGCCACGAGTTACTATCTTGAGGCCACGAGTTACTATCTTGAGGCCACGAGTTACTATCTTGAGGCCACGAGTTACTATCTTGGGGCCACGAGTTACTATCTTGAGGCCACGAGTTACTATCTTGAGGCCACGAGTTACTATCTTGAGGCCACGAGTTACTATCTTGAGGCCATAAGATAGTTATAATTAATTTTTTTTTTACCAAAGTGGGACTAGAGGGGCTCCGTAATATCTAGGTATCTTTTTTTAATGTATACATATTGTAATACATATCAAATATTGTGTCCAGGGTGTGACCTACCCAGCATGCCATGGAATTTGGAGCAAGTGGGCTCCACCCCTTGAGAGAAGTCGCCTAGCAACCACCTCTTTTTGTGGTAAATACAGTTTGCCTTTTTAAAAGCATACACAACACACCATACCCAAAATAAAACCATTACAAACGCCCTGTTTCAGGTTCGTACGCGGGTGCTGTGATCGCCATGCCGCTGGCAGGAATATTAGTCCAGTACTCAGGATGGTCTTCTGTCTTCTATATATATGGTAGGTTTATAATCTTGACTGCGAACTCTGAAATGATAACAGAATGTTATTTTTTGTGTGTACTTGTTCTCCATGATTTTCTCTCCATTGGACTACAGGGTGTTTTGGGATTTTCTGGTACATGTTTTGGATTCTGGTTTCATATGAGAGCCCAGCAGATCATCCCACCATCACAGATGAAGAGAGAACTTACATAGAGGAGAGTATTGGAGAAAGTGCCAATCTACTTGGGCCGTCTGAGGTACGTTTTCTTGTGTGGTTTCTCCTGGAGAAATCCGAAGATCCCATGAAATCAAATTTGGGTATCAGTCCATGTCTATTAGCTTTAAAGGGATACTCCACTTTTTGGGAAATAGGCTCATTATACGTACAACTCCCCCAGAGTTAAACAGTTGAGTTTTACCATTTTCGAATCCATTCAGATGATTTTCTGATATTTAGAAGAATATCAGTAACCAGACAGTATCTGGTCTCATTGACTGCCATAGTAGGAAATAAAATATACTATGGTAGTCAACGGGACCAGAAACTGTCTGGTTACTGATATTCTTAGAGTTCGAAATATCAGAAAATTGGCTGAATGGATTAGAAAACGGTAAAACTCAACTGTTTAACTCTGGGGGAGGTGTAAAATTAGCTTATTTCCAAAAAAAGTGGAGTATCCCTTTAAGGTAGCAGTGCTGAAGCAAATCATGTTTTTTTTTTTTTTTTCTCAAATTGTCTGTGTTTAAAGCACTTTTGCCCTTGAGAGCTTGAGAATCTTTTAGGTTCCTTTTCTTGTCAATGGCAGTTGTGCAGCTTGAGAATATACATGAATATTGAGTTAAGTGTAAATAAATACATACAGGAACTGTGTAACGTTCAGGCTGAGGAAGAAGATGAGACAAGGTGTAGCGGATCTAAATGACAGCATAACTTTATTAAACAAACCAAAAGAGAACAATCCAACACGAAGAATCAAAGAAACAGTATAAACACATCCATCACCCGATAATGAGTAAATGAAAATGAGGGCATTATATACACAACTAACTAAGGAGCATAACAAGGAACAGGTGTGTGAAATCAAGTAACCATGACAACCAATGACAAACGTGCTAGAAACCATGACAACAGAAAGTTAACAGGAAATAACCCAGAACAACGTGCTAAGTGAGCTGAACTGTATGAACGGCGTTCGTGGTTTGACTTATCGAGACTGTTTTTCAAAGATGGCTTCTGCCTGTATACGCGAAGTGAACTGTCTTCATAAAGTATCTTCTTATTAAACGGTCTGTACTCTTACACAGTTCTCAATGCTTCGTTTTGCATGTATGGACCCTCATTATGTTACTGTGTTAGTGTGGGGCTATTTTGAGCCTTGTTAGTGGTATAAACTAGCGATTTCTTTTTACATATCAAATGCCCCCATTACTAGCGTTATACGCTAAACAGTTTTTAGAGATAAAACTCTTTACATTCGATTATCATGAAAACAAATCTCAGAGAACGGTTGACTAGGTACCAATGCGTTATTAGACCAAAGGTTCATTTTGCGCCGGAGTTCTACTTTAAAGTCGTTGAAAATGAAACTGAAATCACTTCATTACGTGACAAGTTGGCTACAATTTAATCTTATTTTTATTTCTTTGTTTCTTTCAGAATGTTTTTTTTTTTGTCATCAGAATTCATTCAACTTGAGACGGACTAGAAAGTTGTAGTTAAAAAATCATGCTTGTTGAACTGTTCTGATCGCTTAAAATCTTCATGCTACAGGTCTTTCTATACATTTATTAACATGTTTCTTTTTTTCCACAGAAATTCAAGACACCCTGGAGGAAGTTCTTCACCTCCATGCCGGTCTATGCAATCATTGTGGCCAACTTCTGCCGGAGCTGGACCTTCTATCTGTTGCTCATCAGTCAGCCGGCGTACTTTGAAGAAGTGTTTGGCTTTGAAATCAGTAAGGTGAGAGAGTTTAGGGGGGAAATGTTTTTGCATTAATCAAGTCTCAATATTTGACAGCTCGTAAGGCTTGTGTGTTTGCTGTATGAATTGTCCTCATATGCAATCCTTTCTGGCCAGGCTTGAATCATTACTATCTGTCTGACCCCTCATTCACTGAGTCCCCGCATTGGATTGTATTTGAGACGTTGGGCATTCAGAAATGTGTGTTCATAGTGGCGTTCATAAATGAAAGCTGACATTGTTATTGATCTTGGGCTCCTGAGCTGAGAGAGTGATATAAATCCTGCAAGCCTGACAGGAGTAATTGAACCGCTGCTTTAATTCTGCGGGTCAAACGCTCTCATAGGTGCAGTATGGGAGATTGGACTTACAAGTTGTTTTGGGGTTTTATCAGCCAGGGCTTGTTTAGGATTTCCATTTTAGTGATATTTGTTATGCCACATTTGGTTATTTAGGATGCTGTATTGTAGAGGCTTTCAGTGATTTCACCCGAAACATCTGAACCCGGATGACTATTTTCTTCTGTGCAAAACTAAAGAACATTTGCATAAAATCGCAGCTGTTGTTATGCAAGTATCTTACAAGTTGTTCAAATGACTTAAAGCTATGTTTTAAGCCATACACTGAATTTGTGTGAGAAATATGTGCAAATAAGCTTGAAAATGTCTAAAAACTTTTTTCTAAAACGCTTTTAGCGTACTTTTAAAAAGGGTATAATGGAAATAATCTACTTTAAAATAATATACAGTACTTAAGTGTGACCTGAATGTTTTTGGACACTTAATTGAATGCCATTCAGAATAAAATTATAATGTATTATAGTGTAAATTCTTATGAAAGGAAATTAGCTGAAATTAAGAGTGCTTTTTGACCCACTACATATTAATGTAATTTCTTAATTGTCTTTGAAATATGGTTAAAGTGTACTGCTGAATGTCCTGACAAGCATTAATCAAAAGCTAAAATATACTTCTATTGAAACGTGTATGTTGTGTATTCAAAACTATTTGTAATTACACATTTTGCATTTTTTTTTAGTCTCATATAGATGAAGATAGGCAATGTAGTTCCAAATAGCAGCGTGGTTTATTAAATACAGCAAAACGGGTGCAAACTCAACGAAACCAGACAATGAACCGATGGACTTAAGGGATCCTATAGTGCTGGTTCACTTTTTCAACTTTAGTTTGTGTGTAATGTAACGTTGCTGTTTGAGCATAAAAAAGATCTGCAAGATTACAAATCTCAACATCCACTACAAATTGTGATATTTTATTTAAAGGGACGATGTGTAGGAATTTCTGCCGTTTATAGCGGTGAAAATGTATTTTCCATTTAAACGAATTGTGCTGTCCAGCGTCTCGCTTTTTCAAATGGGCATTGCATCTACGGTAGCCGTTATGTACCAAAAAGTCATGACAGGATTAGCACTTCGTCGAGTGTTTCAAACACAACGAACAAACGAATGTTACAGTATGAATTACTGACTGTGAAAAACATTAACTATTGTAATAAGTAGTTATGCCTTCTTTATTCGTATTTATTCTTTATTATATTTTCTGAAGTACGTGCATTGTTAGATGTCATCATCAACTTTTAACTATAAATGTTCATCTGTCTATAAAATAAAGTACACAACCCATGTAGTTTTATTTAGTACCACCAGTATATTTAGTAAATGGTTATATTTTCTGTTTTGCTCATTGTGATGTTTTCTTTGGCTGTTGTCAGGTCGGTATGCTCTCTGCTTTACCTCACCTGGTCATGACCATCATCGTGCCAATTGGTGGCCAACTGGCTGACTACCTGCGCAGAAAAAACATCTTATCCACCACCACCGTCAGGAAGATCATGAACTGCGGAGGTGAGAGCGACCGTATTTGATTACATTATTTGTATCTTTTATGAAATAAATTTAAAAAAAATATTTGTTGGTATGACCTTTGACCCACCCATGTGACTGTAGGGTTTGGAATGGAGGCCACGCTGCTGTTAGTGGTTGGTTTCTCTCACAGCAAAGGTGTGGCCATCTCATTCCTGGTGCTAGCCGTTGGTTTTAGCGGATTTGCTATATCAGGTGAGACGCTTTATAACATGTTATAGGCATCAACAGTTTTGAAATCCCATTTTGATTTAAAACAATATATAAAATAAATCTTTCCCCATAGTTCTGAATTTCTTTTTTTCAATCCGGCTCCTCTCTAAGGTTTTAATGTCAACCACTTGGACATTGCGCCAAGGTATGCCAGCATCCTGATGGGCATTTCTAATGGAGTGGGCACACTTTCTGGTATGGTCTGCCCTCTCATTGTTGGGGCTATGACCAAAAATAAGGTGAGAAATCCTGAAATTATTCACATGTTCTTTATTCATTTAATCATGTTTTTTTTTTAATACACATATAAATAAACAAAAAGTTTGCATTCATGTTTTTTGTTGAGTATCGTATTTGATACATCAGGCATTTATGGCTCACATAGTAGTAAGAATATGGAGCTCATACTCGAGGACAAAAAAAGGCCCAAACTGAGCATTTGGTGCAGTTATTTATATGGCCAAAAAGTGAGATGAAATTCTGATAACTTGTAATTGAAATCAATGATATTTATAACAGTAAAGCAGACAGTAAACAGTTGTACTTACATAAAATGCATATATTATCAGTTCTCTAGATCTCTCAATAATATGCCTTACACTGTAAACCCGAATAAGTTAGCAAAAAAGGTAGGTAATTAGTTATATAAAAACTGCTTTCGCGGTTGGCTGGCAGTGAGAGACGGACGAGCTCAGCACTTGTCATATATCACAACTGTTTGCAGTGTTTTCAAACACATAATGTTTAATTTAGGTTTCAGACATTTAAATACACAAAAGTACTATAGTAAAACAATACATTTGGACAAAATACACACTGATGTCCATGGAAGTAGCAATAACAATTTTTCAAGAATTAGTCTTTCACTGTAAATCGATGCATACGTTCATCTGCCAGAAGCTAGTTATTTAAGTCGATTGAGTTTTAAAAAAGGATTTTTCTTACACGAACGCATCGCTTCAGAAGGCCTTTATTGCAGAGAATAGTACGATCTAAACACAGGTTGTTTAATACAGGAATACGTTAAACTGATAACACAGAACATAGGAACAATACCACAAGGATCACAGAAACAGAAGCAAACAGCCCAGGCTAGGGAGGCGTAGCGCCGGCCATTTTGTCCAAGGACACTGGGAGGGCGGTCGGGAAGAGACTCTGGAAGGGTGGTCGTGACGAGACTCTGGAATGGCGGCAATGATGGGACGAGACTCTGGAAGGGCGGCAATGATGGGACGAGACTCTGGAAGGGCGGCAATGATGGGACGAGACTCTGGAAGGGCGGCAATGATGGGACGAGACTCTGGAAGGGTGGCAATGATGGGACGAGACTCTGGAAGGGCGGCAATGATGGGACGAGACTCTGGAAGGGCGGCAATGATGGTACGAGACTCAGGAAGGGTGGTCATGACGAGACTCTGGAAGGGCGGCAATGATGGGACGAGACTCTGGAAGGGCGGCAATGATGGGACGAGACTCTGGAAGGGCGGCAATGATGGGACAAGACTCTGGAAGGGCGGCAATGATGGGACGAGACTCTGGAAGGGTGGTCATGACGAGACTCTGGAAGGGTGGTCATGACGAGACTCTGGAAGGGCGGCAATGATGGGACGAGACTCTGGAAGGGCGGCAATGATGGGACGAGACTCTGGAAGGGCGGCAATGATGGGACAAGACTCTGGAAGGGCGGCAATGATGGGACGAGACTCTGGAAGGGTGGTCATGACGAGACTCTGGAAGGGTGGTCATGACGAGACTCTGGAAGGGCGGCAATGATGGGACGAGACTCTGGAAGGGCGGCAATGATGGGACGAGACTCTGGAAGGGCGGCAATGATGGGACGAGACTCTGGAAGGGTGGCAATGATGGGACGAGACTCTGGAAGGGTGGTCATGACGAGACTCTGGAAGGGCGGCAATGATGGGACGAGACTCTGGAAGGGTGGCAATGATGGGACGAGACTCTGGAAGGGCGGTCATGACGAGACTCTGGAAGGGTGGCAATGATGGGACGAGACTCTGGAAGGGTGGTCATGACGAGACTCTGGAAGGGCGGCAATGATGGGACGAGACTCTGGAAGGGCGGCAATGATGGGACGAGACTCTGGAAGGGTGGTCATGACGAGACTCTGGAAGGGCGGCAATGATGGGACGAGACTCTGGAAGGGTGGTCATGACGAGACTCTGGAAGGGCGGCAATGATGGGACGAGACTCTGGAAGGGCGGCAATGATGGGACGAGACTCTGGAAGGGCGGCAATGATCGGACGAGACTCTGGAAGGGCGGCAATGATGGGACGAGACTCTGGAAGGGCGGCAATGATGGACGAGACTCTGGAAGGGTGGTCATGACGAGACTCTGGAAGGGCGGCAATGATGGGACGAGACTCTGGAAGGGTGGTCATGACGAGACTCTGGAAGGGCGGCAATGATGGGACGAGACTCTGGAAGGGCGGCAATGATGGGACGAGACTCTGGAAGGGCGGCAATGATGGGACGAGACTCTGGAAGGGCGGCAATGATCGGACGAGACTCTGGAAGGGCGGCAATGATGGGACGAGACTCTGGAAGGGCGGCAATGATGGGATGAGACTCTGGAAGGGCGTTCGTGACGAGACTCTGGAAGGGCGGCAATGATGGGACGAGACTCTGGAAGGGCGGCAATGATGGGACGAGACTCTGGAAGGGCGGCAATGATGGGATGAGACTCTGGAAGGGCGTTCGTGACGAGACTCTGGAAGGGCGGCAATGATGGGACGAGACTCTGGAAGGGCGGTCGTGACGAGACTCTGGAAGGGCGGTCATGACGAGACTCTGGAAGGGTGACAATGATGGGATGAGACTCTGGAAGGGTGACAATAATGGGACAAGACTGTGGAATGGCGGCAATGATCGGACGAGACTCTGGAATGGCGGCAATGTTGGGACGAGACTCTGGAATGGCGGCAATGATGGGACGAGACTCTGAAAGGGCAGTCATCTTCACAGAGGGCTCTGGTCTGGCGGCGGTGGCCATCTTGGCAGAGGGCTCTGCCTTAACTGATCTCTGGACAGAGACTGGAGACTGAAGGACTGAAGAGGAATGCTCCAGTTGGGATGGTGGGGCGAGGGTTCCTTCCACCTCACCTACTGTGTAGGACGATTCACTTAGCCTCAGGACATCCCTGAGGTACTGCTGCAGGGAACAAGTGGTTGTTGAAGCCGCTGGAACCTGTTGGACAAGATAATAGTCCAACCTGCTTCAACACAGTTTTTAAGGTGCCCATATTCCAAGGTACCATGTTAGAGAGTTCTAAAAATTCATCCACATTATCCTCAATCAGGCGGCCATCTTGTGTCGTGGAGAGGAGCAGGTTGGCAGGATCCAACAACGTGGTGCCCATGCTGCCATTGCCATTAGATCCAATTGCGGTCAGTTGTTCAGAACTCACCGAAACAATGGAACAAAACTATGGGGATCACAGAGACAGACGCAACCATTGCATGTACAACATCTGACAAAGTGAAACACAAGGGATTTAAATACACAGGGGTAAACAACTTAACTAGATAATGAGGAAACAGGATAAAGCTGGGGAGACTAATCAACATAAAAAACTACAAAGGACTACAAAACAGGCCACAGAACAGGAAACAACAAAAGTACACACAAGACAGGAATCATGATAGTGACAATAATCTAGCATACAAAACCTAACATGTTTATTGTTGCATAATGTTGCAGTTAGTGATCAACAGACAAGCGTTCAATTTTAAACAAAGCCAAATATAACTACATAATTTTTACAACAATTGCATTGTTGTTTTCTGAATTACAAAAAGTCAAAGATTGCATTATCTTCCAAGAGCAGCGTGACTCAGCATCTGGTTTAAGACAAGCTTTTTTTTAGCATTAAATAATGGTGCAAATACCAGTAAATTGAGTTGTAAATCACCTATTCATTTAAAAACACTTCTCCCATAGATGTTGATTCTGAAAGGGAAACTCCTACTAATGCATATGCGATAAGCCCAGCCGCATAAATAACCCCTTCCACGACTTTTTAACGCTAATTTTACACTGCGTGTCTTTAGTTAATCATGACAGTAGTTTTTTTTTTTTTTTTTTAACTCCAAAAGAGGGTTTGCGCTGGTGCAAGCTGTTAGTAAATCCGGCCCTAAATTGTCTGTTTCTTGTCCCCCAGACTCGTGAGGAATGGCAGAACGTGTTCCTGATCGCCTCACTGGTGCATTACGGTGGCGTCGTGTTCTACGGGATATTCGCGTCCGGAGAAAAGCAGCCGTGGGCAGATCCAGAGGAGACCAGCGAGGAGAAGTGTGGCTTCATCGATGAAGACGAGTTGGCGGAGGAGACCGGTGACATCACGCTGAGCAGCGCTCCTTTCGGAGGCCAGGCCGGTCTTGGAGGCCCCGCCAAAACATATGGGGCCACAACACAGCTCAATGGGGGATGGGCGAAAAGCTGGGAGAAATCCGAGGAATACATCCAGGAGGACGCCGAGCAGACGTATAGAGGAGACGGGTACTCGTAGATGTTTCATTTCTAATGAGTCAAAACATAACAAATCTTTTGAAATAAGACAAAGTAAAAAAAGAAATAAAGAGAGATATAAGTGATTATAGACGCAATCCTCAACAAGCATATCTGTAGAGTCAGAGACGTCTTTTAAAAAGAGTCTTTGTCCAATCTGAAGTAAATATATATAAAGAAAATATTTAAGAAGGAATAATGTATTGAGATATATAAATGAGAATATACAGCTAATTAGATAGAAAATATCATATTTAGGATTATACAAAGGATTTATATGGCTAAATCAGTTTAAAGACAATGTAAATGTTTCTTTTAAAAGTACAGATGTTCAATTATTACTGTGGTTTACAACATTTAATCAACTGACAATATTTAATAGCACAGACATCTGTAATCAAAGCACAGGTCTTGGCTGTTTTTTTTTTTACAGGTTTTGTTTTAGTTTTGTATCTGTAACTTTAATAGATGAGTAGTTGAGGACCAATCAGAGTAGAGTAGAGTAGAGTAGATTAACATGTAATTTTGTTCAAAAGAAACAAGTGTTTACTCTGGTTTAAAGAGCTCTTGCCATTGACCTTACAGAAAATATGCAAAATTTGGGTTCTTTGACTATATTATATAACTTAAACCTACAAAGAATGCTGTTTATCATTATGTTCATGTACTGCATTACACATTATAAACTGGTCCCTTTAAATGGGACATAAACCTAGAAGGTAGAGCAAAAATAGACAACCGCTTGGTGCAGAAAGAATCTAATAGCACAAATTTGCAAATATAACTGCTATATCTGAAACTCATGTGTATTAAAATAAGTGTGAAATATATTGAAAAACCTTTAAATGTTTGAAACGTCCTAAAGTACACTTGAGAAATTTTTAAAGTGCAATCTTGTATAAATTGTTCAGCTACTTTTCATCAACGATACATTCAAGTGTGTGTTTGGCAATACAGTCCTGTATTTTAAGTGGTATTAAGCTGGTCTTCATTTAAAATGTTTCATTTTAACCACCATGTAATGACAAACCAGACATTTTGATACTTTGAATGCACTGACATGTTGTTATTTGAAAAGAAAAAAAAAAGTAATTTCTCTCTCGAGTATGTGTTTTGACATGGATTTACTGTTTCTGTGAGACTGTTGTGAAGCTGGGTCAGTGATATCTGTGCTTATACTGTTTATTGGGCCATATTTATCATATAAACTGTCATAAGAGCGAGGCGGTTCATGTGGAATGTGTATTGTGATGCAACTATGGTCGAACCCTGAATAAGGACCAGGTGATCATCTAACGAGTTTAACTGGCGCCAAAGCTGATGTGAGTGAATCTCACGAAACCTGTCAGGGACGAGTCTACAGGTCTTATTTCACCTATTTCAGTTAGTTTGTATTTATTAAAAATTAATAAATGGTCATTAATTGCTCACCCTCATCCTGTCCCTCATCTTCGAAACACAAATGAAGATCATTTACATAAAATCGGAGAGATTTCTGTCCCTAAATTGACAGCTCTGCAACTACCACTTTGATGCTTCATAAATACAACTAATCCGTATGAATTAAGTGGTTTAGTTCAAAATGTCAGAAGAGACTTGATCGCTTTATATGACGAACAGGTTTAATTTAGTCTTTTGTTCACATCACATCAGTGAATCATCTACGAATATACTCGACACGAGAGAACAAACCTCATTGGTAAACACCATCATTGGTTCTTGCATGTCAAGCAATCATGTTTGAGCTTCTTTTTAACTTAACTGATGTATGAGTTGATGATTATATGTGATTAAAAGCCTAAATTCAATGTGTTCATCATATAAAGCGATCGAGGATATTTGGACTGAACCACTTAACTCAAACGGATTAGTTTAACGATCTTTTTACGAACGTTTTTATGCATTAAAGTGGTAGTTGCAGAGCTGTCAATGGAGGGACAGAAACGTCTCAGATTTCATCAAAAAGATCTTCAATGGTGTTCTGAAGATGAACAAAATCTTACGAGTTTGGAGCGACACGAGGGTTAGAAGAATTTTAGTTATCATTTTTAGAAGTAATCCTTTAAAAAAGACATATTTTGCATTAAGAAAATCAAGTAAGTTTGTAGGACCTGTTTTTTAACAATTATGCCAATTAAGCACATTTCCCCCCAAATGATTCAAAAATAAAACATTATAATACTTTTAAATGAAATAGTATAGTCTTATTATTAATATTTTTTTGTTATAGAAATAAGTAACCTGGGTGGTGCTTATTTTCATGAAAATCATGCCAATGTAATAATTAAAAGGCTTTATTTTCTTTGGCAAATGACACAAGATGTAAACAACACTGGTCCAGAAACACTTCCTGTTTCAGTTTGTAACTGGTTTCTTTATTTCACATCTTAAAGATGTTTGTTTAACTTTTTGATTCAGTTTTAAATGTTCTGTTGGTTGTATTTTATCCAGCTTTTATGTTTTGTTGTTAAACAGGAAGTGCTTCTGGACCAGTGTTGTTTACATCTTGTGAAATGGTCTATAGCTTGCACATGTTTTGTAAGATTCACTCTGATGCTCCATGCATGACACAAACCAGTGTGTTGTTAACCAGCAGTAACGTGTCATTATTACACATGTAATGTAGTAATGTGTCATTAAAGTCTTACGCTGTTCCTTGATCAAAAAATAATACTAAATAAATCAACAAACACAACTATTAAGAACATGTACTGCAATAATTTACCAATAACATCAGCAATCTTGTAATATTCGCCATCTACAAATCTGGATTGTGTCTAGTTTACAGAGTCATTGAATGATTGCGAAAGTCTTCTCGAAACGTCAGAACCAGCTTATGTGTGTTCTGATCAGAAGATACGGGGACATTTTCAGAGGTTGGAATCTGAGCCATGCTTTAAGTTGTTCTGAAACTCAGCTAAATGTTTTCTAGATTTGTGTATTGTGTGGTAACACAATTTTCATGGCCTCTTGCCTGAGACTGAAGTGCACAAGTGATTGTTATATTTTGTTGTCGTGTCAAACAGAGCGATTTGTTGATGTCAAAAAGTGTTAAACTGTATGAACTGCTCACTAAGTGTGATTTTTATATACAATCATTCAGATGAAGACATTATGATGTCTTTCCTTTGATTTTTGTGATCGGTGGACCAAAATTTAAAGGCATTTTTCTGGTTTTGAAAGATAAGAGTTGATGTTCTTTATAGAGTATGATGATTATTTTTGCATGATATAGTCATTAAAATCATCCTGGGCATTGATTTGTTGTGTCTCTCGTTGATTTGACAGACTTTTCTGCAACTGAGTTTCTCTTTTACAAACATCAGCTTGATAAAGTTCAGTGGATCTCACCTTTTTATGATGTGTTGTTAAAGTTCTTCAGCGCCTGGAGTTCAAGCCAATTTACCGCATTGATTTCTGTGAGGTTGATCTATCACAGCCCTTGTCAAAAATAAGTGTGCATTTGCAGTGCATTTCAAATCTTAAAACTATATTTAAGCAGTTACTTTGATTTCATATTTTTACTAAAGCTGGTTTGAAACAATTTTGTCAAAAGTGCTATATAAATTAAGGTGACTTAACTTGACTATTTATAAATGTATATAATATTGATCAAACATAAGGCCGCTTAAGTGTCCTTAAGGAGAGGACACTTTCATGATTGATTCTCAGTATACTTTTAAAAAGTGCACTTAGTATTATATTTTTTTTAGTTTTATTTAAAGTGTATTTTAAATCATTTTAATAATTCTTCATGCTTCAAAGTGCAATTATGTGGATGCGTTGACTAACATTTTTAAGCAAATAAAAAGTACTTGTAGTTCTGTAGTGTATTAAACGATGTTACCTTTAACGTTAATATATTTCAAATATTCCAAATGGCAACATTCCAAATGCGCAAA